>CM028914.1:3540000-4075000 GCA_016801845.1 Polydactylus sextarius
ATGTGGTGCAGCCCCTGGATTTCACAGGAATTGTTGTTGAAACACTGAAACATCCCACAGCCGACGTCGCCTGAACTCACCAGGCAGCTCTGGATCTCCACTGAGAAACAGAGAAACAAGAGAAACCGTTGAGTGTTGACTCTCCTGCTGTGAAACCACAGAGGAGAAAATATGTACTACTGTGACGTTATGTGCTGCAGCCTGAACAAGACACAATAAACATTATAGACAGACAGAAAGAGCTGAAAATCATCTAGTTTAGTGTCTGTTTTTCTCAACAAAACTACAAAAATTCAACTTTTATCTTCTTTAAAAACTGAATAAAACAGAAAAAAGTTAGAAGATGAGCTGCTTTACACTGTGATCAATGTGGTCGATGTTCAATCAGCTGTTCAGTGTGTTTACACTGTGCAAAGAGCAGCAGATGTAAATATTACCAGACCATATGTACATTTGTGTTTAAGTGTTAAATCACAGCAGATGAGACAGATGAGAGCAGCATCAGTCATCAGAGATGGAAAATATTTTTCATTAAAGAGTTTTTTTTTTTCTGTTTGGAGCCTTAAGGTCAAAATCTGCTCTACTTTTTTTTGTTAAGAGTTGGTTTTAAAGTTAATCTTTAACCGGCTCTGGTTGGTGTTTGAGGGTCTGTGCAGCTGCAGGATGATGATGATGATGTGCAGCCTGTTGTGCAGCTCAGCTCCGCAGCGCTGGTACGGAGGGAATGTGCTTCTTGGCTTGGCTCGATCATGGAGCCGCCGGAGCTGCGCATTGAATTACAGCTACCGACAGAGCAGGAGAGCAGACAGAGTCCGGCACGACCAGGACCCGGATCCGGACCTGGTCTATGATCCAACCCAGAATATATATAAAACAAGTAGCTGCAAAGACTGGTCTAACAGGAGGAAGCTTAGACTTTTTTGTTTAAAGTTAAAACACGTGCGCGCTGTGCGCATCGTGCGCTTCTGCGCTCTGATCCACGCGCCTAATTCAGCCGTTTCGCTATTAAATTCAATAAAAAGAGGCTCAGATAGACGTGTGAAACGTGTGTGACACGTGTGTGGATGCAGCTGCAGCCTGAACTCACCTGTGCTCTGCAGAGAGAGGCGTCTTTTAGCCTGATTCACTTGTTTCTCTTGGACATCGTGCGGATCCACACTCAGCACCTGAACACAGGTCACGAGCAGCAAAAACACAAAAAACAAAGCGGACAAGTTCACCGGCATGTCAGACACTGACTGGAGATTAGTAAAAAAACAAACTACTTTTTGTTTTTGTTTTTGGTTTGTTTGGTTTGGTTTGGAGGTTAAAGCAGCAGCAGGAGGAAGAGGAGGAGGAGGAGGAGTGTTGCCTTGCAGAGAGGTTTCCACTGTTCAGCAGCACCGCGGGCATGAAGGCTGATATATATATAAAGCTGAACGGGAAGTGCGCGTTCACGACCATGTGAGTGAAGGGAGCTTGTGTCTCCACCAATCACCGCGCAGGCTTGTGAGCGCGCAGCGGACTGAAGTTTAAAAAAAAAAAAAAAAAAAGAAAAAAGTTGATCATTGATGAGAAAAAAAAAAAAAACAGGAGAAAAAAGGATTGAAAGCAGCAGCAGGATGAGTTTGATTATTTATTATTATAAAAGAGAAGGAGGGTGAAGAAGAGAAGGAGTTTACAAAATAAATAAATCAAACGTTTAATAAACTAATAAAATGTAAAAATGTTCTTATAAGGTCTTCCTGTTCCTCTGGAGTCTGCGGGGGAAGTGAAGGTCAACCACTCAAGACATCCACGCTCAATTATCCCGCCAGCCTGTGTGTGTGTGTGTGTGTGTGTGTGTGTGTGTGATTGTGTGTGAGAGAGAGAGAGAGAGAGAGAGAGGCTTAGCAGCTGCTTTCTTGGCAGGGGGACGTGCAGTGAGGAACGTATCAGAAGCACTTAGACTGAAAGAGAGCTGTGTGTGTGTGTGTGTGTGTGTGTGTGTGTGTGTGTGTGTGTGTGTCTGTGTGAGTGTGTGTGTGTGTAAAGAGAATCGGGGTTTCCAAATTATCAGAGAGCTTTATTCTTGTAAATTTACTTAAAAAAATAAACTCAGTATATTCAGATTTATCACTGTTTAACATTTTTAAATGGTTTAAAGTTTCATCTGACAAGTTAATAATAATAATAAATCAATATCTAATCTTTTATGGATTAGGAATAATCATATCTAATCATATAATCATTTCCTTGTTATTGTTTGTGTTGTGCTGCTCCATCTTTGGATTGATTGATTAGATGTTCACCGTGTTTGTGTCATTTCTCTGTCAATTAAGAATCTATGAATCAGTTTATTAATCAATCATCTGATAACTGATCAAACCAGTCAGAGCGCAGAAAGAATAAAACATAAAACATTGGTCTTTATTAGTGATTTATTAAACTTATTACATTTAAAAAAAACAGGAAACAAAAAAGAAACCAACATGTTTAACTGAAATATTAAAGAGAAAAGATCAACATCTTCTAACTGTTCATTAAATCATCTATAAACATTAATACGATTATTTACACATTTATATCTACGACTTATTCAGTTTTTCACTGTTACGCAAACATAACTTCAATTATTAACTTAAATCTTCACTGAACCTGAATTAAATAGATATAAATAAAACTATACGTACATTATATATCTCTTGTCAGTATGTTTCTAAATTATGTATTGTTTTATTTGTGATTATTGTTTTTTATTTCTTAGACATGACTCACAGACGAGGTTTGTGTCGTCTCAGTTTTATTTATTTCCAAAGTTCAGTTTGTAAAATGTTTGAATCCGACGTGTTTTCTTCTTCACGCCGTGTTCACATCTCGCAGCCGTCACGCTGCTGCTGTTGTTGTTGTATGTTGTGATTCATAGCAGCCGTGACCTCTGACCCCTGAGGTCACAGTCATGTGACACCGTCCTCTCCGTTTGAGCCAAAAAAAAAAAAAAAAAAAAAATAGATAAATAAAACAACCTCGCAACTGTCACCGCTTCGCTTCTTTGACTTCATCTGCATCCAAGACGCCTTCAGGTGAACGTAGATGAGAACAAAGTGTGTGTGTGTGTGTGTTGTGAGTGGGAGGTCAAGGTAGGAAGATGGGGGTGTGTGTGTGTGTGTGTGTGTGTGTGTGTTCACACAGGGGCCCAGTTGGGAAAGACGCTCTCTTCACAGAGACTGATGGTCCGATGTTTGGACATCAGTTGGAGGCCTTTTTTTTCCCGCTCGTTCAGTCTCATTCTGCTTCAAAACAACGATGACCACCCACACAATGACCCTTCACCCCAACGCAGAACTCACACACACACACACACACACACACATGTCCAAAATGACACGCTAATGCACACAGACAACACTGTGCAAACAGCACACATGCAGGACCCTCTCGCTATCGTCTCGACCATGTTGTAAACAACACGTCTGCCTCAATGTGTGTGTGTCTAAATACAGATCAAACTCACATGAATCTGTTGTGTGATTACTGATCTGAGAAACTTTACCATAAACTCCTACGTTTCAAAATACATCAGTACGTTAATTAACTATTTTAACTAAAAATAGTCAAATGTGTTTCATAAACGTCCCAATAAACAAATTGTTCAATATTTTTAATCATATTTGACACTGTTGACTGTAACTTGATGTAAAAACGACAGCGTTGGATTTACACACATACACTCTGACGCACATTAGTGTTAGTGTATATAACTTCTGTCTTCTGCCAAAACAAGTCGTCAAATCAATAAAGTTGTGCAACAAATGATGGAAAAAACCGAGGTTTACTCCTGATTTACAGACACGACTTCTCTAAACTCAGCCTCAAAGAAATAAATAGAAACTAAACATTGCATCATCAGTTTTATGTTCTGTTTAATATTTCTGATGCTCATGTGTGAAACTGTTTTTGAGGCTCGTCTCTGCAGGACTGCTGCTTTAATTGTCACAGTCCACCTGCAGGTCATGTGATCACTCTGTAACCAACAGCAGCCGTGATCCATAATCGTGTTGACAGGACGTGTGTGATGTCACAGTGACAGTAAAACAATTTCATGTGGAGGATTTAAGATGCTCGAGTCTAAAATATCGACCTCGGATTCAGTTTTAAAAACATCTTAGAGAACAACGACCCCACCTGGTGGTGCTGTGGTGTGATGGGCTCTTCTCTGTTTTCACTGCAGCAAACTGAAAGTCATTATCATCAATAAGAGAAGAGGATTCATTGTCTTCCTTGTATCTTTTCATCTACAGAGCATCTTTGAACAGTAAACAAGTAGAATGAGGGAAAACACAACAGAGAGGATCATGATGTTAAAGGTTTTTTAGTAAAATTTAGTGAAGAAGATAGTTTACTACTTACTAAATACATGTACAAACCAAAGGAAAACTGACACGTGATGAAAAATGAAGACCTGGTGATGCTGGACTAAATATATTGACATACATTTCTTTCATTAATTCAACGCACAAGCCTCTAATCCCTTATTTGTCGGACAAAGGAGACAGAAATTTGCAAATTTAAAATGTAATGAGCCGATATGTTATCAGTGGAAAATGTCAACACACTGTATATCTACAAAAACACCAACACCCTGAGTGAAAATCTGTAATATACAACATACAACAGTCCAAAAATAACAACCTTGTCTTACATCATACATTACAAAAAAAAAAAAAAAAACATACTCCAGCTTTGTGTCGTGCAGCTTCTCCAACTGTATCTTTCTGCAGCACAGATGTGTAATAAAACACCTGATGCAGTTTTTATGCAGTAACACTCGTGACTCCGGCGTCTTAATGACACACAGGGATCGACCGCCTCCTTCAGTCTTTACAAGGCTAACGTAGCCGTACAACAACATCGTGCCTACACCAGCATGCGTACCTGCAGCAACTGAACGGAGAGAGAATACAGAAGTTTCCGTATCTCTCATCCTTTCTTGATCTCAGTTTTTTTTTTTTTAATAAACAGACCTCAGGGGGTTTTGGGTCCAGAGGCAGACGGAGCCTCGGGTGCTTCAGTCTGTTCAGGTGGTGCAGAGTTTGAGCTTAAAGCGTTTTCCTCTTTCCTGTCCCCCGACAGGAAATCATGGATCGCAGTTTCTATGTGTGGACGGAAAGTGTGGTTCATCTTGGGGTCGACGACCTGCGTGATGATCCGGTCCACGCCAGACTCCAGCATCCCTGATCTACAAAATAATAAAACAAACATGAGCAAATAAGAGTTATAGAAAAGAGTGATGGACACACAGGTGGAAAAGACATAAAATACACAGAAGATGCTCTGTTATTTCAGAAAATAATAATTATTTCTATGAATAATGTTTAACCTCTAATGAACTGTTATAAAATCAACATTAAAAGGGATAAACATAGGATTAATACTAAGTAGAAAGTGAAACAAAGTGTGGTAAAATTTTTTCAGTAAAGATGTTTCTTAGCTTGATGGGATTAATTAAGTATATATATATATAGTTGCATGTATCCAAAGCTGTTTATAAAAGTCAAAATTCAGATGTCACGTGTCGTTAATTGCATGAGAATAAACAAAAGCATCACCCAGTTTATCCTTTAATATCTGTAACATTCATGCTGTTGAGTCACCTTGTCTCTGTGTTTATTTTATTTTATTACAGTTTTCCAATCTTTAATAGATCAAATGATTTATATACTTATATATTGTTAATAATCATTATTTGTTGTCCCACCTGTGACCTTTATTCTGAAATGTAACATTAAACATCTGGAGAAGAGTCTTGACTGAACCTGAGGTTTTTGTGCAATAACATGTGTTTTAAAGTCTTTAGGAGAAACATTTAAAGTCATTAAAAGTAAAACTCACTGGACAACACTTTGTCTCAGTCCATTCCTCATCTGGTTCTTGTTGATGGTCGGGGTCCAGTCTTGTGTGCTCAGATGTGATGTGACAAAGTTGTCAACTTTCTGTCGCAGGTTCTGATAAGCAGGCTGGAAACAACCACAGCGAAACCTCTTTATATTAGCAAAGGCGGCAAAACTACACGTTTTAAAACCAATTAAATTAAAAGTGCACATTTCACAGGTTAATATACTGCCACTATATACTGAAACAACGACGAATTAAATTGAAATCAACAATAAAAAAAAAGCTCAGTCAACATTAGCTAACATTAGCTTTAGAGGCTAAAGTTAGTTGCTTTACCTTCGTATCAACATCAGCCAAACAGTCCCGACGGAACTCGTCGAACAGCCCCCGATTCTTCAAATGCTCCACGATCATAGCGATCAACTGCGGGTCTCCCGGAGGAAGGCCGACCGGGCTCACGTTAACGTTACCGGTTGCCTCCGCCATGTCCAACCTGAGATCTGCTACTTAGCCGTTAGCTACATTGAACGCTAGCATAGCCGTCGAGAGTGTTTATGCTAACAATAGAGGCGTTCGATTCGATTTATCTCTAAAACAAGCGGCGGGCGGAGTTGCCACTCGCTGGCTCTCGCGGTTAAACGGGAGAAGCTGTGTTATAAAGGTAACGCTCTATTGTCAGTTGTCACGCATGCGCGTTTGGAATCTGACACAGGAAGTACTTCATTTAAGCGTCGTCGCGGATCGGGGGCAAAACGTTAGCAGGCAGAGAAAGAGCGCTAGTTTTTAAGCAAAAATTAATGTTTAAAAACGTAAGCTACGTTCTTTAAACACATACGTGTGTTGTGTGTTTGCCTCTTTCGACGGGGAAATCTGAGTCGTCCACCTTTGCTGATTTTAAGTTTGTTTGGACTATCCTTGTAAGAAGGTAATGCTAACTAGCTATCATGGCTAACATTAACTTACATATCACTCATGCTGAAACAGTCAAATATAGACCTTTAGATGTAACCAGAGCTGCAGCAAAATGTCATGTGAGCACAGACAGCAGGTCTTGTGTTCAAACCAGCCAGCTAACTTTAAAACGCAGTGGAAATAAACTACCAGCTCCCACGTTTTTTTCAATGGTTTACTTGTTGTGACAGTGTCATTTAGCAAATGTTTGTGTTTGTTTTGGGACAGTCACATTAGGAGACTAGACGTTACATAGTCATTTAAGTTAAGTTCATTGTTTATTGCTTTTATGACTCTTGATATTTTTCTTTATTACAGATATATATATATTTTAATCAAATATATGACCACAGAAGAAAAACAACTTCATATTAGAATAGAATAGAATAGAAAAGTGTTTATTGTCATTGTTCAGTGGAGGTACAACGAACCTGAAGGTCCCACAGATCCACCATTCACCACAAAGAGACATTTTCAATGACAAGCAAGAAAACAAACATAAGGGGCGTCACAGAAACACACACACAAGGTACAACAAACAATGAAAACAATACAATGTAACTATAAAAACTATTCTCTTAATATAAATGGACATAAATGTGAAAATTATAATATATACAACAGAAAATATACCTAAACTGTTAAAACTCTGAAGGTGGTGTCAAAATGAACACACACACACACACACACACACACACACACACACACACACACACACACACACACACACACATATATATATATATATATATATATATATATATAAAAAAAAAAGCAGATATAAATATAAAATGTATATTTGTGAAAAAAGACTTTATAAATACTATTGCAACAACTTCTGCATGAAATCGGAAATAGAACAAGTATTTTGGGAAATGTAATTGCTTTGGGAATTGGGCAATTGCTTTTTGAACAGAGTAATAAGTTTCTGTCCTTGTTGCAGATGAGTGGTGAGAAAGATGCCAACAAAGAGTTCATGGAGCAGCTGCGGATGCAGGAGCTCTACGGTCAGAGACACGACGGCGGCTCTGATCCTTTCACCTACACCGACCCAGAGGACGGGACCGTCTACGACTGGGACCATGAGAAGAAAGCCTGGTTCCCTAAAGTAGGAACATTTCTTTACAGTATTTATTTATTAGTTTGCTTCACAATTTGAAATAGTTTGATATATCCGACAGTAACAAATTTACAGTTTGACAAATCAAAACACTAGTTTGATGTGTGATAAAGACCAATATGTGTTAATATGTGTTTCTAATGGCTGTAACATCAGCAGTGTTCAGTCAGAACTAAACATATAAACAAAGATTCAGTGGTTCAGTCAGAACAACAACAACAACAACAACAACAACCTCGACTCAGGTTTTCTGCATCATCATCTGAATGTGTAGAGTTGCTGTAGCTTGTTTTGATTGTCTTATTGACAGACTCGTAAACATGTCTGATGGCATTTCTGCTAGTTCTACTTTTTGCTATATTATGAACATGAATGAATGAAGTTTGCTCTCACACACTCAGGTCTCGTCTCAGTGTTTTATTTGTCTTCGCAGCCGTTGAAGCTGTAGTTTGTGTTACTCTTGTTGAAGTCATAGCATCTGTGGCAGAGCTCCTCCTTTTTTTTTAAACTCTAAAGATAATTCTTTATGACTGTCTGTTTGTTTGGACTCATTTTTGTGCTGTAGAATACGTTTAGGGTTGATCAGACGCCTCCAGGATGGTGCTTCAGGATGAATAAGAATCTAAATCTTTATATTGACGTCATGTTTTTCCTTTAAGGCCACTCGGCCTCTTACTCCACATAACCTGTGTTGTCTTTATCTTGAAGCTTCAATAAACTGAGACTTTGTGCAGAACAGTTCAGGAGTCTATTTTCTACTACAAACCCTTTGTACAGTGCTGATACATATTTATAGTACATGGCCTTATTTTGTCAACATAGTTTGGTGTTTGGTCATCACAGCTTGTACGGACGATATGTAGCAACAAGTGTTTACATTTTAAGGTTCAGACTGGAGGATCTGTCACTGCAGAGATGTTGTTTCTCTTAAATTTATGGACAAATTTGAAATGTTTTTTTCCTGTTAAGCAGGATTCACATGTTCTAAACACATAAAGATTGATTTTATACGTAAAAAGTTCTTTGTTAATGTTAAGTAGGTTTGTTTTGTTTTGTTTCTTTAGATCACAGAAGATTTCATTGCAGCGTATCAGGCAAACTACGGCTTCACTCAGGAGGGAGATCCAGATGCAAACAGCGCTGCAGCTGCAGTGAGCGGCGCCGACTCAGCAGCGTCTGATCCAAACAGCAAATCTTCAGAACAACAGAAACCAGGAGAAGAGAACCAGAAGCCGAAACCAGAGCAGCGGGACACACCGGCTAAAGAAGTGAAGCAGAAAGGAGAGAAGAGGAAAGCAGAGCCAGGTAAAGTCACGTCTTCAAATAGGAATCTGTGTTTTTTTTAAATGTACCTTTGTGTAAAAATCTTCTAACAAATTTTTTTTTCCTCTTTTGCTCTTGTAGGATGGTTTGATATAGACGACACCAAAAACACAAACGTCTACGTGTCAGGTTGGTGTCGGTAATGTTTTCAAGGTTAAAATCAGTCGACCAAACATTAACTGACTCTCTTACGTTTCTCCTCTGCCGTCCTTCCTAAGGTCTTCCTCCTGACATCAGCACTGAGGAGTTTGTTGAGCTCATGTCCAAGTGCGGCATCGTAATGAGGGACCCCATCACCGAGGAGTACAAGGTCAAACTGTACAAGGACAAAGAGGGAAATCTGAAGGGAGACGGTCTCTGCTGCTACCTCAAGGTCAGTCTGTGTTTCTGTTTAACATCCTCAGGTTTATGTGAAGCAAAATTCATTATGTGTGTGTTGCAGAACAACTTGTAAATTAGTCTGTTGCACCACAGTTTCTCCCTTTAAAATATTAATAATCTTACAGCTGCTTCTTTTTCAAATGATCATGCATGGGAAAAGTTTTTTTTGTTTTTTTTTGGTCAGTTTGATGTGATGAATGTGATTATTAGCAACTGAACTGAAATACACAGATGCTAATAAAAAATACATTTTATACAAATACGTTCATACTTAAAAAACTGACATCAACAGAAACTACAACGTTTCTTATTGTTTATTTAACAGTAAAGACATTAACTTACTGGAGAAAACCAACATTAAACTATTTTTACTCTAAAAGAAATAAACTATTTGTGTATTTTATTGTTATTACTTTGAAAAATGATTTGAAAGATGATTTTCCTTTTAAATAACAGTGAAGTGACTGTTTGTGTGTGTGATTTTGTGCAGAAAGAGTCGGTGGGACTTGCGATGCGTCTGATCGATGAGTCAGAGGTCAGAGGTTACAGACTTCATGTGGAAGCAGCTCGGTTCGAGCTGAAGGGTCAATACGACGCCAGCAAGAAGAAGAAGAAGAGCAAAGATTATAAGAAGAGACTGCAGCAGCAGCAGAAGTAAACTGCACTTCCTGTTCTGTTTATTTTAGTGAATTAAGAGGAATTTTAGACTTGTGATTCATTGTCTTTATCTTGTTGCTGTGTGCGTACGTGTGTGTGTGTGTGTAGACAGTTGGACTGGAGGCCAGAAAAACAAGGAGACGTGAGAAAGAGGCACGAAAAAGTCGTCATCATCCGGAACATGTTTCATCCCACTGACTTTGAGGTGCAGAGAGAAACTCATATGAACACACACACACACACACACACACACACACACACACACACACACACACACACACACACACACACACACACAGACAGTCCATTGTGAGTATTAATCTCGATTGTTTCGACCGCCTCCAGGAGGACCCGCTGGTGCTGAATGAATATCGTGACGATCTGCGGTCGGAGTGTGAGAAGTTCGGCGGCGTGAAGAAAGTTCTGCTCTTTGATGTGAGTTAATTGTCATTAAGTCTGAGGCGTTTAAATGGTTTGAATTTTGGATGAACAGCTGTTATGATGTGGTTGTGTTTGTGCTGCAGAGACATCCAGACGGCGTCGCGTCGGTCGCGTTCAAGGAGCCTGAACAGGCCGATGCTTGTATCAATTCGTTTAACGGTCGCTGGTTTGGAGGACGGCAGCTGTCTGCTCAGCTCTGGGATGGAACGACAGACTACCAGGTAACTCAAATAACCAGGAGCTAGACATGCAGGGTTTCTAAGATGTGTGATATGAAATCACTGCAGCGCTCTACTGGAGGTTAAAACGTCTTGTTAACTGTTTTTGCGCAGGTGGAAGAGACGACACGAGAGCGAGAGGAACGTCTGAAGGGTTGGTCGTCTTTCCTGGAGACAGACAATCAACAGAACAAGCAGAACAACGGCTCCAACAACAACAACAACAACAACAAGGACAAACCAGCAGAAACCAGCGGTGCCACAGAAACTACAGAACCGTCTGACACGGCGAAGCCTGAACAGCAACCGGAGACAGAACCACATCAGGAACAAGGACAGGAGCAGGACATGGACTCTACAGACAGCAGCCTGGCAGGAAGTGACGATGAGGAAGCGTAAATACTCACATACACATCACTGGTCCTGATGCAGCCGATTAGGACGAGTCATGAACTTCTGCAGAGATCCGCCTTGATCAGGGGAAGAGACTGGACAGTTTGATTTGTTTTGTAAAGTAGAAAAATAAATGTATTTTCAGCATTTTGGATCATATTGTAATTGACAAGATGGTTGTTCCCTAAATACACACTTTTTCCGTCATCACCTTCGTCCACTTTGTTTCTGTTAATGTGCAGATTCATCTTAAACATCAACTAAACACTGTTTATTTCTTTACAGATGCTTTAACATCAGCAGAAAAAAATCAACAAAGTTTTGCACATTTATGTTTTTTCACGAGGATTATATTTGTTGATAAAATATAAATCATTAGGATTTTTTTTCACATTATTCAGCTTCTAAATAAAAGTTCTTACACATTTAACAGAACGATTTATTCAGGTTCAAACACCAACAACGATCCAGTGTCTCATGTAAAACTAGAACCAGTTTGTTCTAATTTGAACCAGACAAAGAAAATTAGTTTCTAGAACAAACACCTGCAGACGCTCACATTAAACGACTGTAGTGGATCATAGTTCAGTCTGTACCACACTATAGTACCATAATGTTACAAAGATACATTAAACGTTGAGTAGAGCTGCAGTCGTTAGTCAATCTTCTGTCTTTCAATAGAAAATCTGCTGGTGTTTTTGTTAAATAAATAAATAAAAAAAAACTCAAACATCGGCTGCTTCAGCTTCTTAAAGACAAAGATTTCATCCTTTTCTTTGTCATAAACACAAAATGATTCGTTTTTGCCTGGAGCTTTTTTTTATTTTTGAAATTATTCATTGAGAAAACATTCATCAGATCTTGTTTGTTGATCATCTGTTCAAAGACCCAAATGTGTTTTTAACATTTAGTTTTTGTTTTTTTGGAAATGCAAAGTGTGTGTAACTTAAAACAAAACAAAACATTAAAATAAGAGAATTGAACTGAAATGCTGACGTTTGGATTCATAAAGAGAAAACACAATGTTTACTTCTCATAAAATTGTTTGGAAAAGACTTAAAGTGATGACGTCATGTATGTAAGTTGAGTCTGAGTGTTTAGTTTTTTCTTTTTTATCTTAATCTTTTGTTGAAAAGAAAAAAAACAATAACGTTCGACTGAGTTATAACCTGTAGATTATAACTGATGAACTGAATATTTGATGTGTTTTAGCTCGAAGATGTGACATGAAACGAGGTCGTCGTCATGAGAAAAACGGAGAAGAGTTTGACATCGAGATGAAAGAGAAAGAAGGAAGAAAAATCTGCTCCGTCTGAGTTCACAGGACATCGAGAACAAAACGGTCAGAAAACGAAAGGAAAAGTGTGATGAGGTCGAGAAGAAGAAGAAGAAGCTTCGCTACAACAAGGAATTACTGAGCTGCAGGTACGACCCATCAGATGATTTTAATAACAACTTGTTGGATTGAAAGTTTTTACAAAAATGTTTCTTTTCCTTCAGGAGCCGACGAGTATCAGTGAGATGAGACTAAAAAGGAGGAAAAGATAAGAAGAAGGTGAAAGATAAAGGAAAGAAGAAGAGGTAATAAATCTTCAAAAGTAAAACTATTAATAATCAAATGTTTCAGCTTTTAAAAACACAAGAGATCGAACAACAACTTGACCTTATTGAACTTCCTGTAAAGTGAAAATGAGTAACACCTCCCTCCAGTGATACAAGTTTAGAACTGCATCATCATTTACATGAAGCAATTTGACTTTTCATCTTTCAAATCATTTAAATTTAAATAAACGTGTATCAGAGGATCAGTGATTTTTAACCTTTTTCCTCAAAAAATTATAGTTTTTATACAAGAACCTGAAGTAAAAGTCCCAGAACATCTGTGACTGTAGAGACACAAACGTCGTACGAGTCGTTCTCGTTTTACAGATTTAACAACAATGAACAAGTTTAAAACATGAAATCACCGTTGAGGTTTTAAAGGTTTTAAATTAACAGAAAAACTGTGACCGCTTCTTCCAACATCACGTCATCATTTAAACGAAAACGAACCAAACGTCGACGTCACAGTCGAAGTATTTACAGCAGCAGTGACAGTGGTGACACTTTTTTCTTTTTAGAAACGGGTCAGAAAACAACAGTTAGTTTAGTTTGAGGAACATTTGGTTTTTACACTGCTTCACCACTAGGTTGCACTGTAATCCTGTTGTTGTTAAAAACAGTAGATATCAGAGTTTTTACTGAGATTTTCTGTTTAAGCAGCAGTTTACTAAATGTTTGCACAGAAAACATGTTTTGTTCTTGTGATTCCAGATTTGATCGCAATCGTCTGAGCAGTAAATTCACTTTTACGTGTTTTACATCTGTAAAATCTGTAAATAAACACGTTTATATAAATGTACTTAGTGAATTTACAGATTCAGATTAAAGATTGGATGATAGAAAATGAAGATAATCAGCGGTGAACAGTGTAAAAGTAAAGAAGTTGCAGTGTTAAAGTGACATTTGCATCAATATTATTATTAAAATATGTGATTCAGAAACAGCTGAGTCAGTTTTTGGTGATGTCACTTTATTTTAATGGTAAATTTCTCCACTGTGGTTGAGTTGTTGCCATTTTAAGACAATTTTAATGCAAAGATTATGTGATTTTTGCAGGAACTCACTCTACCTTGCAGATCGTATTGATTAATAATCTTCAGTAGTTTATTCAGTCGCACAATCAAACCCTCTGAGTGAGTATTTGTTGTTCTGGCTGTAGCTGCGTCTTGACCAGGTCCTCCTTGTAAACAGGATCCCTAATCCCAGCGGCTCTAACCTGGATAAATAAAACCTAAATAAAACAGCCACAAAAAGAGTGTAACGTGCAAAATGGGCGTACGCGGTACAGAGAGTTCAGCCGAGGCCGAGAGCACAATACTCGATTTTGAACATTGTGTTCTCAGTTTTCCAATAAACTGTGACTGCAACATAGTTTAAAAGTAATGTAACAATATTGTATGAGTCAACAAGGAGGTGCAGACAGAGAGAGATATGGGATAAGAGCAGAGGCAGAGAAGGAAATGGACAGAGTCTGTGAGAGGAGGGTTTGTGTGTGTGTGTGTGTGTGTGTGTGTGTGTGTGTGTGTGTCCTTGGGTCCACCCTGGAGATCGCTTGGGAAAAAGACCTCTAGGTCTGCCTGAGGTCTGACTTGTAGCCAAGAAAAGCAAGACGACGAAAATAGAGAAAGAGAGAGAGATGGAAGATGGAGAGGGCGTGAGAGGAAGGAGGAGTCAGATGGAGAAACAAGAGTGTGAACAAAGAGCTTTGTATCTGAGGAGAACATGTATGGAAAAATAAAAACATTCACATGGTGTCTCTCTCTCTCTCTCTCTCTCTCTCTCTCACACACACACACACACACACACATATGAGCTGATTGGAACCATATGCCGACAGACACAGAGAATAATGGGAAACTGTGAATTGTTTGATTTGTTTTCCCTTTTTTTTTTTCTTTTTCTTTTTTTATTGCGTGGGCGAGATGATGGCGGGGTTGGAAGGTGTCCGTGACGATAGATGATGATCAGTCATGGGAAATTCCAGCAAGTAGACATGTCCCTGCTCTGCATAGACAGGTCCGGTCCATTAACGTTTACATTAGCAGCAGCAGAAGGAGGAAGAGGAGGAGGAGGAGGAGGAAGGGGGGGACTTCCACTTTGTGAACTATAGGAATTTGAGTGAGAAAGTT
The DNA here is from genome assembly GCA_016801845.1 of Polydactylus sextarius. Lineage (NCBI taxonomy): Eukaryota > Metazoa > Chordata > Actinopteri > Polynemidae > Polydactylus > Polydactylus sextarius. The sequence continues at coordinate 3,555,069 of CM028914.1, forward strand.
ACAAAATAGTTCACACTAAGTTACTTATCTGTATCTCCGTTTCCCACACACACACATAAACTACATACTCTGACTGTTCCTCTGCACCAGACCCTAAAAACATCTGTTGTTTAATGACCAGATTTAATTAACTGTTTAAGGCAGAGAAAGTGTTGCAACACCTGTGTGTTTCTGGCGTCAACGCGGACGTCTCAGAGACGTGAACGTTGTCGGTGGGTGACGTGAATCATCGTAGAAACATCAGCGAACAATGAGACGAGATGAGTTCAACTCCGACAGAGAGAGAGAGGGAGAGAGGGAGCATGGGAAACACATCCAACTATTCATTTTTCAGTTCCCCTTTTTTTCCTTTTTTCACATCAGTGACTTATGAGACAAGACAAGCTGAAGACAAGCACCTGTGCATGACAGCAAACATGAACAAGAAGCCAGGGTGTGTGTGTGTGAGTGTGTGTGTGTGTGAGTGTGTGTTTCAGTTTTGGCCACTTACACTTGTTCCTAATAACAGAAAAATGCAAAGAGGGAAAAGTAGAGGAAGAGGAGGGAGGAAAAGGGAAACTGAGGCTGATTCGCTGCAGATGCTTCAGTCTTCTGGGAAAATGACATAAGGTAGATATTTTATGGAAGTTGTGTTGTTTATTTTGGTGCAGAAAAAAAAAAACGTTGTTTACCATAATTAAAATAAAGTTTGATCATCTGAAGAGGTCAGAGGTGGATTAGTGTTGTTGTCACAGACGTGAGTGTTTGTTTATAGAGAAAGTTTGAGGAAGATGAGACCAGAAGCATCATCGACATCATCAACATCATCAAGATGCAATTAAAGACGACACTGACATGTCAGCACCTTTTAAGTCGATTTCGCTAATGACTTTAACACACGAGACATATTTTACATCAAGCAGACAAAGAGACACAGTTTCATTCATTTGGATTCGTGTGAATCAAAGTTTTATTCTTCACAAACTCCTGAGGGAAAAATCTGGCTCATAATGTTTCAATATGTTCGTCATTAACGCTCGTTCTGTTTGAGCAACAAGTCCTTCGAATTAAATAATACAACATGTGTAACTGCCCTTTACAATAACATGTAGAGAAGTTGATCTGGTTCTTAAATCTTTGTACAAATGTATTTGTCAGCAGCTGCTGTGACGAATCATTGTTGAAAAATATGACGGGACGAAGGCGATGGTTAAAGTCTGGAAACAATCAGCGAAAAAACAGTATTTTTTTGTTTTTGTTAAAATAAGTGCTTTGTTAAAGTTTAGAAACTCTCTGTTTTGTTAAAGTTTAGGGACTTTTAAAGTCACGGTTTGAATAAAAACCATTTGTGTAAAGTTGCTGGTTAACGCAGGTGGATTAAAAATGTTCTCCAACATCTGATTTCCATCAGCATCATGATCACCAACGGATCAACCAACTTCTCTATTTGTCAAACGTCAGCAGAGATTTTTTTCCCTGGATAATTTTCTTCCCTTAAGTTATGAAGTTTAAATCCAGAAAGGAAGTTTTCTGTCACAATTTCTTTCTTTCTTTGACTTTTTGACATTAAATAATCGGTTACAAGACATTTCATCGATTTAGATCTAAAGACGCTGAAAAACATCACAGTTATTGAAACACAATGTTTATTTTATTTTAAGTTTGATCCACTTCTGTCATTATCTTTGATAGTAAAGTCCAACCGTCGTCCTTGACCTCTTCTTCCTCTTCTTCCTCTTCTTCTCCTGTTGATCTGTAACAACTTCATCTAAACCTAAAGATCTTTGGTTTGAAAGGAGAGAAACAGTAAAATGCATCGTCTTACAAACCAGATGTGGTTGGTTTATAAAGGCAGGTGGAGCAGCGGCCTCCTAAAAAAAAAATCATCCTCCTCATGAAATAGTTTCTCCTAATAAATAATGTTAATAACTTAATAACTTATCTTGCAGTTTATTGTTTTGTTTTGTGTGTTTTTCAACTGTTTTTGACTCTTTGAGATGTTTTATTTTTGGTCATTTAAGTCAGATTGAGACAGTAGATGTGCTGCTGCTCGGTGATTAAGGTTAAATGTATCACAGACATGTTTATATTATAAACTTACGTATCCTAATTATTATATTAATGAGGCTTTTGAATGTAGGTAGCATATGAACTTATATTAAATATGAGTGTTGTTACAGATTCAGATATTGGAGCCAGTGTCTGACCCACTGATATTTACGATCATGAGCTGCTACTGTTAAAAACCAACAACAAATGAGGTGAAGGACGCTGTAAAACCAGAGACCTGCAGTAAAACCGAATCTTCTAGAAATTAGACTCATGTAAAAACCAAACTTTTGTCCAAAACGCCACGACAGGAGGACGTTGATGAATATGTCATCTCTTCATGTGGCGACATGCGCGGGTAAAAGAAGATTAAAGATCAAATGAGACCAATGTGATCATTTTTCTGGACGTACACATGGTGTGAACATTCATCTCCAACCAACACAACATGTGGTTTTATTACCATGTGAACGTTGTTTAGAGTCACTGTATTTCTCCCGTGGGAAGAAGCTGCTGCTGCTGCTGTATCCTGTTTGTCTCTCGCTTTTTTGTTTTTTTTTTACACAGAAACTCTGACAATCATAAACATTTTTTTTTGTCACAGAGAAGGACAAAACTTTACATGAATCCTACTTTAACCTTTTTACTAAAAAAACAAACAAACAAACAAAAAAACAACGTTTTGGTCATAACGTGACAGAATGAAGAGATTTATGTTTTCACTCTTAATATTATATTTTTCCTTTGGGTACGTCCATTAGGGTTTTTTTTTTTTTTTGCCTCTGGTTGTAAAAAAAAAAATGGGCGAAGACATTAATTTACTAAAATGCCCCTTTTTCCACAAATTTAATGATCCGTTTGTTAATTAATATTTTCCTCATCAAGTCGGTATTAAGTAGAAGCAGAGATGTAATCCAAGAGCTGTAACCACTTGGCAGCGGATGTCTGAGCACTACAACAGTGTCTCTGTTTCTCCTGTGAGTTGGAATCATAACTCTGACTCTCATTATGTCTCCTCTGCTTTAACACTACGCCTCAGGCTCTCAGTTGTTATTTTAAATCTTTGCTAATTGTCAGACTTTGGCTTCGTTCCTTTCCTTCACCTTGTGAAATCCAGTTCATGCAATTTATGTGTGTGTGTGTGTGTGTGTGGAGAGTTTTACTGGCTGGCGATATCGATGCATTGAGGGCATGCTTGTGTAAATAGAGTGAAGTCACATGCAGGGATCTTTTCCACTTTCCTTTACATGAATAATATTATTATAAACTATCTGTGACCTAACCCTTTACTGCCATAACTTTCCCTCTGAATAAAAACACATGTGTTGGGTTGAGGAGGAGGCCGGACGCCGCTCCAAACGTTGGGTTACTGATTGATGACATCACGGCTCCCCGGTGTGAAAGTGGCAGATTAGAGAAACTCTGGATGCTCGTAAAGTCCGAGTTGGTGCTGTATTTTAGCTTCTGGTCATGAAAACAACGCCATGATTTTCTCCCGTAGGACTTTATGTTTTCATAACTGATAATTACAGGTTTGAGGCATTTACGTATTTATCTTCCACTGCTGATTGTTTTTGCCAAATCTCCCCCTTCTCCTTCTTTTTTTAAATGAACTATGGGGGTGTTGTGTTGTGTTGTGTTGTGTGTGTGTGTTATGTAAAAAGGATGCATTTCCACAACACATGCACACAGAACATATGTGGAAACAGAGAGAGACTGAGTGAGTGTGTGAAGTGATGGTGGTGGTGGGTGAAGGCCTGATTTCAAGGTCGGACAGGAAATGCCTGCGCAGATGGAACAGTAATGTGGACACACTGAGAACGGTATACAGGAAACGACCTACTCTGCAGCTGTGTGCTGCGTGTATTTATATGTGTGCTTGTGATTAGCACCAGCAGTTTGCTATTATATATATATATATAGAAGAGGAATTAAAGGAATGTAGTAATAGTTAAACAAACTAGGTGGCATTATACTCAAACACATTTTTGTTGCAGTTTTGCACAAACGGAATGAAAACTGATACATTTTAAAGTGTAAAGATAAAACTAAAGCATCAGTTACATAAGATGAATCTAAGCTGATCTCAGATCAGTTGGATCTTTTAGGAACGTGTATCCTTTATCTCTGACAGTGAATCATTGACATTTTATGTTGTAAAATGATTCATCTGATTTAACTTTTTTGGGTTTTTTAACCTAATATCACTCATGTTCCTTAGAAGATCATGTTTTAATACGATTGGTGATTCGGGCTGATTAGCATTTAGCTTAAATGTAGCATCATTACAGCTGTTAGATTATTATTTTTCTTTGGCCTCTGACTTCTAGTGAAATGGAGACATTTTAAGTTGCAAAATGAATCATCCAATTTTCCATTTTTGTTTATTTTGTGTAAAATTTCTCTTATATTTCTTGCAAAATCACCTGTTCAAACAAACTGGTGATTCCTGGTGTTTAGCATTTAGCTTAAACGTTATATCACTGAAGCTACATTATTTTTTTCCATGTATTCTTGATCCAGATGTTAAAACATCAGGACTCAGCATCTAATGGATGAATCATCGACATTTTAAGTTGCAGTATTTCTCATCTGATTTAACATTTATGTTTTTTTTTTTAACCTAATGTCTTTTATGTTCCTAAGAAGATCATGTTTTACTGATTTATGGTGATTAGCATTTAGCCTCATCAGAGCTGTTACATCAAGATTTTTTACTTGAACTAGAGGATAAATCTTAAGGACTTCTCCAGATGAATCACAGACATTTTAAGTTGTAATCTGTTTCCTCTGATACTTTTTTTTTTTTGTGAAGTTTCTCATATTTCTCACAAAATCACACATTCATCCGGTTTGTGATCCGTGCTGATTAGCATTTAGCCTGAACGTAGCCTCAGAGTTGTTTATTTAAAATAAAACTTCGGGAATAAAACAAATTATTTAAACATTTATTTCACATTTGACATTTGAGCATCCACATTAGTTTATTTATCTACATCTTTTTGTCTTTTAAGTATCTTCATCTATTAAAACCAGAACAAGTCGACATATATCTGATACATTAATGTTTAGTTTACTGTCATAATGTATATCCTGTCTGAACCGTGGGATAATGTTAACTGTGAATAAACAATATAATTTTACCAATATCACAAGTTCACTTGAGATTCTGGCACATGTTGACTCTGGCGGCTCTTCTCAGTGTTTCTGTGTGTATGAGTGTGTAATAGAGCCAGAGTCGGGTCACTCATGCAGGAAACCATACGTCTACGAGCGGGGCAAAGGGGAATTCCCTCCTCCTCAGTTAAAGATATTCAGGAAGAGAAGAAACGCTTGAAGAAAAACACATTAATGTGGCTGAGAGTGAAGAGATTCTCATATAAACTGACTAATAAGCAGGTTTCGACATGTAGACGCTCATCTGCATCTCAGACACAATGTGAGCTGTTATATCAGGTATAAGTGGTGTCACACAACATGTTGTCATTTCTGATTCATTATATACGTATAGACTGTATATATTTTTAAAAATTAGCCATTTTGGAGCATAATTTTATTGTTGGAAGAGCATTTTTTTTTTTTTTTTTAAGATTTTAAGGATGTTCCCGCACACAGAAGCTCAAACTTGGGCATCGCTTTGATTGACAGACACACAGGTAAACCACAGGGCATTCCTAGGCTGCTCAGGTGTGTGTGTGTATGTGTGTGTGTGTGTGTGTGTGTGTAGGCGTTGTAGCCTCATCACTATTCATCAGGCTCGGCTGTATTTGCGTCTCATCTGCATACTGGTCCAACAGGGAACAGATTAGCATTAGAGAGACAGAGAGAGAGAAAAAGATGGAGGGAAGTGGAATCACTTTAATTTTTAACAAGATGATATGAAGGAGACACAAAGGCCCAAGTGCTGCTGCTGCTGCTGCTGCTGACACAGCCAGAGAGAGAAAAAACAGAGACGAGTGTGTGTGTGTGTTGGATGGAGGAGGGAGGTGTGTGAGACAGTTACACTGAGGTAACCAGGTGAGTAGAACCGTAGGCATCAATCATAAGAGAATGAGGGTTTGTAGAAATGGAAATAAACAGTGTGTCTGTGTTTTTTTTCCAAATGAAAATAACATTAAAGACGATCTGGTGTTAATGTTGTGTATTGATCTCTGTATGTGTGTGTGTGTGTGTGTGTGTGTTACTCATTTACTTTGTTTGTGTTTGTGTTGGTGGGAACTTAGATGAACTTACACGTCAGATGTTCATAAATAAATAAGTTGGATAAACAATGTGCCACAGTCACCGTAGAGTCAGTATCTCATTAGTGGACTACACACACACACACACACACACACACACACACACACACACACACACACTCTTACAGTAAATCCAGCGGTGTTCATCGTCATAAACTGTCATGACTCTTGTTGAGTTTTATTCAACTTTTGGTTTTCATCAACAAACAATGACATAAGTAAGAAATTAAGATTTTCCTAAGATCTGCGTCAAACCGTAGATGTTTAAAATGTTTTAATATACTGACTCATATCTTGTCACGATTCTTTCTCTTTCTCTTCTTCAACTTGATGCGATCACAACTTCAACATGACAATAAAATGTTTATTCTGCAGGAAAATCCTTTTTTTAAAAACATTGACTTTAGTTTTGCACGTTAGTAAGATACAACAAATAATCATATTACATTATAATTTGATGAACCACGTGTGGGTGTTATCTTCTGTTTTTATACTTAAATAAATATACTTAAAAATAACAAAAATGTTATTTTGCAATAAACTTTGCTTGAAGACTGAACTGAACATATATGTGTTTGTGGAATTGACTTTAAATTGACTTCAAATTAAATGTTGTTGCCAAGAATAAAATCCAGCTGTGAAAACTAAGTTGAAAGTAAACTCTGAAAAATATATAAACTATATCAACATCAGGAATAAAAAACACATCACGATTATTGTAGATTAAAGTATCAAACAGATATAAATGACACAAGTAGCAGCTCATAGAAGTTGTATTGTTCGTGGTTCTGTGTTAAAATAAAAGAGTAAATGTTCTTTTACATGTGACATGATCAGCATCATGATCAACGTCTCGTTTCCATCTTTCTCCGTCACATCATTTCTGTCGTTTCCCTCGTTCTCGTTCAAACACCTTGATCTTTTATTCCCTCACTGATACTTTAACGCCACGTTCAAACCTTTCACACATCAGACGTCGTCTCTTTTCAATCTCTCTCACTCCCTTTACATCATTAATATCAGTCCCCCTTTTTTTTTTACCCGAGTGATGATGAAAATGCACATTGAGTTTAAACTCCTCTTGTTTTCTGATTTGTTTATGACCATCACCATTTCTTTGTTGTATTTTTACAATGAATAAAAACACTAAAAACACCAAACAACCCAGAAAAACTAACAAACCTCCACTTCTAAATTTATCCACATCAACGTTTCTGTGTGGACGACATCCCTGAAACGATTCAGATGATGTTTGATGGTCAGAGACTGAAGAGGAAACCTGATAAAAGTATAATCTTCTTCTTTGCAGCAGTTAAACCTTCACATATGAACCTTCCTGAGGTTTAACCTGGAGTCACTGTCGAAGAGAAAAATCATCATTAAATAATAACAATGTTGGATTTTTATGAATTGGAAATTTCACTCCAGAAATCACAAACCGATGTTCGTTCCTGTTACACAATTTGTTCACCAACTTTTAGTTTAAGTGAAGTTATGAGATAAATATTTAATCTCAGTCAAGTTCAAGGTCCTGTTCCTTTAAATCTTTAACATCACTAGAGTTTTTACTTTTTTGAGACCAGATGATTATAAATATTGGAACCTAGATCAGCATAAGATTTACTCGGGTTCAACACAAGAGCTTGTTTCTTTGAAATGTCCAACCATTGGTTGTTTTGCAGTTAGTTATGCAGTAGTTTTTAATACAGCAGAGACTTAACTGTTGATTTCATATTCAACATGTTTAGTCTAAACCATAAAAACAAGTGTGAAAAGACCAAAGTACCAAAATTTGTGTCAAACTTTCAGACCAGTTAATGAAGGTTGACTCAGGATATCGACATCAAATAAACAGTAGAAGAAGAAAAGAAACAGAAGCAGCAGCAACGAGATGAACCGACTAAACAAGTCACTGAAAAAAACAAAACAACGGTGACGAGATTAAGAGTTAATAGTGATTTGATCACAGGAAAATATTAAAAAATTCATGTTTACTTGTGATCTTCACCTTCTTGTGATGATTTAATCTTTGTACAATGACGACTTGTGTTTGTGGAAGTTAAACTAGTCTCAAGTAATGAAACTGAAGCTGATGCTGCTGCTAAAGTCTTAATAATGACAGTTTACTAATATCATGAATGTTCATTCATTTTTCTCCATTATAAGTCACCACAGGGAGACGCAGAAGATGTAGTTTCCAAAATTGTTGCACAAAACTAAAACTAATTGAATCAAATATAGACACTGTAACAAAAACATCAACGTTATTGTGAAGTTTAAGGTGTTAAAATTCTTCACTATTTCCTCTTGTTGATCTTATGAATGTGTTTTTTGTTGTTGTTAAATGATAAAATGACAACAAACTGTTTTCGCTTTATAACAAACAGATTCATATTTGACTGTGAGGATCATGTCTGATCTACTCCTCTTCAGTAAACTCTCAACCTTTTATCCACCTTTACATCCCTCCATTCAGCTCTTGATGATGATCTGCCCTCCCCCTCTCTCCCCCTGCCTCCCCTCTTCCTCCCCCCTCCGTCCCTCTGTGCCCCTCTGCACGGCTGTAGTGCCACTCCTAAAGCGCCGAGGCGTCTCCCCGAGGACGTGGACTGGATGGTCGTCCCTGAGGGGGCTGGCACTGGCATGTTCTCATCGCTCTCTTTAACACACACACACACACACATTTCCTCTCCTCTTCAGACAGCAGTGGTCTCAGCGGGGCTGCCCCGGAGCGTCACAGCGGCATGCTGGGTACCTGAACAGCCAGCGATACCAGGGCAAGGCCAGAATGTTAAGTGGTGTGCATGTGTGTGTAATGTATGTCTCTCTCTCTCTCTCTCTCTGTGTATGTGTGTGTGTGTGTGTTGCCTGAGTGGGGTCAAAATGTTAAGTGGTAGATTAATCAGTAGTAATTGTGTGTATGGTCCATTAAGACGAGGGTTGGCTGACAGACAAGGGTGAGATCGAGGCGGAGAAAAAAAAAAAACGATGGGTGTGTTTATATGTGAACGTTCATCCGTGTGTGTGTGTGGACCAACAGAGAAGTGAAACTGGTAGAAATAGCATTTTAACTGTACAGGCTCTTTCTTACAGCATCCTATACTCTATTTCTTTTTATAAATCCCAGTTCTTGTTTGCTTTTCATGCAACCGCCCCCCACCCCTCCATCATCAATCTTCTTCTCTTTTTTAGAAATTCATCCATCTGTGCCCAGAGCTGTTGCGAAGTTGCTCTCCTACTTTTAGAAGCAGGAGTTACTGAACAACGGTCACCACTGGAAAAACAAGGCTACACACACACACACACACACACACACACACACACACACACACACACACACACACACACACACACACACACACACCTTTCCCCCAGTGATCTCTTCTGGCTGATTTGGTATTCAAGTGCTGTTGCGGGCCCAGCAGGCCTAAAGCTCTCTTTGTATTGTTTTATTACCCAGGGGCTAGGCCTTACCACACACACACACACACGCACACACGTGCATGCACGCACACGCGCACACACACATCATATTCATGCAAGCACACATACACTTTCAAACAGCACAAACAGCATACAAGTGCAAAGCAGGATTAGCATATTAGCGTATTACCATCCTGTCTGTCAATTGCTTCTGTCTGGTTTTCCTTCTCTCACACGCTGTCAGACTGGAGGGGAAGAGTTTCATGAGGAGGAGGAGGAGGCGAGAGATGAAAAAATGGAGGCAGATAAGGAGGAAAGTGAGGAAGAAGAAGAGGTAAAAAAAAAAAAAAAGTAGGTGGAAGGCTGTTCACTCCTCTCCAACAGACAGATGGTAGTCTGACTCCTACCGAGTTGTCAACTGGCCAAGAGAGACAGACAGAGAGAGAGAAAGAGAGGGATTGAGTGGAAGAGGGGGAGAGATATGAACCTTTCCTCCACTTTTTCATCTCCTCTTTCAACCTCTCACTCAGTTTCACTGCCAGCTTCATCTCCTCTTTCCCATCTCTCTCCTTCTGCCCTCTATTTTTCTCTCCGCGAGCCGTCAGTGTCTTCATTTGCATCTCTGTTTTCGTTGCTCATCCATCACAAGTTACTATTTTTCATTTATACTTTGTCTCCTTCTTCTTCTCATGTGTTCATCTCTCTCTCTCTCTCCATTTCTCGGGCCAAGTTTGAAGACATGAAACGGAGACAGAGAGAAAGAGAAAGAAAAACTTGAGAAATGTGGGGTCACTCGGTACAACTCTGCTTTCAAATGTGAGAAAACAACTCATAGTCTTAAAGGAAAATGATGCTTCAGGCCAATGAAAGTACATACAAGACTCCAAATAAGATGTATTTGTACTTCAGAGGGAAATTACACTTTAAAAACCTGCCAACAGCTGCAATTTAGAGAATAAACCATCTTAAAACCAGTGTTTTCCAACCTTTTTGACTTATTACTCTTCTATTCAGCAAATCTCATCTGAATCTCTCATATTGTTTGAATTAAATCAATTTCCAATCCCAAATAAATAAAATTATTTGATATTTCTTTGGAAAAAAGCAAACAAAAATGGAGAAAATTCAAATATTTGTTCATCTTTTTTGCAAAAATCTGAAACAATCTTTTAAATATTTCTTCATCTGAGATAAAAAATCTGAACAAATATCCCAAGATGCTTCATGTTTTGAAGCTTATTTGTTGTCATGATGCGTCTGACACAACAGGGGGCAGTATGGTTCTGTCCATCACCTCCTGTGGATTAAAATACCCTGATAACAAACAGTTCACAGTGACACAGGACAGAAAACGACTTATATGTTTAGTTTAAAGCAGCTGACAGGTTTTTTAATTTAATACTTTTAAGTCCTTTAACCAACTTTTAAGGAAACTTTGTGCAGAAACTTGACAGTTTAAACTGGTTTGGACTGAGTTAAAGAATGAGAATGTTTCTTAATTTTGTCTGTTTTCCATCATGTTTGTCATTTCAGTAAAAAAAAAAAAAAAAAAAAAAAGAAAGAAAGGAGGAGTGTTTCATTAGAAACGTAAGTCAAACTCTTAATTCCCCTTTCACCCTTTTTCTTTCAGCATCTATATAAAAACAAAGCTCTGTTACTTTAGAATAACATTTGAGGTCAATCTTTATTATGATTCATGGTTTTTAAAATCGAACAATTGCAGTTAGAGAAATGTTGTTTTTGTGTGTGTGTGTGTTGCAATGAAGGAGTCAAAGCACAGAAATGTTAAAATGTTTTGCAGTTACATGAACTTTAGTGAGTTTGTCCTGGTTTTAATCAAAAGATAATCATCTTTGTTGATATTACTGTGATTGGCTGAAACAGGAAATGCTGTGATTAATCTATAAGCACATGTTTAAGATGATTCAGCGCCGAATCACGTCAAGATAATTGTTGACAAATTACAAGCAAACAGCTCAAGAAAAAGAATAAAATTAATCCTGAAATATTGATGTTTTATTAATGAAAACATGATCGTCGATGTTCTGAGAAACTATTCCTTTGTGTCAATAAACACTTCTGACGTATCAGAGTGTTCAGTGTTATATGGTATTTACACTAAAACCCATCATATTTACACCAGTGGTGTCTCGCTCCCCTGAGAGAATAGGACTGTGGCTTTTTGATGCTAATATTACCTCATATGAACATACGTCCTTGTATCCATCATATCTGTGTTTGTATTCATTAGCACTTGCTGTTGGAGCCTCATCAGAACTAAAAAAGGCAGTTTGTTTTGTAGAAACACAAGAGGTTTGTAACTCTCTGGCTGTGTTTGTGTCACACTGATATTATGCACTTGTTAGCTTGGCGTGTGTGTGTGTGTGTGTGTGATGTACTGATGAGAAACACTAAAATGACAGCCGTGAGCTGTGCAATGACAGTGTGAGACTTCTGTCACTTTTCAAACAAATTTCTTCAGAGTGTGTGTTTGTGTGCGTTATATATCTTGTTTGTGTGTGTATTTGTGTGTGTGTGTGATTTACACACATTCCTATATGAGTGTGTGTGTCGCTGTCATTTATTTGTCATCTGCCAAGTGAGACAGAGCATCTTTCATCCTTTTCCTCTAATCTCATCACTGATAGAGAACGTAATTGTGTTTGCAAACACACACGCAGACACACAAACACACAGTCGTCGGGTTGTTTGTCTCGAAATGAGCCCATAATTATACTGTTTGTTTATACTTTGTCTCCGCACCGAACGCTACAAAGTGTTGAATCCTGTTTTGTTTCTGCAGAACAAAAATAGTTTGCTTTGTCTCTGCGTAATGACGCTCCACATCACTGTCACACATTAACATCACAGCAAACGTGTGTGTGTAACATATATGAAGGTAGGAAGATGCTGTGGATACTCCCCTCAGCCCTGTGTGTTAACATGTCAGAGGTGTTTCCAACTTTTTCTCACTCTCTGTTTCACAACAGGAGTTTTTTTTTTTTTTTTTTTACCAGCTTTGCACTCGAAGGTAGAAACCTGAGCTTAATGAGAACAAATGAGAGTCCAGGAACAATGTAGCACGTAAAATGACAAAATATCTTGAACTTAGAGAAGGGTTATTAATATTCTCTGTGCGATAGAAAAACATTAGCACTGTTAGGTTAAACAAAAGGATTTCGCAGAAGTAAATGAGTCGTAAAGAGAAGGAATCCAGAACAAAGTCAAACGTGTCTTCATTTATCAAACCAAAGTTGTAAAAATACGTCCAGCGTCTCTGTATTTGTCTCGTCTCCTCTTCCTGATCTTCTTGTCTTTATGTCTTGATGAACTAGAGTCTGGATGAACTGAAATCTTTGTTTTTATTTTTGTAAGCTACGCTACAAGATGGTAACGTCGGGGCGTTGGCTGATTGGTCCTTGTTTCTGAATCAGATGTCTTAGAAACTTTATAAAGACGGTCACGGTTCCAAGAGGATCCCCATGGTTTATGGGTTAAACTGGTGCTCAAGTTAAACCTCGTTAAACCTAAAGTCAAAGCTGATCTACATGCTAAATACATAGATATACTAAAATCAGAGCAAATTACAGCAAGGATGACACTAAAATCCATCCATCCATCTGTAAGATGAAATGAAAGCTTGTAAGAGATGATTTGAAAATACTATAATTACAAAAATCCTAAAGTGATGTTAAATCGATGCTGTCAGTCGCAAGATAAGAGACACACTAAAGATTTTGGTTTCTATCTTCAACCTGTGAAAGTGTTGGTGAGTTCATTTAACGGTGGTTAAATCTCTGTAGTTTCTGTTTGTTCAGTTACAGAAGAGTGTTGGTGCTCGTCTGCTAACACCCTCTGGTATTCAGGTGTGTGTGCGTCAGGAGCGCTCTGTGGTCGTCCTGTGGTAGATTCCATCCACCCCACATACATATTCATCACAGGAAACGGGAATGAAGCCCAAATATGGTTGAAAAGCGGCTTCCATTAACAAGAGGATGTCTGTCGTTAGTCGTGAAGCCTGGATACGGTTTGTTGGGGCGCACGCGTCGATGCACAAATATGCAAACAAGAGGCCGAGGAGATTTAGCTTTAACGCTAATCATCTCAGTCACAAAACTTAAATCAATTTTAATCAAAGAGCAAAGCGGCTGCACCAGAAAGAATTTGACCTTAGATGTTTGCACTTTTCTTTCTTCCCTCCATCTCTTTCTCTCTCTGTTTTCTCCCCTCCGGCTACCCTCTGGCTGTCCCCTGAGGCATCATGGTTAAATGTGTATCTGCTGGGCAAGTTGTGGCCTGTTTATGTGTGTGTGTGTGTGTGTGTGTGTGTGTGTGTGTGTGTGTGTGTGTGTGTGTATTTTTTTTTCTATGCGTGAATGTATCTTGGGGCTAATGAGTATGTTGGCAGTTGCGGACCTACAGACCACGAGGAGGGCAAAAAGAGGGTGTGGGAAGATGAGCAAGGGTGGCAGGTGTGAAAACAATGATAGATAGATAGATAGATAGATAGATAGATAGATAGATAGATAGATAGATAGATAGATAGATAGATAGATAGATAGATAGATAGATAGATAGATAGATAGATAGATAGATAGATAGATAGATAGATAGATAGATAGATAGATAGATAGGGTGCAACTATAAATACTATCCACTTAATTACATGTTGTGTGTTTAGAGAACAGATTCCTGATGCAACTAGCTGAAACTGGTACAATGGATGTGGGCCCAGTTTTGTAATATCCCAACTATAGTTAATGGTGGTGGGATATGGTGCAGAGAAGCTGCTCCCTTGTCAGTATTCAAGGGCAAATTTCCCTGGAGGGCCATCAAAATGCAGCTTGGGACGACAGATGGGGGGAGTAGTACTTTCCCAAGTTTGGTGGGGTGTCAACCGTCCTTGTTTGGCATAAAATACAAGAGGGATGACAGGAGAGAAGATTGTGGTGGTGCGATTCTTTTTTTGGCATCTATATGTCTCATCTTTTAATTTGAGGTCGCAAAGAAAGGTTAAGAAGTGATTGTCGAGCAGTAATTCAATGAAGAAACATGTATCTGTTTTATAAAGGTCGTTTTACAGCTAAAACGCAAATATATTATTTCAACAATGATCCAGTTACTATTTTTGGTTCGGTCTCATCGTACTTGTCATCACATTGTTTCCAGTTGTGGAAACCAGCCAATGTGCACTACATGTTCAGCACCAAGTGGCCGCCTGTTTGATAAAATCTTCAATATATCTTTTCAGTTTTTTTTTTTTTTTTATGTACTAATGTTGGTTAAAAAGATGCCCTGATGTCAGGTTTTTATCTCTGTAAGTGTGATCCCAGAGATGTTCCCATTCATCTCTATGTTTCTTTCTCTCCTCTCAGGTGTGTTAAGTCGTAACTCGGACAATGAGATTGTTGCTGAACTTGTAAAAGAACGATGATGGTACAAGTGACAGAAATAAGTCAGAGTGATGGAGGGATGGTGAGTTTTCAGAACAGGAAAGAGACATCAGTCTTGATGCACTATGAATAGACCTCTGCAGCTGTCCTGCCTTCTCACTCAGTAATACACACACACACAAACACACACATGCACACGCTCACCAGCTTGTACTGGGTGGCCACAAATGAGCGGCTGCAGCTGCCCCCAAGCTTCGCCCAGCACCTGATCTTAGCCCTGAGCTGCTCTCCAAGTTCAACAGCATGACCTACCAATCATTCCCTCCAGGCCACAGACTGATGAACACATTATGGAAACCATTAGACGACTGTGTTTAAACTTCCATGTGTCTGTGTGGACTTGGTGCGTTTGGTCTACCGGAGGGAAAAAGGTCAGAGTATTAAGACTGTCAGTGTGAGGCTAAGTTTGCTTTATGATGTATAGTCGAGTATAAATAAAGATGGTATATCATCCCGAGCCAGAATTTAATGCTGATGTTCCACATTTTCCTTCTTTTAAATCGGCTTAAAGGATAAAAACCACCAATGACCTGGTTCTGTTAACATATATCACCTGATATTTTTTATAAACATCAAATTCTGTCAAAAAATTGTTAAATTATAGTTAAATATTAGGATTAAACAAAAGTGGGTGGTGGAACAAAACTAATGAGCTATAATAGTTTTATCTACTTTGGACTTGCTCAAACTTCAGTTTGGTTAAAACGGTTTATTATTGATCAATGGTGCAAATTTACTTGTCAAAGTTCAGCCAAATTGAACTGGCTGCTGATTTATGTGAATGAATCCACTAATTGTGGTGATTTTATTGAAATTAACTAATTTTGCCATGCAATTTTTGGCATTTTGAAACCTGGTATGACTGGTCTTTAAGGCTGCCAAACTCCATTTATAATAATGATAGACAAAGAAGTTTTCTCAGATAAAGATTTTAAACTCAAAAGCTATTTCTGCCAGTAATTCTGCCTAATAAACAAACTGAAACGCTCTCAGATCTGAACATAATAAATAATAGACTTTCAGTACTGTGGGAATGAACCAGAAAATAGCCCCCCCACCCTGCCCCCACCTCCCCTCTCTCTCTTCATTAAGTGGTTATTGTCACTCATTACAGGCTTCATAATAAGTGCTGGAGAGGCCCTCCAGATAAGACCATGTCCTGTAACCCCAAGACCAAACCTGGCAACCCAGATCGTTATCATACCTGACCTCTCCGCCCTGATAAACATCACAGCCATTACACACAACTGCTGCTCAATTAGTGTAACGCACAAACAGACATGCAGGGGTACTGTAACACATGTTCACACACACACACACACACACACACACACACACACACACACACACACACATCCATGACCCACATGTTTTTGTCCCCTAAAGTCCCCATAATGTGACATTGTTAACAGATTTAGGTCCCCACAACATGAGGAATACCTGGACCACATACATACACAAACACACACACAGTATTGCCATGCATATAAAGCGCTACATGCTGTAGTAATTTACAGTGTTGTGTTAACCTCAGCTAAACTGTGTAGACCAACCACAACTACAACACGGTGAAACAGTGCTGCCACCCAAGAGTCAGGTGTACTGGAATCACTGGGAGGAAGGAGTGTGTGTGTTGTTTTGTGCAGATTTACCAAAGGGGGGAAACAGAGCATTAAAATTTAGTTGATTGTAGTATCAGGTTTGTAAAGTGACTTTCTAATGAAGAGTTAAGATTTAAGGTTTAATTGCAGCTGAATGGTCTAAGATAATGTGGTGTTTACTGTGTGTGTGTGTGTGTGTGTGAAGGCGGGTATGTGTGTTTTCACGTATAATCAGAAGAAATCATTTGCATGGCATTAAGGCAAGCAACATGAGCAGTGCTTAACCAATTAAAACTAAAAATAGACGAGTAGAACGATACTGAAGTGAAAGTGATATCTCTCCAATAAAACAAGCTGTTATTGCCTTATTGTCTCTGGAAGTTGTATTTGATATTTGTCCTTTTTTAAAGTATGATAGTGTCCCACCGACAAAAAATGACGTTTGCCAATGTTGCACATTGAGGATTATTCCAGGGTCTTTGATTGGTGACTACCTATAACCAACGTGTGATTATTAATCTGTCCTTGACTCAGTTTCCACGACTCTGAGATCAATTATCACTTTACACACACGGACACTGTATTATATACATGTCAGAAAATGGCATCAGCAGTTGTCTCCACGTAAACAAGTGAGATTTATCGTCTTTTTGTCAGATCTACCGTGAGTTTGAGAAGTTATTATTTCACAAGTATTGTAGCTGCTTTCAGGTACAGCTCAGTGCATAGGTTGTGTGCGTGGGTGAGAAAGTTAAAGATTGAGAAGTTTGCTATATAGTTTGTAACATAGCGATGCAATATATATTTATACTTTAGGCCATTTGACAGAAAATAAATAAATGCTACAACTCCCTTAAATTTGTACCTTGTACCACCTAAACAGTCCAGACAATGAGGCAAAAAACTACAGATTTATGCATTTGTTACTGTCAGTTAATGGTGAATTTTTTGAAAATTATAACAACAGTGATTCTTATATTTTATATATTTTCTTTTACTGTTATTTCTAAGGAATTATCCTTATAGTTCTTCAACCAGGAAGGAGAAAGGCAGCTCATCTTTGTGCCTCAAGAACCAAAGTTTAATTTAAATCTTAATTTTCCAATAGAATTGTTCAAGATGCTTTTATGTTGAACAATATGCCGAGTCTTGAGTTGTAACTTCACTACACAACCAGTGCTGTAGTTTAGCAGAAGATGACTAACACTCACATTTTTGTTGCCACCTGCCTAAAGCAGCAGGTAGTGAAGTTTTAACAGAGTCTGATTCTTCCAGTGCATCAACTTTCAGCCTTTGGTTCATGTAAAATAATGTAATTTATATCTGTTTTTTTTTTTTTTTTTTGGTGATATTGAGATACATTTCTCTAATTCTTCACTGTCACGTTTCTTCCACCATTTTACCTTCTCTCTGCCTCCATAAGTAGGCACTTCTGGATTTCACTGCCATTATGTAAAACATACGTTCCCTCTACACTCCTCTACTATACTATACTGTATTCTCTTTTATTTCTTCTCTGAACTGTTGATGCCAAGCCTGTGTAACTCCCTGCAACACACACACACACACACACGCACACACACACACACACACACACACACACACACACACACATACACACTCTTTGTCTAACGTGAAAGCACCTCTCAGTTCTTAAAGAAGAGACATAAAAATAAGGCCCATGGGCTTTCTGGCGAAAACGCAGTCTGACAATCTCTACAGCATCAAACACTGACTGTGAGAGATTATGAGGAAGTGTGTGTGTGTGTGTGTGTTTCAGTGTATGTGTGTGTGCATGAATGTATGGTATAAATGAGAGGAGCGTTGGAGAGTAGTGGAGATGCAAAAAATCGATTTTATTAAGAACTTAATTGCTTTTCACGCGCCTCTGTCAAAGAATGAACAACTCACTGTTTGATACGAAAGCTGAGATGTCAACATTTGTCAGCATCTATAATCAGCTCCAATAATCAGTGACTAAACCTTTGAGGGTAAACTTCCTGTAACAGATGCCAAAAGACAGCTCAGATTTGCGAAACCATCACATCACTCACAAAAGCACATTCATTACATAATCATTATAATCATCACACTCTGTCAGTGCGCTCAGGATGGGGGAATTGTACATATATTTATGTTTAAGTACAGAAAACAATACTTGTGGTTGAATATAAATATAACTTTTTTATTTTTTATTTTTAATGTGTCTCTTCAAACTGCCACAGAGACATCTTGATTTAGGATTTGGTTTCTATTAGTCTCATGGCTAAAAACCAACACAAAAATGGCAGCGATCCCAGATTACCCACAACATCTAGTCAATTACTCCTTGGCCAGAGGCGTGTGGTCTGACTCCATCTGATTTTATAGAAAAATGTTTCAGAGACGCTGTTGACCTGCTGACAGACCAACTAACAGCGGTGGAAATGTAATGTCCTCGGTGGAGGCAATAAATCATTACCATATTGATTTGAAGAAACTGATATACAGTAATTACCATAAATGAGAATCACAGAGAATACTGGAAGACTGCAGCAGCGTCTATGTTATCATGAGCATGATCTAAATTTGAAGACACATATTTTGTTCTCCATTATTATTTATTTAAATGATTTAATACGCCTGCATGGACGTTGTTTAGTGGCCAACAGTTTTGTTTTCCATGTGAAAGAAGAAGAAGACGATGAAGAAATGTAGTTTTTTAAAAGTGGACCAAGATATAAAAAGTCATATCTGATAACAACAACATCAGATGACTTTGTTTCTTGCACTGTTTGTAGTTGTAATAAACCTAAATAATATTTTAACTATGGTCTCACATAAAGGTGTAAATCACTGTCTGACTGATGCGATATCATATGAGCTGAAACTGTTCTGGTGTTTGGGTTAACGTGTGGGAGACGAGTGTTTGAACTCAGACGAGAGCAAAGAGTCACAACAGGAAGAAATGAAAAGCTTCATTACTGGGTAAAGTTACAATTAGTCCTTCGACAAGGACGGACGGGCGTGCACGTGAACACACACACACACACACACACACACACACACCCAGATGAAAACAGCTGCATCACGTCTCTGATAGCGGAAGAATAGGAAAGTCGGCTGTGAATCAGGCCAGGTGTGTGTGTGTGTGTGTGTGTGTGTGTGTGTGTGTGTGTGTGTGTGTGTGTGTGTGTGTGTGTGTGTGTGTGTGTGTGTGTGTGTGTGTGTGTGTGTGTGTGTTTGTGTGTGTGTGTGTGTTTCACTAATGAAATTGTTTTCATCACAACAGTTGCACTTAACCTGACAGATCTGACCATTTACTCTGTATCATCATTAAAATCATTATCATTATCATCAGCAAACACACACACACACACACACAAAGCCTTGATCTATCATCACCCACTGTGTGTGTGTGTGTGTGTGTGTGTGTGTTTGCGTCCTCCACATGTGTCTGCTGCCACTGACAAACTAGAGACAAGTGATGAGTGAGATTATGCAGGGCTGTGACTGGTGGACAGACGCCCCCACCTCCTCCTCCTCCTCCTCCTCCTCCACCTCCCTCATCACCAAACTCAGTCTAATAATTTTTCTTTATTGTCACATGTGTCCAACTGAAACCATCTGCCGCAGCAGAAGGCTGTTACATTCTATAAACCATTTTTACAAATACTTTTAAACCCCAAAGAAGCCGTATATTTTTTTTGTCCTTCTGCTCTCGTGCTCTCTGCCAACCTGTTTGACTTCCCCTGCCTCCCTCCTGCATGGTTTATGTTCTCCTCATTCCTCTGGCTTCACTTTGCGTCCTCTCCTCGTTGATTGAAGGAGAGCTGACAGAGCTAACCAGAGTTTTACTGCCTCTTTCCTTCTCGCCCACCTTCCTCCTTCCTCCTCGTCCATCCAAAGTCTTCCAGAGAAAACACAACCTGATGGAGTTTATGACCTGATTACTGCCTGGACACACTGTTGGCTACTCCCCCACATCGCCACAAACACACACACTTCAACACACACTCATACAGTGTGTGTCAGCAGCGGGCGCTGGTATCGAGGAGAGGTTTCTAAGTTTACCTGTCATTTCACATTAGTAACACTCCAAACGACTGCTCACACGGCGGAGGGAGAAAAGCTAACTACTCCTGCTCCAAACAGCAGTGAGGCTATTTGTGGTGTCGGTGTGGTCTCCTAATAAATGTCAGTCCATTAAAACACAGATAACTTTCAGTGTTGGGGAGCTCTTTAAGTAAACTTAGACATGACTGCATTTCTGTAAATCCACACCACAACAACAACAGCTATTAAAAAACAAGAAAAAACCTGGGGTCAGTGGGTTGTAAAAATAGTGAACCAGTGAGGTGATAAAACAATTACGGCGAGTTTCCTGCATTCCTGCAGAGCTGAGCGGCGTTAAACAACTTGTCAGCATCGTATCACAGCGGCCCACCTGCCTCTGAGCAGATAACTGTCCGCTCCCACGAGACCAGACATTTTTATTACGTGACTGAGCCACGGTGAAAGGAAAACAGCATCGAGACGTGTTTTTTTTTTTTTATTTGTGCATCTATTTAGTTTTCTATGTACGTATGTGGTGTTTTGGTTCATGCTTTTGTTTTATTTTCAGTTTCACACCGTTAAATTATCAGCTGACAAAACAAAACAACAACAACAACAACAACAACAACAACAGAGCTACAGGTTTGATCAGACAGATCAGGTGTCGTCATGTTATTTATATTGTAGCTGAAGTGTTAATCACACTTACACACACACTTACATAAAAAAAAAAAAAAAAATATAATGTTCAAACATTTAGATAAAACAACTTTATTAACATGTTGTTTTCAAAGATATAGATTCAAGCCAGAAATACAGAGAAACACATTTCAGGTGTAATCAAGGTGTGAATGTGACTGTTGTAGAGTTGAAAAAACAGATTTTTACTGAGGAGAAACGCAGAGAGCTGAAATAATAAGTCGATTATTCAGGTTCCTCAACAGTTATTTTGATAATGAATAAATCATTTCAGTTGTTTTTCCCAGTTAAATCTTCTAAAATGTCCAGACTTTATGACTTTTCTTCTACACAATAAATATCTTTGTTTTGGATGGTTGATTGGACGTCATTTATCATTATTTTCAGACATTTTATAGACAAAACAAAAAAAAATCAATACATATACAGCAGTGTGTAAAAGTTACATGTTGTTTCAGCAGCTGTAAATACCAAATATATATTTATCTCTCACTTTCTTTATACAGATATTATAAGAAACTACAGGAAATTTGTACAAAGTATTTAAGAACATAAAATGCACTAGACCCCAGATTTATTTCCTCAGCAGAGCTTCAGTGACCAACAACCACAAGGAATAATCTGATAACAAAGTCACTGCTCCACACTCAGATCACTGACAGACACGTCCAGTCTGACATCAGCTGTTGACAGATCCAGATGTGACAGGAGTCTCCACATCAGCTGCTGATCTCAAATATCTTCACCCAAAAGAGATGCTGCAGTGACAAGACAATTGTCAAGTCATTATTAGTTGGGGCCCAAAACATGTTTTAGGTCTCTGGTGACCCTCTTTATTTTTCACCAAGGAGTGAACAGTAACTTCTGTCCTAGTTTACCTCATCAAGGCTCTTTGGATTCGTCCTTTTGTTGTTGGCTTTTCCCATTTTGAAGTGAGATCAGCAGCTGATGTGGAGACTCCTGTCACATCTGGATCTGTCAACAGCTGATGTCAGACTGGACGTGTCTGTCAGTGATCTGAGTGTGGAGCAGTGACTTTGTTATCAGATTATTCCTTGTGGTTGTTGGTCACTGAAGCTCTGCTGAGGCAACAAATCTTAAGGTGACCAGAGTCTGAATCCAGAATCATTAGAACATTTTATGTCTTAAATACTTTGTACACGTTTCCTGTATTTTCTTATTATATCTGGATAAAGAAAGTGAGAGATAAATATATATATGGTCTTTACAGTGTTATGTCAATATTTTAAAACAAAGTAGGTAAATCAGTAGTAAAGAATACAAAATATACTTTTTAACTGAAGCTATAAGTGTAAACAATAATATTTTGTATTTAAATTTATGTTTATGGCACCAGATGGCATCAAAAACAAGTCTTCTGGGTTAAATAAATGAATGAATGAATAAAATTCAAGTCTCAGTTTAGATTTCACAGGTCTTCAGTTTCCACCTTGAATTTTTTACTCAAAGACCCATTTTACTGCATTTTCCTGAGGAGAAAATGTAAATTTTTGACTTTCCAGCTGCAGCCTGGATGGCGGCTCAGGTCTGGTGAGGTCATCGAGCAGGAAATGTTTTCAGCAGAGATGATTGGCCAGCTGTCAACGGCGGCCTGTCCAGACTCCTCTATCTGCACTGCAGTTCCCATGATTACCTTCTGCTTTCATCAGAGGGTGTTAGACGGCACCTGTGGCCTGTTGATGATTTAAACATCAGAGGAAGACAAATGCCACAGTGGATCGACAGTATACAAACTCTGGTATGTAACACACACACACACACACACACACACACACACACACACTTAGCTTCAATCTTTGCATTATAAACAACTACACAAACGTAGAAATGTTACTGAATAAAACTCAAACATCAAAATGACATAAAATCGTCTAAAAGATTTAAAAGAAACAACAAACAACAACTCACTTCACATGCAGGTACACACACACACACACACACACACAGCAGCAGTAGTGCATTAGTGCAGATCCTGATGCTGCTACAGTTGAATCTCTGTACCCGACTGTAATGTAATAAAACGACCAGCTCACTCCTCCACACAGACCTGTCTGTGCAGCAAAGCACTCTGGGTACAGTCACCACAGCGTCCCCTGAGATGCAATGTGAAACCACTGAAAACGGCCTTCTCTCTCTCTACACACACACACACACACACACACACACACACACACACACTGCACTTGCATTTGCTCACACAGAGAAGCAGAGAATGGAAACCTTTATGAATAAACAGATGAGAATCCATTAGTTGTAATGTTATTATCCAGCTGTCTGAACTGTGACCTCGCTCAATGTGTGTGTTTATATGAGCAACTGACACACACACTGATAGATGGTGCACAAACCTTAGTAGCCAAGAAGGTGTTTCTTTTTTTATTGTTTTTTTTTTTTTTTTTTTAAAGGATCCGTTTTCAAAAGCAACACATTAGCCCTTTAACCTTTACCTCGGACGACCGTGTCACTCGTCTCTCACCTTGTTACACAACACGTCGTTAGAAAAGTGTTTTCCTTCACCTCCGTGTGTTAACACATGCTCCTGTACAGTTTGGTCTCGTTTGTCTTGATATCAGAACAATTTCTATCTTAATCAAACAAACAAACATTTATGACTAATAACATTAACATCAGCACCAGGACCTTTTCTTTGGTGTAACAGGTCAAAACATCCTCAGTCTAAATGATTATTATATCAATTTAAATCTTCTTCACTTCATACAAGAATAAATAAAATTAATTGCACATATTGTAGATCAATGTTGCGTAAGTTTCAACCTGGTGTCTTTATATCAAGATGATGTTACATAAGAAACTGAACAGCAGTAACATTAATACACCGTTAAAATTCATTGCACATTTCCATCTAAGATACATTCATTTTCTCTCTCCTGTTTAAAATGAATGAATTTGTGTCTTTGTGATGCAGGTGAAGGTGACACCTCAGCTCTGTCTTTGTTGTTTTGTTATTTTCTCTCTTTGTCTTTTCGGTGTGATGTTTCCTACCTCAACCAATTTTTTTTTTTTTTTACTCTTTTTCCCTCTGAAATATGCACAAATTGACAATTTAAATCCCAATAAGATGCAAGATCACAGATTCCTGCCACTGATTTTCAAATTAAAGTGATTTAATCTCATCTCTCTGAAAAAAAAACTCTTCATTATTCAACGATAAATACTCTGTTATAATAATTTGCCAGTCAAACAGGTTCATGCATGTGTTTTTATTTTATTTTTTCTTAAATTTATTTCCAAGGATCTGATGTTAACAAGCTGCATGTGAACGTCACAAATCTTTGTTCCTCGAGTGGAGACGCTGCTGTGTGTTGGTGCTGATGATAATTAAGTCGATGAAGATGAGAATGAAAATCCTTTGCTGTAATGTAGCCGAGTAGGTGTGTGTGTGTGTGTGTGTGTGTGTGTGTGTGTGTGTGAAAGAGAGAGAGAAGGTGTATGTGTCAATGTAGTGCAGAAAAGAGAACTAAAGGGCCATTTATAGCTGTCGCAAACTGACAACCATTACCCCTGCATTTACAATGCTCTCAGCACATACTGTCAGGAATAGACACACACACACACACACACACACACACACACACACACACACACACTCTTCCCTCTCTACCTGACAGAGCCTAATTATCAACACCTCTCCCTGTCGGATGAAACAAAAAACTGCTCTATTTTCAGACTGATGGAGTCTGATGTCTCTCTGTCGTTTTCTTCTTCTTCTCTCCCTCTCAGCGTCTGTTGTCGTCTCTGCACGACGCCTCGCCCGCCGCCCACCCTCCTTATCCATCCTTTGATTCTCGACTCGTTAAATAAGACTCAAATTAAAACAGACAATGAGGAAAGTTTCCCCCTTCACAGCCACTTTCATTTGTTGTGACTGTTATTCAGAGTCATGGATGGGAGGGTGCCCGTGTGTGTGTGTGTGTGTGTGTGTGTGTGTGTGTGTGTGTACTTGCATACCTATCCTACAGTGGTCCTTACACTCACTAACAGGGACATCATGGAGGTCGACTCGGTCACGTCTTGAATAGATGATGATTATGGCTAAAACCTTCTGGTGAAGTTATTTAAATTTAGCTCAGAGGAAAAACCTGCAGGTGTTTTATTATGAATGAATCCTGGTGCTCAGTGCTGCCTCTGCAGGTCAGAGCGGGAACTTTAACAGTTTATGCACATGTGGTTTTTTCACTATCGTCTAAAGTATCAACTGCATTTACATATTGAGACTCTGAGTCGTGTTTACCAGGTTACTAATCCATCTCTTTAAACACTGCTTTTGTCATATATTAAAAAACAACTAAAACCTCATCTTTATTAGATGTTTAAAGCATTGAACTTTATTAAATTAACAATGTCTAAATGATAATAAAAAGTTTGCAGTCAATTTAAATTAATCACATACCACATTAGAATTGAACTTAAAAGATTTTCCACCCTGTTTATGTGTGATACCTATTTATGCATCATCTCCTCTGCCTCCGTGTTGCAGCAAAAATAATCCCAAATTATATTTCTAGAGGATGTAATCCCTCTGTTTGTGTTTCTGGAGTTTCCAGTGGTTTAAATCCTGCTGCAGCCTCACATCACTGTTTACCTTTTGCACCTTTTGAAATGATAGAAGCAGCCGGTTATGGAAAGAAAAACCACGAGTGGTTGAGGTTTTCCTGAAATTTGCAGTTGCAAAGTTTTGAAACGTTGGATTTTTTTTTTTTTTTTTGCAACTAAGACAAAACACAGGCACATATTTTTCTAAATGTGCCTTTTGGACGGTGCAACGCTACAGGATTATTGTCAAAATACTTGTCACAAGTAAAATGTTTGAATGTTAAACCGTGCACTCACTTGAAACTGCAGGTCCTCCCTTTGAATTCAGGATGTGTGACTCAGATGTAATCCCCTAAGGGAATTTATTAAAAAAAAAAAGAGAGAAATACAAAAGCAGTTTGTGCATGAAAACTATGATAGAAAAACTAGAAATAATGATTTTATGAGCGTATGAATTTATATGTGGCTGTGTGTTTAGACTGGAAATGGTGGTTAGTGTTGTTGTTGCCTTTGAGGTTTGTATTATTAGTTATCAAACACAAGAGGCCCACTATCCTCAGTGTGTGTGTGTGTGTGTGTGTGTGTGTGTGTGTGTGTGTGTGTGTGTGTGTGTGTGTGTGTGTGTGTGTGTGTGTGTGTGTGTATGGGTGGAGTGTGGATCACGGGATCAAGTGGTGCCTCTGCAGCTCTGCAGACTTTGTTTTAGTTTTAGGGGTCCATGCAACAGCAGAACTCAACTCAACTTCTATTGATTATTATTATTATTATTATTATTATTATTATTATTATTATTATGCCCAAACTTCATGTCTCACAGACCAAACCTGGTAACTTGGTAGAAAGTGTAGTGGTGCTGCTATGTTTGCTCTTGGTGTCATGACACATTGTTAACTCTGGCTCAAATCTCAAGGACCATGTAACCTGGAAGCAAAATTTTTTGTTCTGATTCCTTGGATAGTCCTACTTTTAAAGTACGCCCATGTGCACCCTGCTTTTTTTCTGCCATTTTGAAAAAATTGTCATTATAAGTAAAATAAACTCCTACTAGACCGTTCGTCTGATCCTCATCAAACTTGGTAGCTGTCATCTATGGACCAAGTGAATAAAAAGTTTCATTGGTAACAAAGTTACTATTCAGGATGTGGCACTTTATGACTTTAAGGCCTATAAGTTGTAAAGTATTGACCCAAACTTTATGAGACTTAGGAACCTTCTTCATAATCTGTTTGCATGAAATTGTGCCAAATATTTGCAAATTTGGTCCGTAGGAGGCGCTACAACTGACACATTAATTGAAGGCCTGCCTATATGTTTTGGCTCATATCTTGAGAATCATGTAACTTATATTAAACATATTTTTGTCTTCTTATTACTTGAATAATTCTACTTCTAATGTACTAGGCCACGCCCATGTGTACTCACGTACTCACCATTTTGAAAACAATTGTAATCTGAAGTATAAAACACTCCACATGTGCCTCATTGTGACTTTGACGCCTACAACTTCATGAAACTCTGATTATTGCGTCTCGTTCAGGGCGACTGCTGCAGAGATACCTGGATACAAACCTGTATGATCACCTAGTCTTTATTTATTTAAAGTCAAGTCAACTTATTTTAAAATGTGAGTCATTATTTGCCCTTTTGGCCTGATGCAACCAACACAATAATGTCATCTCCCGTGTGTGTGTGTGTGTGTGTGTGTGGATAGTTATATTTCTCCTGGACATTTCGGTGCTGTACGCTCAGTTTTAGATGGAAGAGGAATGCCCTGAATAAACGAATCTAACCAACCATATAACCAACACAGCACAGCCGACCAGAGCTGTGTGTGTGTGTGTGTGTGTGCACATTTATGTGGCTGCTGGCTCTCTCTAGTGAGTAGATCACATTTCAGAACATTCCTGAGACATGTAAACATTTATACACAAGCACATACACTTACATGTGTGCACGTGAACAAACACACACGCACACACCCACACACACACATTCTTCATAACACTTGGATTTCTTCGTAAATAAACCGACAAGTGCAGAGAGCCAAGTGTTCACACACTGAGATGAAATTGTCTTTATGTCAAATCTGTGTAAGAGAAGATAGAAAATGATGAGATGAGACTAAAAAGAGGATTGTGTTTTTTTGTAAACGTCTTTGGAGATACATTGTAATTTATTTGTTTTGTTGGTGAATGCGCTGTGTTGCATTTTTTCAGGCTGATCCAGTTTCCAACCACATTTCAGTTACATGGGATTCGTCCAAATGGCAACTCTACACGTCTGTTTTGACCTCCACCTGGACGGAGCGTCTTCCTGCGCTGACGGGCTCCAGTTTTCCTAAAAGAAGGAATGAATGAAGAAATATTAAATGATTGAGTTTGATCGAGAGTTTTGAGAAAGCGGTGCCGGCATGCGGCCAATGCGAACGCAACGCTGTCACCACCGGCCAATTTCAATTTTTATCCTGTTTTTTTTAGAGGCTCCGAACCCTCGCAGACATTTATCTACATCACCTGCACCATCAGCACAAACGCACGAGAAGAACGAAGCTGGAAAAAGCTTGAAGTCATGAAAACACAGAATGGGATTAGAGCTGTCTGACTTCATGTTATCTGGCCTGAAGACAATTTAATTTTCTTTCTTTGCTCTTCTGTTTCTCTGTCACTGCTGTCATTGGTCTTAACACCACGGTGTTAGTTCATGGAAACAATGAGCAGCGTGTGTATAATATGACAAAACAACGATTGTAGAGATTAAAGACATTTTGTGGGAAATTCACTTATGTCCAAGTGAGAACGTTTAACTTTTAGAGTTCTGTTTTGTGTTTTAAATAAGATTGAGGACGATAATTAATGATTTTGATTGAGAGATTTCATATCTTTTCACCGAGACAGTTAATTGTTACATTTATGCAGTTTTGTACAAATACTTCACTGCCGTACTTCAGTATGTTTTGGGAGGATCAGTACTTTACTTTCACTTTTACTTCACCACATTTTCTAACTTAATAACATTTTTTTTTTTAAATGTTTCAATGTTGAATGACTCAGTAAATGTGGTGTTTTCTCCAGCTCTGGTTCAATAAGTCGACCTGTGTCTGTTTAGAACCATCAACACCATGTTTGAGGGTTGATGGAGGCTCCATCTTAAAGGTGGATGATGGAGAAACTTCAACAATATCAATATCAAACACTAATTTACATTTAGTGAAAAAAGAACAACTTTAGTTCTTTAGTTCAGACTCATTCATTGTCTATGAAGATTGTTGTAGCTCCATGTTTTAAAGTGCTGGATAAACTTCATAATATTCTTCTGTTTTATTAACATGTACTTGTACTTTTACTTTCTACACTTAACTACATTTACTTATAGATTACTGTCATACTGAAGTACAGTAAATACTAGATACTTTAAGACTTTTACTGGAGAATCATTCTAGTGACGACTTGAACTTCTACCAAAGTTATTTTATTCTACTCTAGTGTCTCTACTTCTACTCTAGTGTCTGTACTTCTACTCTAGTGTCTCTACTTCTACTCTAGTGGGACCTTCAGCAACAAACACTGCATTTATGTTGTATATTTCTACATTGTGACTTATAAACTCATTAAATGCTAAATTCATTCACAATCAACACATATTTCCTTTTCTCTGGCTTTAAAAGTTGTGAATAAACTACATGTGAACGACCACAACGACTGAACGTTTGTATCCTCAGAGAAAAGTTTGGGTCTTTCCCACAGACGTCAGCGCACTGAGACTTTTTCTTGGAGCCGTTTGAGGAACTAAATCTTTGACATGCTTCCACTTGTGGCTTTGACTTTTTTTTGGCTGCAGGTGGTTATTGCTTGTTCAAATCTCATTGTTAAACTTAAAGTCTAATTTACAAACCATAAACTGGCCTGTGGAAGAAGTGTGGACTGACCGAGGTTACATCACTTTGAAAAAATGCCATTACTTAAAAACTAGTTCTCACAAGGAGACACACACACACACACACACACACACACACACACACACACAGTCCAAATGTTGCTCCTGCCCTGTATTTTCCGTTCCATTCATCACCTCTCGTCTCTGGTCCCATGCTGCTCTGCTGAAGTAAATAAATAAACAGAAGGATTGAGGATGTGTGTAGAAGAGGAAGGTGGTGTGAAGGCTGTTGGAGGAGGTGTTAGTTCAATCATTCATCAGCTCATGTATCACACTGCCCTCTCTCTCTCTCTCTCTCTCTCTCTACAGGGCAAAGACTGGACTTTTTTCTCGACCATCCTCGTCTCTTCTGCTCTGCTTCTCTCTTAATGTTTACATCTCCATCTTTCTCAGCTCCATCACTCCTTTCTCTCTCTTTTTCCTCGCTCCCTCCCTGAGGATGGATGAAGGTGAATGTGCAGCCAGGAACTCAGTGCATCCATCACGGCTGCATTGGCAGGAGCTGACCGCTTGAACAGTGAGTGATGCCACTAGGAGGCTCCACTCCAGATTCACCCTGGAGGGCTGGTCTCAGACCAGTGAGGATGAGGCAGGTGGTTGGCTCAACCTTTCGGAAAGTTTCTGCTGATCTTCATCGGTAAATCTGTGAGTCGACCAGACAAATATTCACTTTATTCTCTGAGCTCAGTCCTAAAAGTTATGGAACTGCTGTGTTCATAAAAACCCATGGTCTGCTCATTGACTTTGTTTTATTTAAAGCCATAATTTACATATTTGAGGAATTTTGAACAAGATTGTAGATTTTCTCTAAGGACTATGGATTATATTTGCGTTCATGCTTCATAGACTCTGTGAACATGTGTGAGACAATTACATCAACAAAAGAGAGTAGAGATCAGACAGTCACAGACTGTAAAACTGTGTTTACCTTGGTGTTGTTGCGTAAAGATGGTTTGATGTCCAGCGTACGATGCCAGAACCTCAAACCTCATCCTCACGTCTTCTACATGTAAATCCTAAAACTAGAAACAGCCGCAATAAAACAACAAGCTCTGATATGACGACGTGGTTTCTGACATCACCTCCAAAATATACATAACCCAGTTCACTGTTACAGGAGGATAACGAACTAAAATCAATCTTGTGTGAAATAATTCCCGTTAAAATATCCTTCTGATGCTAGAAAAACAAACGGTTACACTTGTTAAGGTTAAATGACAAAACTTACCAACTTACTTACTTGGCTGCTCATCAATATCAGACTCACGTCAAATTGAACTTCAGTGGTTCATTGATTAACTCACTGATTAACTCTGTTGTCGGCTGCTACAGCTCATTTAAATATTAATTGAAATGCTCAATATTCATGATCTTACTGAGTCATTTCAGTCTAGGGATGTTTCATGAGGTTGCATTAGGTCGTTCAGGATCCTGAACCTTTTTCAGCTCAGTCAAATCACAATATTTTAACCAGTTCAACCTTTAAATGTTAATCGTCAGAACTGTCCAGTATTTAGATTTGCTGGAGACACATTTTTAACATGAAGCTTTGATCAACTACCAATTATAACCAACACGTTTTGTATGGTTCAGATGTGACTTTGGAGTGAAATCAGACACTTCTAACAGGTTTTTCTTAGCTTTTAATGTGCCAATTTTTTTCTTCTTTTTTTAAATTAAGCTTCTTTGGATCATCGACTCAGCAAAGCAGCTCATATTACACGGCTCATTTCATTTTGTTTACAGGTAAACTACACAGAGTGAGGTCTGTGTCGTTAACGCGCACATTAGATTTACATTCAGAGCGTTAGCAGCCCTCCATCTATTATGGATAATTATGTGTGTAATGGTGTGTGTGTGTGTGCCCTTGAATGTATATGTCGGTACAGATAAGAGTGTGATCACTGTTATGTTTAATTCTCTATAAGAAGTTTAGGGTAAAGTTTTATTTTATTGATCTTTGAGGATGTGATACAAACCGATGACTTACGATTCACCTTTCTGCTTCCTCTACGTCCACGTGCTCCCTCTGTCTCTTGTTCTTAACAGTGTACACACACACACACACACACACACACACACACACACACACACACACACACACACACACACACACACACACACACACACACACACTCACACACCGTGGTAATGAAGTAGGTAATGTAGACCAGCTCTCTCTCAAATACAACACAATTACAACAGATTACACAGCAATGGCTTCCACATGGTTCACAGAAAGTTGGATTACCACCCTCGCAGTGTGTGTGTGTGTGTGTGTGTGTGTGTGTGTGTGTGTGTGTGTGTGTGTGTGTGTGTGCTTTCCTTTGGACCACCACCAACATAGCTGCCTCGAGTACACTACATATATTGAATAGGACAAGGGGTGGAGAGAAGCACTGGGTAAAAGGGTGAGGGGGTGATGGGAGAGAAGGGGAAAGGGAATTAGGGGAGAGGTGGTTAAAGGAAAGGAGCAGAGTGGAGTTTATAGAAAAGAATTAAAGTATTTTCATATGACATTTAAAACACAACCGTGAGTGTGAGTTTAGTGAGTTTATGCTGCAACAGAAAAGAGAGAAAAAGAAAAATCATGACCTGAACTTTTACCTTTAGGAAACATGTGAATCTCTGGAAACAAGCGAGGACACTTAAGTTTTCTACAGGTGCTGCTCAGAAACAAAAATTACAGAGAGGCCAAATGAAAATCACTGTGGAAAGCAGCAGGCATAAGAGGCTAATTATTTGATTGTAAGTGCCAGAGAGCCTCATTCCTCAGAGCCACGTTACGTTACGGACGCTGCATTGTTCGCTTGCCTGGTTGTTGGCAGCAGTTTGACAGCGCTCGACTTACAAAACCACAAAATACAGTATGTACAGCGTGTGCAAGGTTCAAGTTTATTTTTACAACAGCAAACAAACAAAAAGAAACATGTTTCCACAGGAGATGGATGAAACATAAAAACTACTTCACCATGTGTCATGATATGTACTTTATTGACTGAAAACACACACGAGGTTTTAATCCGCCAATGATCATTATAGTTCTTATAGTCGAAATGCAACACACAGAAACACAGTTCTTCATCACATCAGAAAGCAAACTATTCATCCAATCACCACAAACCTACACTGAATTTTTGGTTTTGACAAAAAAGCCTGGTTGAGTCTGAGTTTTCAACATTCAAGATGTCGTAACGTGTTACAACAGAAGAAACTCTGACGATGAAGACATTTAATTTGAGAAAATGTGGTGATGTGGTTTCAACATGCTGGAAGCTGAAGTTGGTCAATATTTCTCAGTTGTGACTAGAAAACCGGTTGTTACATTATTCTGGTCGACAACGCGATGAGTAGAACTTATTGATTATATTGTTACAGTGTAACATTAAGAAAACACAATTAAACCGACTGATACGTTTGAGGAGATGAAAGGAAAAGGGAAGTTAGTCGAGGTGAGAGTAATGTCTGCAGCGCACCTGGACAGGTGAATGATGGATTAACCCTTCAACGAACCGCAGGAAAGCAGCTTCCATCAATTCATCAGTGAGGACAGCGATCCACCCATCACACCGCAGGGTGGAGGAAAGATCTGGAAACTCACGCACAATCACGTTTCTATACGTTCACAGAAGAAGAAGAAGAAGGAATAACCACCATTAAATGAAACCAGAGTCTTTCTCCTAAAATGAACTTGGTTTCACGCTACTTTTTCTTTCTCTGCAACGAACAAACAGACATGTCTCAGCTCATTTTTCCTGTGTTTTCCCCCTCGTCTCTTGACATTCCCAGGCTGTCCCACAGCAGCGCCAGAGTATCCAGTCGAGTACACATCAGACATAACCCAAACCAGAACCCAGCATTGTGGCCGCGACCGCAGGAGTAAAACAATGTAAAACTCTGGGGACACCTACGAGTCCAGGAGGCATACGACCTCTCTGTCTTTGCCAGATTTTGTTTTATTTTGTCTCAGTATCTCTGCTCTCATATTCTGCCTTTCTTTACCTCCTGCTCCTCTCTGGTGGTGATGTGTGGTAGACCTCAGACTATTGTGTTGCGAATGTGAAAGTTTTCCTAAATAGACCCGGTTTGTTCTATTTATGGGAGACGGAGAGGCCACAGACAATCTTTTTTATATACATATATATATATATATATATATATATATATATATATATATATATATATATATATATATATATATAGGCTCAAGGTTTTTCTTACATTACATTTGCATCTGTCTTGTATATTATGAGCTGCATTTATCCTGTTTCTAAAACTTTCGTTTACTGGCGTCAAATGTTGCTTAAAATAACAAGTAGAATGATTTTAAAAAACGATTCCAGTTTATTACAATAACTTGTGTCTTGTTTTCTTACTTCTGTATGTCAACGCTGTCAGTTGTAACGTTGTTCAGACAAAGTTACAGTAATACGTTTAAAAAAAAACAAAAGAAGAAGAAGAAGAAGAAGAAGAAAAGGTAGATCCGTGGGGCAAGAAACTCGAGCAGTCAGACAATCAAACAGGATTTAAACAAAGTTACATGTTATCTGATCTTATCTGGAAGAGAAAACACAACTGAACGGTGAAATTGTTTCCCAGAACCAAGTGAAGTAGTTTGAACTAGTACACAGCCAGAGATTAGAGCACAAACACTCATAGTGTTGCTCATTTGCACATTCAACAGAATCATTCATTCATTGCTGAAAAACTGCTGAATAAAAACCTGTAAAATGAGCTGAAACTTGTTACATTCTTTCAAACATTTTATCTTAAAATATCACTCACTCTGACATCTTTGTTACAATATTATTCACTAATCCATTAATGTGAAAGTTGCATTTAAATAATGTAGGAAGTTGTGAAGTGTAAAATTATCTGTCAGGTGGTTTAATGTGTCAGTGTTTTGTATTTTATTGGTTCACAATCTTTTTCATCAACTGTTGATGATGATGATGACGACCAGACCCATACTTGTTTTGTGTCGTGTGTGTGTGTGTGTGTGAATCGTGTCCGATGAAGCAGAATAACATCATATAGTTGATTTTGATACTTTTGAAGCCGAAGTCCAATATAAAATATTGGTTTTAAATGAGTTTAAAACACTTTATTTCAGTGGTGACTCTTCAGTCTGTGCAGGACTTGGAGGTCAGTGACAGACTCTGGCTTCTCAGGTTTCTGTTGTCATATTTCTGGGAATTTGATGCAATGTTTGGAAACTGAACTGCAGTCAGGCAGGGTGGATCTCAGTTTCAATGTGTGTGTGTGTGTGTGTGTGTGTGTGTGTGTGTGTGTGTGTCTTCTGTCTACACTGACTCTGTTCAGCCAGAGATGATTGTGTCATTACAGCATCCAGGGCGTGAGCTCTCTCTCTCTCTCTCTCTCTCTCTCTACACACACACACACACACACACACACACACACACACACACACACACACACACACACAGTAAGGGTTTATCCCTCCTCTTGTCCTGGTCTCTGTCAGTCATGCACTGTGTTCTCACTCCTCACTCTTCTGATGTCATTTGGGAGTGGATTGATGGGCGTGGGGGCTTATAAGAAACACACACACACACATGCATGCACAGATCTGGTGCGGTGTTAATAGTGAAATATGGGTTTTTAATGCTTAACAGTGTGATCTGATCCAGAGAGGAAAGCCAGGCCAACTCTCCGTTAATCAACTTGTTATAACATACGTGTGTGTGTGTGTTTGTGTGTGTGTGTTTGTGTGTGTGTGCGCGCATACTTGTGCACCTCACTCCTGATGCCTGTGTCAACATGAACTCAATTCACGGCAGAGTTGTCAAGCACACATGCACGCAAATGCAAACATAAACACAAACACAACGTAACGAGAAACTGAC
This sequence comes from Polydactylus sextarius, assembly GCA_016801845.1. NCBI lineage: Eukaryota > Metazoa > Chordata > Actinopteri > Polynemidae > Polydactylus > Polydactylus sextarius. Next base: position 3,590,924 of record CM028914.1, read on the forward strand.
AAAAGAACAGAAAGTCAGAGAGGTGGAGGGGTGAAGGGTTGAAGAAGAGGTAAAGATAAATAGAGAAAGAAAGTGATGTGGAGAAAGGATAATGGCTTCCATATGAGAATGTCAGGGCTTTCTCCTGCTTGCTTCTTGGTGTAATCATATCAGCAGTCAGGCCGTTTCCAACCTTCATAAATGTGAAGTATGCAGCGAGTTCAGGATCCAACTTCCTTTACATAAACACCCCTTAGAAAAACAACCCAGCTGGACGTGAGTGTGTGTGTGTGTGAGAGAGACAGAGAGAGAGAGAGAGAGGGTGTGTGTGTGTAATATGTGTGGGAGAGTGAGCATGCATAAAGTTTGCCATACAGTATTTGTGTATGTGGCGTCATGGACCGACAGTACAAGTTATGTGTTTGTGTGTAGGAGGTGATGACTGAGGTCGGTTAAAACTGTGCTGGAGGTTCAGTTACTTCAGTGTGACCAACATTTAAAATGTTACTGTAAAGGAAAGATGATGATTTACATGTTTCCATCAGTGTTTGCTTTAGATTTTTTTAAAAAAAAAAACAACATTTTTTGCCACAACTTTGATCTGACTTTGAATCTTCACCTGGATTTTAACTGGATATAAAAACTCTGCAGTTTTAAAATATTCAACCAACTGATGTCGTTATATTTATTTTGGTGCTTGCATCTATATTATAGGTTGGACATTAGTAAATATGCATATATATTAGTAGAATTGAAATATTGTTTTTAAATAATGTATTTTGTTAGTTTTCAATCTTGTTTGAGTTGACAATAAACTAAAGATGCTAATTTTTACTTCTTTGTGACGTTTAAGTGAAACTTTCTTAAAAGACGTTAATTTCTTTTTTAATCCAGTTATTTCCAAACATTAACTGGTTCCTACATAACAAAATTATGGCTAATTATGGAACTTGCTTTTCTTCCTTTTACTTTTTATATAATGTGGTAAAGATATAACTATAACATAGTCAAACCAAAGACCTTCACCTGCTTCCTCTGCGTCAAAATGAATCCGAATCTATCTGGGTTCAACGGAGAGAAGAAGGAAAATAGTCAGATGATATTAAGGGTCAATCCCATTTCTCTTTTTTACCCCTTCATGTACTCTTACCCCTCATGGTGAAAATGTTCCTCTAGGAAGTGAGACACCTCCACTTTACCGTCACACGTCATCAGAAGTCGTCGTCAGCTGCTACGTGACAAACAAAGACGGCGTCTACAGACTCGTTTGTACCGATCAAGTTGGCGGTGGATTAAAAACTGACAAACAATTTGTTTACATCAATCTGACGTTTCATCAGAAGAGTCTTGTTATCAGATGAATGGAAAACGTTAGCAAAGTGACAACTAGCGATTGCTAAGCTAGTTACTGATTAGCGATAATTTAGCTTTATGAGTTAAATGTATTGATTTGTTTATTGTTTAATTTGCTAACTTTTTTGACAACTGCATCCTTGTCCTGGTGCATGCTGGGAAATTTCTCATCCTCCTTCTTCGCTTTGTTTGAAGAGCTGGTCGTGGGATAGTTTCGTTTGGAGGTTTGTGGAAATGAAATTGGGCCTAAAACCAACAAGTTGTTCAGTTTTAAGGGACAAAGGATCAAACAAGCGGCAGGTGAACTTGACTGGTGTCGTCATGTTGTTTGGTTCAGTTTAAATGTGAAAATCTTAGTTGTAATTACATCCATCCACCTCATTAACCCACTGTCCCTATCACGGTGTAATAAACTATTTGGATGAAGAACCTATGTGGTTGATTTTCTTAATGCAGTGAGTTTTCTTCATAGTGAGATTCAGAAAGTCTTTCTTTTCATAGTTTGTCTCAGCTGTTTTATTGCTGCTTCTTGTTTCTTTCAAGAATCCGTAACATCATGTTAACATTAGCGAATCTAAAATGCTTTTTATTAACATGAAACGAAGGTTTCAGCTACATTTCATATGGAGCTGATGTGATTATAAGTGCCTCAGACCGTTGCTGCCAACATATGTCGTTTTCAGATGTGCAGTCAAACGATCAAACGTGTCAAAAGACGTCGGGAAAGTGTTCAACGCTTTTCTGTTTATTTTTTTCCTAGAATTAAGTTTTTATTGATGTAAAAAAAAGTTACAGTTTTTATTCAAAAATAACTGAACTGAGAAGTTGCAGAGGAAACTAATTAAAATGTATTATTTTGGATGAAATGCATCAGAAAGTGGCTGCGGGGGTCTGATAAACTGGAGGGTTAAAGTCCATCGCAGATGATGAACTATGAAGAGCTGTTCGATTCCCCCTTTGGTGTGTTTTCTGTGTTTACTGCAGCAGGGGAGCAGCAGAGATCAAACCTCGCTCAGTGCTCGGTGTTACACACTCGAGCCATGGTTCTCTGAAAGCGGCTCCCAGGGGTCGCTGAGGGGGTCAGCGGAGGCTGCGGACCTCCTGCCTGAGCTCTCAGCTGGCAGCGCTGAGCTTCACAAGGCTGTGCTGGGGATGTGTTGAGAAACTGTAAAAACACTGACCGTGTGTGTGTGCGTGTGTGTGTGTGTGTGTGTGTAGCTCTCGCTGCTCAAACATTCACAAATTAGCACACACACACACACAAGCACGTACACACACTTCTCATGGTTGACTGGGCAGCAGCATTATTCAATTGGCTCAGCTTCAGCAGCACCCCTCAGAGAGATAGAGAGGATTATGGGCGATTGAGCTTTGCTCCGAGAGGTTAAAGTGATACATATTTCTCGTAAATAAAAGTCTGTTATGCTACTTTTTTTAAATTGTTGATTGAAATAACACATTACTGATTCAACACACACTCGGGTCAAAGTCCCACATCTGCTCTTCTAATTCACTTGATATTGGGCTGGAATTTAGTGATAAACTACACGGAGACGCAGTAACTGATGTGCTTTATGTTTTTCCTGCAGCAGGAAAATCACTTAGTTTGGGATAAACATCAAATGTCTTTTTGGACAAAAAGCGGTAGAGCAGGTATCCAGCGTTGTCAAAACTGATCCGTCGTCGTCTCGTATCATCTGTTCAGAGACGGAGGGAGAAAGAAAAGCTGAAGTGCTGAACTAAGGAGAACAATAGTTTGGAGGTTTGAAGGTTGGACACTTGTGATGAGCAACGCAGATTATATTTGATGTCATTTACTGGCTTTCAAACCTGTTTCCTCAGGACGTGTTTCCAGATTTTCAGTCATGTTTAACTCAAGCGTTTTGCATGTAACTGCAGCTGGAAGTCACTTTTTATTGCTGAATGTTAACACATCTGCTTTGTGGTGAGAGAAGGTGCAGTGTGATGGGGTTGAAAGTTGAAAATATTTATGTATTTGAAAATGAAACCTGGACAAAACTGATTTGTAATTAGAGAAAGAAAAAAAAAAAGTGTTGAATTGGCAACGACTTGTTTTTACCAGCTGTCAGTTTTTTTTTTTTCTGCTGCTGCACTCAAACTGGTTAAAAACACTAAATCAATTTTTCCACTTCTAAGTTTTGTGTGACCTTCAACTTCAACAATAAAAAAATATTTTAAAACAGATGATAATTTGTTATTTTTATGCCGAAGTGATTGACAGTGGAGAGATGACGGGAGAGAGAGAGGTTGTCTGCAGTTCACAGCTGGAGTCTTCAACTCTGAGCTCCACGAGTCACACGGACGTTTGGAGAAAGTTTCTCTTCAGTTGCTCAATTACACACAAAAAAAAAAAAAAAAAAAACCCAAAGAAAAAACCCAAAAGCTACTCAATGTGTTTGTGAGTGTTGGCATGTGAACATGGATCTTCAAGTTTGTTTTATTTTGTTACATATTTGTTCATATGTGAAATATGTCAAAACATCTTGAGTGAACATTTAACATTTGATAATATTTATATATTTTATACTGAATACTGAAATATGAAACACTATAGAACAACTCTAAACTATAGATAGATAGATAGATAGATAGATAGATAGATAGATAGATAGATAGATAGATAGATAGATAGATAGATAGATAGACAGCATCATAATAGTCCAAAGATCTCTGATGTGTGTGGGAAGTTAAAGCACCGTAGAGGAGGTGTCGGCGCTGAACGCTGAATGATTTCAAGGTGTTGATTTGGCTTCAAATCCCCCAGATCTCAGTCCAATCCAGCATCTGTGGGATGTGTTGAACAAACAATGAGGCTTCGCTTCACAACTCCCAGGATTTAAAGGATCTGATGGTAACGTGTTGGTGCCAGATAAAACCTCACTGACAGAGGTCTGGTCGAGTCTGTGAGCTCCAAAATATGGACCTGTACAATATGATCAGGCAGGTGGTCATAATGTTATGGCTGATTCTCCTTATCTAAATAATGTGTGAATAATGTGCGTTTAAACAGATTAGAGGTTATCAGAGTGACTCCTCCTCTTTGAACTAAACATCGTTTCCTCTTCTGTTTTCTTCTGCTCTGGTGTTTCATTCATCTCCATTGTCTCTGCTGTTTCCAGCTGATGATCTGTGAAGAATTAAATCATCAAACTCCAGCTCTTCCTTAGTCACTTATAATCTGGAGTGTGACATCATCAATTACTGCCCGCTGATATCATCACCCGCTGCCAGGAAGCTGAGGTTATTGATGTGTTGATGCCCAGAAACGCGTGGTGACTGGCAGAGATGATTGATGATGACGTCATAGTGTTAATCACCACAGGAAAAAAAAAAAAATCTAGAAACAGCTTTTCTGGTATTCAGGGTGATGTTGATGTCACCGCCGCTGTATGAAGCCTGTGAGCATATGTGCTCGTTGTGTCAGACTACAAAATGTGAAAGTGATATCATCACGTCCCGCTGGGAGCCACAGCGGTGTGAAAGGCCGAGCGTGAAAGTCAAATGTCACGGTCTCTGTTCATCATACAGAAACACTGAAACGTGTCCTGAGATCAGCTCTGAAGTCCTGAATGAAAACAGCTGAAAGCCAAAGACAGCAGGTCGCTCTCAAACTAAACACAGCTCATCAGGGAGAAACAAAAGAAAAACGATGCAGTGGCAGAATAAATGGACGAGGGATGAACAGAGCGTTTCCCTCGTTCACAAGACGTATGTACAGTAGCCTTTCTATCTATCTATCTATCTATCTATCTATCTATCTATCTATCTATCTATCTATCTATCTATCTATCTATCTATCTATCTATCTATCTATCTATCTATCTATCTATCTATCTATCTATCTATCTATCTATCTATCTATCTATCTATCTATCTATCTATCTATCTAAAAGTAGAGATAGATAGAATCTGAATCAGTATTTACATGATCCGAGTGTGATCAGAGTCTTCACCTTATCTTGGCAAAGGTCAGATTTCACATTAGTCACTGTGTAAGAATGAGAAAAATTGAGGTAAAGTACTAAATTTCGCCGAGGAGGAAGCCACATAGTGATTCACACAGTCACTACAGTGTGGACATTATGTGACAAGCATCTGCTGCCATCAATCAACAGTATGATCGCTGTATTGTCACATTTTGTCCAAAGCCCGAGGGAAACCATCACCTGCGAGTGAGGAGAGAGAGGAAGGAGGTGAAAATGTGCGACAGAAGAGGAGGAGGAGGATGGAGGGAGGAAGAGGCAGATGTGAACAAATTCATGGGAAATGGATTAGGAAAAAAAAAAAAAAAAGATAATTGTTTGGAGTATTCCTTCCAAGTCCCAGCTCAATTTCAAACCCTCCATTTAAGTGAGTGGGTAGGAGTGTGTGTCAGTATGTGTTAAGTGTGTATGTGTGTGTTACAAGTGGTTGTGGAGTGGCATCGGTGAAGGGTGTCATCTCCTGCACTCAGCTTTAGCACGTCTCCTTCAAATGCACAGGCTCAAACCCTGAAAACACACACACACACACAGTTTTGCTTTATTGTTCGTCATCTCTCGATCACTAAAATCACACAGCAACATCATCTTTTCTATGCAGAGACTCCATTATCACTCGCACATTATTATCATGTCACCGTCCTCTTCTCCTCCTCCTCTTCCTCCTTCTCCTCTTCTTCCTCCTCCATCTCCTGCAGATCCTCATATGTCTTCACTTTATTTAATCCTTTTATCATCTCCTCTGGTTAATTCAACTCGTCCTCCCTCCACACTTTTCTCTTCTTACTCGTCTTCCTGTCTTAAACCTGTTAGTTTAGTCGATGTGAGCTTCTTCCTGCTCTCTGTTGTTTTTATTATATATATATATATATATATATATATATATATATATATATATATATATAAACTCAGAATTGAATTGGAGATGAAGTTGCTGTATCTCAACATATGTAGCATATGTTGCATCACCAGTTTCATGCCCAGTCTGACATGCGGCTTAAAATCCTGCAGATGCATTTACATGATGTTGGCATCACCGCTGCTGGAGACCATCAGCTGCTGTTTTAACCAGCTGGTCCACAATATATGTTGAATTAAATCAGCTGTTTATTTATATAAAATCCTGTATTTGTTGAGAATTGACATATAGTTAATATTTAATGATGCATTAAATTAAACATTAACTTTCAGTTTACATACCCATGTTAGTGATGCTGCAGGAGAAACGCCTGAAAAATACAACATATCAGCACAGACATACATATAAACACATTCAACTCATGGTCAAACTGGTCAGATTCATCTATGAAATCTGGATTTAAGTTCCTGCAGGTGCATGTAGACACATTTTATTTGGAAAAAAGATGCTTGTTTGACTCATTTGAATCTTTGTTAACTTGTCTTTTTTAACTAGTCGCATGTTTTTTGTTGAATCAACCATTAAGACACTTTCAGCATCTTTTTTTTTTTTTTTTCTTGCTGGTGATGAACCTGCTCTGTCCGTTTTTTCAACATCTTCTGTTGCTGTAATATAAAATGATCAGTGACATTTGTGATTCTGAAACTGTTCAGACGTAAACCTTGAAACGAGGCCTTCAGCGAGTGTAAATAAAGGTTTTGGATCCAGCTGAAGGAGGAAAGAGAAGGGAGGGAGGAGGAGGAGGAGGATTAGGGTGTGTGTTTCTTCATGATGGGGTTAAGTGCACCAGGAGTGTGATGTGGTGATGGAGGGAGGATGAGAGGATAAAGGAAGAGTAGAGAGAAAAAAAAAAAAAGGAGAGAGATCCATTAGCTAATGGATGTGTTCAGTCCTGTCTCGTCAGAATCGGTAAGACACACTCTCTCTGTCTGTCTGTCTGTCTCTCTCTCAGACACACACACACACACACACACACACACACACACAAAGCAGCAAACTGGTGTGTTTGTGTGATATGTGCACGTGTCGTTCATCTACATTCCTCAAGTTATGAAAATTAGGCTGAAAATAATCAAAAATTTATCTCATCTAATGAAAAAAGAGTGGAAGTGTGTGCACAATCTCTCCCTCCATCTCTCCCCCCTCTCTCTCCCTTTGTGTGTGTGTGGGCGTGCTTAAATGTGTGTGTTCTGGTGCATGTAGGTGCAAGTGAGTGTGTTCGTGAGTGTGTGCGCCATGAGACAAAAACTAATTGGTGTCAATAAGACATCTGTGGCTCCTCTTTGATTAAGCCTGCAGGCTAGGAATAGGAAAATAACACCTTACACACACACACACACACACACACACACACACACACACACACACACACACACACACACACACACACAAAAACACACACACACACACACTGCCTGTGGCCGTGCTGATGGCTAACTCCAAGCAGGGCCCATCTGTGTCATTACAGAAACGGGTCTCACAAGAGAATTTGTATTGTTTATGAGCACACACACACACACACACACACACACACACACACACACACACACACGCACACACACACACACACACACACGTTGGGTATGATCACATCGTTGGCAGGGCTGGTAGCCTTGCTCAACATCAGAGCTGCTGGAGACAGAAAAGGCTTGATGTGACAGAAGAATTAAAAAGAAATAAAAAAGATCTGAATAATGAAATGTAATGAAAATAATGTGAGTACCCTCCTCTGTCTGACTTTTATGACATGTTGTGAAAGAGTTTGACCCTGAAGGACCTCAGAGGCCGTGTGGTTTTATAGAAACACTGAAGACGAGGCGCGGTGAGGTGTGATGACTTTCACATTTATTCACATTACGCATCTTAAATCTTTATATTTTTGCTTCGTATGCATCAGTCTTCCACTGTTTTGCTTGTTTATACATCTGTTTTTACTCTTTTGACGTTATGATTTTAATCTGTGTGAAAAGGTGATCCACAAAATAAAACAATGATGATGGAAATGGCTGCTGACAGTTTTGTTGTGAAACTCAACATTCTTCAGTTTTGTCAGCAGGTCGGTGGTTCGATGTCGACGCGTCCTTGGGCAAAATACTGAAACTCAAATTGATCTTGATGTTTTCTCCACCGGATGAATGTGCCACGTAGTGTAAATCACTTTGAAGGGTCAAAGAAAAACATAAACATTTTTTTTTTGATGCGGACTGTTCTCCCAAAACATCTTTATTCAATCTAAACTAAATGATTTATTTTATATTTCTATAGAATTACAGACAGAAATCACCTTTAAAACCCAAGAAAACCAAAGATGCAGGATAAGTCCAAACAGATCGATTTACAAATGTAATTCAGATCTGTAAACATTTTTTATTAGACATTGCAGATGCTGCTAAAACTTTATTTAGCCTGAATGAACCAAATTATGTAGTATAGTTTGAAAAACATAAAATAGATTACAGACTCTTCTCTTTCTTTTCTTTGAAAGTTGGCAAATAGTTTAGAGAAATAAATAACAGTGGACACAGACACCAATGATACACAAAGAACCAAAGTAACGTCCAACTATTCATCCATTTCAGACATTTATCAGGACTCAGGTTGCGATGGCAACAGGTCAAATCCAGGTCTCGCTCTCCTCAGAGACACTTTCCAGTTCCTCCTGCAGGATCTTGATTTGTTCCCAGACTGGATGAGATACATAATCTCTCCCTCCAGTTGGACGTATCTGGAAAACGTCCAGAGAGGAAGCATCCTAATCAGACGCCAGAAACCACATTAACTGGCTCTTTTCTACATGAAGGAGCAGCAGCTTCACTGAGCTCCTCAGGCTAAGATATCACGAAGACCGAGACCAAACAGCCTGAGGTGGAAACTCATTCTGGCTGCTTGTTTCCACAATCACATGTTTTATAAAAGCTCTTGACCACAGGTGAAGGTCAGAACGTAGACTGAACGTAACTGACATGTTTGTGGAGATTCTCGTTCATAGATCCAGGTCTTAGATCACTGGACTATTGTAGATTATTATAGATTAGATGATTTACCTCCTGTCTGACCTCAGGAGACTTTAACAACTGTTGTTATCATTACCAGGAGCTCCCAGTGACTGTTAATGACCTTAACAACCAACTTTAACGCTACTTCTTCTCCCTAACGAGCATCGTTACAACACATTTGAACACTTCATGTCTGGTGTCCAACCACAGAGGATGAACTGTCCATCAGAACTGAAGAAGACTCTTGGATGAAGGTGAAACGTCCAGTCCGGTGAGCTCCACCAAAACAGACCATTCTCCTTATTGTCTTATCTGCCTTAACATGCTGGTAGAGTCGGTTTAAGGAGAAACCAGATGTTCGGTTTAACTACATCACCTGTTTGGGCCAATCTATGTTGACCTAGACTGAACAATTTAGATCAAAAGTTATTAATAAATAGTAATACTCAAGAGTCCAGCAGCACTTCTAGGCTGTGACTTGACTTGTAAATGTGTCTGAAGATGGTGACAGAGCTGCGACATCAGTTTGATCGTTGGTTTCAGAGGCCAAACTGGTCTGAGACTGATGTGAAGACAAAGACAACTGCCTCTGACCTCAGAGAAGTAACTCCTGATAATCTCAGTGTTTCCTTAAAGGCGACAGAGAATCAAAAACAGTTTTTACCTCGTCTTTGTTGTAGAACGTTAGTCCGCTCGCGTTCTGGAACATTCCGGAACATTCTGGAACATTCCGGAACAAGTGCTAGAAATTCTGAATGTTGTATTTTCATAGAAATTCCTCTTTTAGAAATGTTCTATAAGAAATGTGTCAATTTCAAAAACGGTTGTTTGTGACGTAAAATGTATCTCAGCGCCCCCACTGACTCTGTTCCCTCCACTTCAGAGGTGATTATCTGTAAAAAAGACGATCTGTTCGTGTCTGAAGCCGGTGAAGTTACGTTCATTTGAGTGACACTGAAGGAGCCAATCAGTGTCAAGTGCTTGATTTCATAATGAGGTTGACAGTTAAAGTCTGAAAAGATGACAAATACGTGTAAAACCATGTTTAAAATCAACCGTAAAATAACTTTCTGAGAGGTTTTTATGAAGCTGTTACACATGTGATGTTGATGAAGATGTAAAGTAACAATGTGTCTGAAAGTAACAACTAAATGATCAGTTAATCTAAAGATAATGATCATTTTTAATCGATGCCGTAGTTGTAGTTCATGTCGGTTCTGTAATAGCATCAGTTTACAGTCATTCTTGACAAAGATTTCATCCTGAAGAGTGAACGGTTTTCAACTTTTCAACAGGTAACGTTTATTTTTTCTTGACGTCATAATATGATGTGATTTTTATTTCAAGAGATTATAGAAATAAATCTAATGAGCCAGAATATGAATGCAAATAAACGCACCTTCACCTCCGGTTTGTGTATTAAAATCCAACATTTAAAGTCACAAACAAATTCAAGATCAAACAAAGAGAGATGATTACGCCGCCGTAAAAAAAAAGAAAGAAAAAAAGACATCATCACTAGATTTTATGTTCAGATTTACTTTTTCTACAAAAAAAGCCCAAAAAGACACTTTTTTCACAGAGAAGAAAGAACTTTAATTAAATATAGTGAAGAGTCAAAAAGTTATTTTACACTTCAAAGTTCAAAATAATAATAATAATAATAATAATAATAATAATAAAAAATCAACATTATCATCTTTACAGTAGTTTCCTCTGTACTCTTCCCTCCACACTGATACTGCTGATAATGTGTGTGAATGACGCCCGTCACTTTCATCCTGAACGCAGACGAGCCGTGAAAAACGTCGCAACTGTCGTTGGACAAGTGCTTCTTCATATTTCCTTAAAACAAACCTTCCATTCACTTCTTCCTGTACAGGTATTTATATATGTACTATAAAAAAAAACAAACAAACAAAAACAAAACATCCCTCAGCTTTAAAACTTCATGTTTTACTTTTATATGAAAAATTATGACATACACACTCAGATTCACACACACACACACACTCACACAGACAAACAGAAGAGTGGTCTCTAGACCCATGTTTGAGATAAAATAAATAGGTGGCTCATTTTTTTTTTTTTTTTTTAAAGAAAACGTGAAGAAAAAGGTGAGAAAGGAGGCAAACATTCAGTATTAAAAGCTCAGTAGGGAAACAGACAGAGGACAGGAAACCTGGCTGGAGCAGGAGAAGTGGCTGCAGGAGAAAAAAGAAAGAGATTTTTTTTTTTTTTTTTATCTCTTTCATCCTTCATTAATCCAACTTAAAGTCCATCACATGGAAGACAAACACAGATCATCCTATCGACAAACTGGTAAACTCTACACCTACGTAATGCAACAAAATTCTGCTAAACATGAACAATAATGATACAAACGTTGTAACAAAATTAACAAAACAAACAAACAAACAAAACATCCTCCTGCTTTCTTAACTTAGAAATGATTAAAAAAACAACAACAACACCATGGCTTCTTTTTAGTTTGATTGAAATGAGCAGTGGAAGTATGGCTTTTAATAATCAGACACTATTGTACAAAAAAAACAAATCGTTTCAATAACATTCAAATCCTAAGACACGAGAGACAAAGCAGATGAAAACATGTGTGAACATATTCAAAGACTCTTGATAATGTCGACTTTGTTTCTGAGGCAAGGAGGAAGTGTCTTTCTTCTATTTATTTTAACTTTTAGAGAAATTAAAAGAATGTTCAGTATTTTTCTCCTGCAACATCTCGACGGCGGCAGCAGCTGGAGGTCCAGGTCTTCTCTTATTAATCCTCGTTATCAAATAGAAAGAATTTAATGTGTCAGCTCAGGATCGTTTCAGTTTGTGGCAAATGTCATGATTGGCTCCATGTTTTCTTTCTAACAGCACAGACACGGTGGCAATAAGACTGTTTGGACATTAATGTTTCAAATAAAGGGCTTTTTGGCAAAAAAAAAAAAGGAACAGAAAATAAAAATGAAATGCGTTAAGACTTTTTAAACCACACACACACTGAGCTGATCGCTCAGGCTGCAGGACTGAGGAAGCAGTGAAGTTTTCTCACGCTGCTCGTTTAAGACATGTCGCTGGCTGTTTGAGCTGCGCTGCAAAAAAACGGTGGAAACTCAAACTTCGTCTTTACGTCTTGAGCGAAAAAAAGAAAAACAAAAAGGGATGAGAATAAAGTTTAAATGCACAGATCTGAGGACGTGTATCTGAGAGTGAGTTGAAGGTTTAATGACTCCACGATTCTTGCAGCGCAGCTTTTATTAAGACAAAACACTGGTTCGATTTCTCGCTTGTTCAACTGAACCAGATCAGTGGGAAAGAAAGAAAAAAAATTTAAAATAAAATCAACGTGATTGGCTGTAAATAACAAAAACAACAAGTATTTTAAAATCACAGCAAACAAAACAAAACAAAACAAAACAAAGAGATAAATCAGAATTTATCTGTTAAGACCAAAAACATGAGAAAGTAAAATCTCATAATAAAACATAATAAATGGCAGCAGTCTTTAAGACATGTTGACCCTCTCAGAGAGGTCGCCGTGGTAACGGGGTCGATGGACCGACTCATTGGCAGGTTGTTGGGTTGAATCCTCCACAGTGAAGCTGCTGTTGGCATCCAGTGATCACACCTCCCTGTGAGTGAGTGTGTGTGTGTGTGTGTGTGTGTGTGTGTTTGAGGAACGAGCTGCTTTGATTTCCAACTTTTGACTTTTCACCGAATCCGCAGCTCGTCGAGTTTCTCTCTTGAATCTCGTACATTGGGATATAAATTCTTCTCATTTATTTAAACAACTGGATTGTGTGTATGTGTTTTTTTTTTTTTTTTTCTCTTTGCACATTTTGTTGTGATTTGCGCTCGTGAGGACAGCCGTGTAGAGGTACATAAAGGAAAGCTTAAAAAAAGTAAATGGCTAAAGCTGCTGCAGCATCTGAATCAAAGTGATCGATTAAACTCAGAGGAAGAGCTGGAGAGTGTTTGTGCTGTCGTGTGTGTGTGGATTTGGCAAAGAGAAAGAGAAAGTGTGTGTCTGGTTTGGCTTTGTCTGTGTCGGCTGGATGTGACCCTGTATGAATCCTGCAGCCTCTTCATCATAATCATCATCATCATCATTGTTTTTACTCATCGTCATCAGGTTTTCTTCACATTATAATCCTTCATTAACGACCAAACTTCATAAATAGAAAATCCCTCATGTAGGATACAGGTAGAAGATGATTATCACACGTTTAACTGTTGCACAAAAAAAAAAAAAAAAAAAAAAGAGAAAAAAAAAAAAAAAAAAAAAAAAAAGAACAAATTAACAATCAGTCAAAAGGAGGAAGTGGATTCTCTCCAAAATAAATACACTTCCAGTGTCCGTGGAGAGTCATGTTGTAGGCGAAGTCGTTCTCCTTATAAAAGCATCAAGGTGTACAAAGTTTCCTCACAAACGTTTTTTTTTTTTTTCTTGCAGTTGTTTATTTATTTGTTTATCTATTTGTTTGTTTGTTGTTGTGTTAGAAAGGGCCTGAGTTGGGTTTGTTCCTTCAGAAAGGGACGAACGTTTCCATCCCCCGACCGGAGTCCGAGTGTGCTTGGTTCATCTCGCACACTAGTCGCACGCACACACACTCACACTGTCACGTACTCACACCTTTACATGGGTGGGACGATCATACCGGGGATCGCTGTCGGTCGGGTGGAGAAACAGGACCAAACAAAACAAAACAGAGGGAGAGGAGGGAGGAGAGAGAGACAGAGAGAAAAAAAAGAAAGTCTTTAAACACGGCCAAATATTTTCATCGTCATAAAAAAATTCCCTCGTAAATACATCAATATGTGTTCACATCTGTGCAGCTGTGTGACTGCAGCGACATTTAAACATCAATAGACAAATAAATCAGTAAAATTGAGCAGGGGACACGTCATCTGAGTTGGCTCACACACACACACACACACACACACACACACACACACACACACACACACACACACATACACACACACACATAAACATACACACACACTTAATTCAGCACGGGAACAGTTGGCGGATTTTACTGTACGTTTGTATGTGACGCCTGACAGATTGCATCATGGCGTGTGTTGTATTTAAACCCAAGGGATGGGTGTCAACATGTGAGGAGCAGAGCCTAGCCCAAAGTGACACACACACACACACACACACACACACACACACACACACAGAGACAATTGGAGAAAGAATTAACTAAGTGGTTTTATATTTCATGGGAAGTGAAAACTGCAAAGAGAAAAGAAGCCTTGTTTTAGAAACAGCTTGACAAAATTTATTGTTTCTGTTTTTCTTTTTTGTCTCTGGTATTCATGAGTTCACACACACACACACACACGTACACACACACACACACACCCTGTAGGGCAGGTATACTGACAGTATAAACTGTCAAGAGAGTCGAGCAGCTGTCATTGTTGATCGCTCCCTCGTAAGCTGCCAGTGTGTGATCACTGAGTGTGTGTGACAGAGGAAAATATGTGTGTGTGTGTGTGTGTGTGTGGCCATAACTGGGGTGTGTTTATTTCAGCTGTGCTTTGAGGCTAAGCTTTGAGTTCCCACACCCCCGCACATGCTCTTTCTTTCTCTCTCTCTCTCTACACACACACACACACACACACACACACACACACACACACACACACACACACACACACACACACACACACACACAGAAATGTGAGCCTAAATACACACAACTAAACAAAACCAGTGATGTTGTGAAATAAATTCACTCTGCCAAATATCTTTTTTTTTTTCTTCTTCTTCTTTGGTTTCTGTAAATATCCAACTTCCTGTCTTTTTTTTCCCAGCCAATAGGAAGACAGAGAAGTGTTGCCTGGCAAATTAAGGCGGCAGGAGATTGAGAAGTGATGATAAAATGAACGAGAAGAAGATGTTAATCAAGAAATGGAGTTAAAAGATGGAAAAACGACAGTGACAGTTAATGTGGTAAAAAAAATAAGGTCATGGATGTGTTATAGAGGAGTGAAGAAACAGTGGAGGAACATACTTCAGGTGAAGGCCAGGCCTTGTAGAGAGCTGGCTGTTGAGTACTTGCTAGAGTCCACAAATGTCTGATCTGGTAGAGAAGTAGAGAGAGACGGAGGACGGACGGACGGACGGACAGAGAAATGGCGAGGGACGGGTGGAAGTTCAGACGGATAACAAGAGGAAAGGGTTAGAAGAGAGAAAACACAGGAAAGAGAAGGAAACAAACTGTTAATCTAGAGATGAAACAGTACAAACTAGAGACTAGTGACTCTGCTTTGAGCTGAATCGTGTTAATTAATGGGGATTTTAGTTGTTTTTCAGGTATAAATTAAATAAAATATGAACCTGATGATGTTAAATTATAACTAAAGCTACTAGAGCTCATCCTGAGGAGGATGTGATTCATTTAGTTTCAAACATATTCAACAGAGAAGCATCATAAGGGACAGAAACGTCCCGCTGAGCATCGTCTGATTAACTGACTGGTCGCCGTGGTAAATTACCTTGGAGCCCGTTGCCGTTGGCGCTGGTACACGAGGGCGGAGGCGAGGAGGAGGGCCTGACCACCGGGGCGAAGGCGGACTTCTGCTTAACGGCCGCTGACACCATGTTGGCCGGAGAGAAGGAGAAGACGCCAGAGGAGGAGGAGCAGTTGGAGGGGAGGGAGGTGGAGGAGGCCATGGTGGGACTGGAGGGGACGACTGGAGCGACAGAGGAGAAAATAAGGTGAGAGGAGGAGAAGAAGAGGAGGTGATGGAGGCTGAGAATACTTAGAAGAAGCACTTTGTTACAATGTCTCCTCTTATATCAAATGTTTTTAAGATTTTATGTCAAAGAAAAGTGAAAATAACGTTTGTGGTTTGTTCTTTTTTAGGTTTCATGTCGCAGATTAAAGCCTAAAGACGATTTAGGAATTAAATATTTTATAATCACATATCAGTCTAATGTTTGCACGTCTACACACTTTTGTTAGTTTGGTGTCGGACACAAGTGTTTTGTGTTTGTTTTATGAGAGATGATACATCCAGTTCACTCTGCAAAAATAAACGTCCAAAGTTGAAAAAACATCACCAAACACACGATATGACACAATGACAATAAGACTGTTTGGTCATTTATCACTCAGATAAAGGCTTTTAAAGCAAAATTAATAAAATATTAATCTAAATTTTAAGCACTTTTGAACCAAAAACACAGTGAGTTGAATGATCAGACAGCAGGGTGACTGTCTGCAAAAACTGTGGAAATTCAAACTTCATCTTTACATCTTCAGACAATTTGTGCTAAAATATATCTGAAAAATGGGAAATAGATGCAATTATGCAGCAGAGAAAGAGCAGATGAAAGGTGGAGATGGATGGAGGAGAAAATACAGTGAGATGGTGATTTGACAAAGAGATGGTTGTGAATCTCCACTCAGCAGAACTGAGACTTTAACTCTGTCTTGTGTCAGTTTGAGTTGGTTTATGTGCATGTGTACGTATGTTTATTGGCTGAATGACTCACTAGCATAAGGCGAGTTGGCTGCAGAGCCGTTGAGGAAAGGGGGCGAACCTCCCAGGTTGGTCATGCCTGTGTTGTTAGCGTAGCCGTTCATGGTGCTGGTGACTGAGGTGTAACTGGTCTGCTGAGGCGTGGTGCTCGGCACGTAACCATGAGGAGACACGCTGCTGCTGCTGCGCACGAAACCTGCAGGAAACACGACGACAGTCAAGGTGACGTGAACACACATCGTTCATGACACTAATCTGCTGCTTCTGCACAAACTGAGGCAGGAAATTTATATCAAATTGGTGTAGTTAAGTTTGGAAAAAAGTTATAATGAGTTATAATGTACCTGCAAATATGTCACAACACTTTAAAATCTGTGGTTAAGTGTTCGTTACTGTCGACAAAATGGTGACAAACAGTGAGCGAGGTCTCACCCTGATTGGCCTGTGAAGATTCAGAGACGTTGACGGACAGCTGCCCGGTGAAAGAGTTGACTCCCATCATGCCTCCGTGGGTGGAGCCGGAGAGCTGGGTGTGTCCTCGCGGGACGCTGTAGAGAGCCTCAGCGATGTCCGCCGCACGCTTCAGGATGATCTCCTGCAGAAGAAGAATCATAAAAATGAAGAGCTGAAGTAACAAAGAAACATCTCACAATTTTTTTTTTCTTTTCCATTATTCTACTTTCTTTACCTGGTTGTTGTGCGGCAAACCGTACAGCGCCTCGACCAGGTCGGCCGCTCTCTTCAGAATAACCTCCTGAAACACACATAAACATAAACACACATTTTAAGTTAATGTAGCAGCTTCATAGTCAGTGTGATGGTTAATTGACTCCTTATGGGTTGAATGAAGGGTCTGTGCTGCCTCCACCAAAACCAACACTTGTAAGATTCACCGTGCAACGATTTGCAACAGTCTTTCTAGAGAGTTTTCACCCGTTGGGCAGGTATGTCGAAGGAGAGCCAACGTGTATATCCTGTCCATTTAAAAAGATGTCGTAAGTCTGGCGTCATGTACCAGCTCCTCTGTTTCTGTTGAATTAAACGTTTTCCAACGTTTCGTGCATCTTGAACTCAGCCTTATTCTGAGGCCGTAGACACAGTGCAACTTTAACTTCAGCTGATTTGTAGGAAACATATGTTGCTTTTAGATGAAGCTTTTAGATGCACATAAAAATCACACATCTCCCACCTCCTCCCAACACATCATCAACCAACATCCATTTCAGCCTCTATTCACGATAAACAAATTGCTCTTCACTCATTTTAAAGGCAGATAATCTGCTGTCAAGTCGAGTGCTTTTATGCTTCTTACAGTGACAGCTATTTAAAATATACTCGAAAAGTAAAGTGATCATGTCGAGCTCATGTGAGCAGTTGTTCCTTCAGAAGCAGCTGAGTTGTTTTTAAATTCATGTTTCTAATTCCTCTTCTTCACCTTTCACTCCCTTGTTCCTTGTTGTTTTTCCTTCACATTGTGAATTGTTTTTCTTATTTTCTCCTCCACCCACAAGCTCTGCTACAACCCTCCCTCTCTCTCTCTCTCTCTTTTTCTTTCTTTCAGTCTCTTTATTGTTTCTCTCCCCTCTCTCTCTTCCTCCTCCTCACCCGCCCACTAGCTCTCGCTCTCTTCCCTCTTTCACTCAGCTCCCACCCCGGGGTCTAAGGTGTCTTGTTTAACAGTTAATGTGTTGTCGTTTCCACAGCGTGAGGCCGCCTGGCGACACCGAGAAAATTACTCCGAGCTGCACAGTATTAACCTGCGCTGTGTGACACGCACACACACACACACACACACACACACACATGCTCTGCTGTGTGTGTTTGTGCTCAGTGAAACATATTCTCTCTCCATCAGTGTGTGAGTGTGTGTGTGTGTGTGAGGTCACAGAACCAGTCAGCAGTTTTAGTGCGCCTGTCCATGGTGCTAAATTCAATCTTTTACACATTATTACAGCCAGGCTGGCTCTCTGTTAACTTCTCATTATTAGACTCGTGAGTTGAACAGTTCACACACACACACACACACACACACACAGTCAGAGAAACCTGATCCCAAATGTTCGAGCGGTTCCAGTAAGGCGGTCGCTGATAAACGGGAAGGAAAGATGATCCTCTGGTAACATCATCATTATCAGCTCTGCAGGCTTCTTACAATACATCAGTCAAAGTGTCGAGGCTGCTGCGATCGATGCACTTTGAATACTTTGCCAGTTTTACGTCTTTCATATTTGGACACACAGCTACTCACGTTGCCTTATTAATCTCTCTCAGGTTGTGTCTGTAAATAAGACGTCGTTGTTTGTCAGATTACCTTCTGCTTCGTACACATGAATAAGCTGCGTTGTCTTGATATGTGCAGTTGTAGATCTTGTTACAAAACTGATTAAAAAGTCTAAAATAATTCAGCTTTGACGCCCCGAGGACTTGAACTTGTGTCAATAGAAACAACCCGAAGCAGCAGTAAACAAAAATACATCTGATTATAGAGCAAGAATTTGTGTTTGTGCAAAAATAATGAAGAAATATTTAGCTCATTTCCTTGATTGGATGATTTAGTAACTTCAGCCACACATGTGCCTCACACATTTGTTTTTTTTATTCGAAGGAAGTGATTAACGCACCTGGAGCTGTTTGGTAACATAAGAAAAATAGAAAAAAACAAAAAGTCCACGATGATTTTAGTTGTTTAGTTCCAACAAATAACAGCTGCCGATGACCTAACACACAAAAACATTAATGAGGAGATTTATGAACCTCGAGCGAGATGAACGTTTTATCGTCCTCGCAGGTTTTCACCCACACAGATCAACTGATAGAAGATACAATAGAGCGAATTTGTTGAAATGTTCTTGTTTCTTTTAATGAGATGGAGAACAATGGCTGGTTTTAATATGATTTCTGCTGCTGCTATCGGAAGAAAAGCTGCTGAGACAGATGCAGATCGCTGTGGACGATAATTTCCACAGAGCAATGACTCACGTAGTCACAGTTCAGAGGAATAAAGATTAAACACGTTCATTTATGTGCTTAAAACTTCTGACTCTGACGTGAAGTCGCTCTGACTTGATGCATTTAAACTAAATTTTGTTGAGATCAAACAGTTACACGGTTAATATTTAGTCCAGTTTTTAATCCTAGATGTAAATCAATCAACGTCTCTCTGGGTTTACAGAAAATAATGATGAATTATGACAGTGATGTGACAAAAAGTAACTGTTAAATGTGTCTTTTTTAATCACATATTCTTTTGATTATTAAAAAAGCTGCAATAAAACTGATACTTTGTCACCGTCTCGTCAAACTTTTCTGCCTGACGAGTCCTTGTCTGTCATTTCATCTTCATGCCTTGTCGATCTTTTAAAAGAATCATTCTCAAGTTTGAAGGCTCTTGATTGAGTTTATTTAAGACATCGCATCCTCGTGATTTCACTTTTACTTTAACGTACTCTCGTCTGTTTCAGCTGAATGTGCAGAGAAAGAGCGATGAATGAAAGAAAAGACAGATCTGTTGGCAGAGAGAAAGAATAACAGGAGGTGTCTTGGTGCTTTTACTGTCTGAGTTATGACCAGCTCTAATGTGATAACCATACATTACACACACACACATGTTGTATGCATTAGGACCAGGAAACGCTGAGCTGACTATCTGTGGGGTCAGGTATGTGTGTGTGTGTGTGTGCAGACATGACACACACATGACTTATTCCTCCCTAATGCTGGTACATTAGCCGCTTGATCCGCTTCTAATGTCCCATTAGGGATGCCGTACATGCAGGGTCACACCTTGCACAGAGATGATGTCATACTTTATGTGTGCGCAGAGGGATGTAGAGCATATTCACACACACAGACACACATATATATTTTATATCTAGGCATCGATGTGCACACGTGCACACACACACACACTCGTCCTCTAAAGAAACATCTTCTCACATTAACAGGTTGTGAGACAGTTTGGTTTCAGATTTCACGGCTTCTTGTCGATAATGTGATCGTATTTACATACGTGACACTCAGAGAGTTTCATGGCTTCACGCTTTTGTTTTCACGCATCACTACGTGTTAGTCAGAGCAGTCGGTGATGTCGCTGACATGAGATCAGCACGACGCAGGTCATCAAAGTGAGTGAGTCACGAGGACGAGACGGTGACACATACCGGTCAACGTCGACTTCCTCCGTCACCGAGAATCAATCAATTGTTAATCAAATTACCAATTTTACCAAAACCTCAGACAGAAGGGATCTATCTATTATCTAGCTACATGCAGGTCTTGATTATCACAAATAAAGACTGTTTTTCTCATAAGAGAGACTCTAGGTCTGACTGGTCCTGGTGTGTAACTGGGGCATGAAACAGCTGGACTCCTCCGTCCACCAGAGCCAAGATTTATAAAAATAAAACTAAAATTCATCAAAAAAAAAAAAAAAAAAAAAAGTCCCTGATTCTCCAACAACAACTTTGACTGTTTCACAAAAGTTCAAAAAGTTCCTGCAACAATGAAAACATCTCTTCATGCTGGAAGTTTACGTGCACATATGGACAAACGCTGAAGAGACTGAGACACAAACTGGCAGGTGAATCCTGGTGTGTGTGTGTGTGTGTGTGTGTGTGTGTGTGTGTGAGCAAAATCCCCTGAATGTTCACTGAACAATTATAGAATCGGCTGTCGGCTGGTAATCCTCTCACACACTCCGCTGCTCCGTCTGTCAGTCTGTCTGTCCGCCGTCTTTATAGAACTGGCAACAAACTCTTACAACTTCAATAAAAGGGGTAAAGGGGTTGATCGATACGGTGCACATGTGTGTGTGTGGCGCCAAACAAAACACCCTCCCACCCATATCCACACACACACACACACAGAGTCTGGTTTCCATAATTTCAGTGGACATTTCATTGAGTCATTCATTTCCTGGAGACTTTCCTGGAAACCTATGAGATCTCAGTTGTTGCTACCACTTGTCTGACCTTTATCTAAACCTGACCCCAACCTTAAATCATGTCTTCACCTTATTTTTTTTATTTATTTTTTTTTACATTATGGGGACCTGCTTTTTGTCCCCATTAGGGAGACAAGTCCCCATTATGTGAATGTGTAAACAGATTTAAGTCCCCACAACGTTAGTACACTGCTAGTGAGCAGCAGTAATAACATCTCAGGGTTCAATCAACCACTAACCGACATGATGACGAATGACCCAACGACACACACACTTTGTGTCTTTACAGGAACCTTTAGTGACTTTATCATTTCACAGCTTCTTATCCTCTTAACTTGACATCAACCATCACATCTCCAACCATCATCCATCTATGAAGTCAGTTAGTTTGCAGTCAACAGCTTGATCCAGACAGACCAGAAAAAGAAAACTAAGAATAGAAGGAAGATATATATGTCATCAATGTATCCAAAATAAGTCTCTGACGTTTTCATGCTTTATGTTGCTGCATTATGAACCTATTAGCCTAATTACTATATTAATGAGGCTTTTAAATGTAGCTAGCTTATGAAAATTATACAAAATATGAGTGTGTTTAGAGAGTCTGTGTCTGACCCACTAATATTCATGTTCATATGTCACTACCACTTCTGTTGTTTATGCTCCTATGACACAGAACTAATGTGTCCAACTCGGGGTCGAGGCCTTGGAGAAAAACAAAACAAAACATAAATGTGTTATTCATCAGGACTGTTTTCTTTAAAAGGGGGTAACGAAGGGAGGTTTGATGTGACTGTTAGTTACTGAGAAATGCAACGTATGTTGGAACAGGAAGAGAGATGATAAGAAACATAATAAGTCATTATCTTCTCCTCAGGTGATTCTGGCTCTTTTCAAAGTTGAACAGTTAAAGATTTTTTCCGTCTGTGGCCTGAGTGTGTGTGTTTATTCATCACGGTCTTGATCTCATCACAGAGGGAAAAGCTCTGGAAGTCACGTCATGTTTGGTTTTGATTAACCTCTCTGTCATCCTTCGCTTGGATCCGATACCTGATCAATGAATCCAGCTTCTCCGGTTGCGTTTTTTTGCAACGGTTTGATTTTTCTCTCTCTGAAAATATCTCGTGTGACATCATGTTGCTTATAATAAGCTTGACCGCTTATCCAAAGGAATAAAAAAAAATATAAACCAACCAAATAAAATAGGCTCAGAAAAAAAGTGCTTTATGGATGAGGGTCAGAAGTGATATCAATGTTTGGTTCTTGAGGCATTTATGGAGCTTTTTAATACAAGTATTACGCTCATTTGTTTTATTTCTTCTGACAAGCATGAGCCACAAAAGAAAACGTTTTGGCTGATTCTCAGTTTTTCCCTAGTTCAGTTTGCCACTTTTAAAATGTTAAATGCCAAGTTCTCTCTACAAATCACAGCTTAAATGTCATTTTTGAATATTTTAGTTTTAATGAACGTATAGTTTCTTTAGCGCAAAAAACCCCCCAAAAAAAAACAAAAAAAAAAAAACACTTAAACAAGAAAAAAACAAACTAAGTCAAAGCAACTGTGATTGTATTGATGTATTTAGACTGTTTGAACCAAAAATATCTGCTGTGTAAATAAATGAGAAGAAACATGATGTGGATCTGTTTTCCTGCTCTCTCACAGCCTTTACCAGAAGCTGTAACTAACATCACTTATGGTATCACACACACACACACACACACACACACACACACACACACACACACACACACACACACACACACACACACACACACACACACACACACACACACACAGACACACACATCATTTCCTGCTCTGATATTTCTGCAGCACTTATTGTGTTATTACTCTAAATGCAGAGAAAAGCTTTTAAAAAGAGTTAAAACTTCTCTGATGCGCTGACTTCACTCATGTGACTCTGACTGAAACTTTAGATCATAGATGGCAACTTTAAACTAGTTATAGTTCAGGAAAGAACATGACTGTTACTACAAACACTGGTTAAAGGGTTTTGTGTCAATGAGAAGATGCATAAAAGTCTGATGAAGCTCATCCACCATCTTCACCTCGTAACTTTCAGCTTAAAGACACTTGACACATCTATCTATCTATCTATCTGTCTGTCTGTCTGTCTATCTATCTATCTATCTATCTATCTATCTATCTATCTATCTATCTATCTATCTATCTATCTATCTATCTATCTATCTATCTATCTATCTATCTATCTATCTATCTATCTATCTGTCTACTTAATCTACAATTACTGTATTAACTGCAGAATAATCAGTCAGTAGTTGTCAGTAGTTGTTAGTTAACACTACTTCCAGTTTTGGCACTGAATGTTAACAATGAGCTTTAAACTGTAGTTTGGATGTGATTTTGGCTGAATCTGGATTTGTCCACACTACACTAATAAACTATTCCTAATCTTATGTGTAAAAATATTGCACTATATCCTTACACCTCAGCAACACGTCCTAAAGACATCTAGTTTTCTTCTGAGTCCACAAACAATCTTCTTCTAAACTAAACATGTAGCTTCACACTCGTCCTCCACGTTGTCAGGAATCGTAGCGTCAGCTCATCGGTCATGTGACCTCCATCTGCTGGTTTTACCACCAACATTTAAACAGCGATGAGCTGAGCTATGACTCCACAAACTGAGGTGTGGAGTGTGTACGTGTGTGTGTGTGTGTGTGTTCACACACACTTTACATTACACTACCAGTGATTGTTAACACATGTGCAGGAGTCAGGGTGTCGGCACGGCCACGATGACATCGCAGCATCACCACATCATCACATCATGACCAGCGCCCATCGGCTTGATGATGTCACAGCGAAGTCAGCCAATCCTGGATGAGCTCCAGTAGGGATGGAGAACCAATCAATCAACAGCAGCTGTTTTATAAAAGGTCGTGAACCCGCCCACCCGGATCGACAGGTTGACACACACACACACACACACACACACAGTTTGAGAATCTCCTACACGTTCAGATCAACATGACAGCGTTTGTTCGGTATCAAAGCCAAGCTCATCGTTTGGTGTTAATTGTTCACATGTGTCGACTCTTTAAATGCTCTGCTTGATCTTCAGCTGATAAACAAATAATCAGATATGACTTTCTGATCTGGGGAAGATTGAAAGGCTCACCCTGCAAAACAAGGGTTAAACTACACACACACACATACACACACACACACACACACACACAGGGGTCACAAAGAGGTGAAAACACAACCTGCAGGAGATTTAAAAACCCTTGTACTGCAATGAAAAGTAAAAATAACAGACACAAAACAAGATAAAACAAAAGGTTTAGGACTGGTCCCTCTGACGTGTCGTTAAAACAAGAGGCAGCAGCTTCACCGTCAGATAAATGTACGTGTGAGAGCTGAATGTAAATTATTTTCCTCCTTTACCTTCGGCAGCCGCTCTGGGTCCCCGGGGTGTCGAGGAATGACCTTCTGAAGCCTCTGGAAACCGTAGTCGATAGTTGGTTCATTAAGTGCTGCAGGAGTCAGAAGCAGAAAGAGGAGGGATGATTAAAGAATGTTTGATTGTTTACTACAAACAGAATTTACTTGACGATCTCAAGAGACAGAAGCTGCAGTTCCTTTAAGAAGAAAAAAGAAAACAGATCGCGTTGAGTGGTGATGTCATCCTGGACTTTGTGGGTGTAACTGAAAAGTCCAAGGCAATGAAAGTCGTAAATTTAAGAACATAACACCTCTCTGCCACCGCTCCTCACTGCTTGTTCATTATACATAATTAACATTAGTCCCCCAGTGTCTAATGTACCTCCTCATACCACTTTAAAGAGGTCATTTCAAACTTTGAATGGTCCTGAGCTTGCACATTTAGTTCAGAGTAGATTATAGTGTCTGAATTAACTGTAGTTAGATGGTTCAACAGTCTATTTAAGTACTGAATATCTCACATGTGTATTGTTGGACCATATTATAATTATCTTAAACAGATAGTCGCCTTTATCTTATAAAAGAAACCTTGAAGAGATGATCAGCACAAGCAAACTGAAACAACTCTGACATGTTTTCATCTTTACGGTTATTAAATGTTTCTCAACAAACCCAGCAGGAATTAAGCAACGTCAGCATCTTCACGTTAATATGAGTCTAATATTTATTCTCATTTTAGCTTTGTTTTGGTCTCCACACTCTCCAGAAAGGAAATACGTTACCTCCCTCTTTAAATTACGTCAGTTTGTCTCTAACCTTATCTCTCTGTTGTTAGAGGATGTGCAAGTTGCATGTTTAGATTTTTTTTTGTCTTAAAATAACATTAAAAATGTTACAAAGCCTCTGTAGAGTTGAGGAAAATGCAGATTTATATAAAAATATTAGTTATAGTTACATTTGAGGAGATTTTCCTCTTTTTTTCCAGGGTGTTTGTGGTTTATTTACTCCATCCTCTATGTTTTTTTTTAAACCTGCACAGTCAGTTTTTCCATCAGCGTTTTTTTTTTTTTTTTTTTTTTTTGTTTCCAACAGTCTGCTGTTTTTTAGAAACTTCCACTTTGTTTTTTGCACTCTTAACCTCTTTAATAGAGTAACACAATCCTGCTTATTTCCAGCAAAATCCCACCGGTGTCATATAATGTAAAATACAGTACAGAGACTGACCAGTGAGGCTTGATGGGAAAATTGAGCTGACTCTTAACTTCTTAAAGAAAAAAAAAAAGAAGAAAGAATCTAAATATGTTCACTTTCCTGTGGGATTTCACATTTAATTTGTTTGCCTTTGCAAAATGTGACGCAGAACAACACAAATACTGATGCTTTTGTACGTGTACGATGCGATGATACGATATAATCAACTACTGACGCGTCAGTATCTGCGTTTTAACATCAGATGTCGACATTAACATCATTTCGCGATCGTTTCTGGTTTGTTAAATAATCTCAGGATGGTCTCAATCTGGAAACTTAGAGGTTACGACTTGTGACTTTAAGGTCTGATGTTGAAAAAAAAAATTAAATGTGTCTGGGAAACTGTAACAGAGGAAAACAAATCTCTCAGCAGCATCTGTGGAGATTCGTCTTAAATCAGCAGCAGAGGAATGGACACTCTGGGAAGCTGCCAGTGTGAAAAAGTGTGGATTTGGTTTTTGTTTTTTTTTTGTCCACTGATGAGTATTAACCTCTATATCTGTTCTTTTAAAGTTTAACATACTCAAGTTCATAATTTATCCCCATTTCTCCACATTTAGTGCAGCACTGATTACAAATCAGCGATAATTCAAGAGGAATCTCATATGCAAACATTTCAACATTTACCTAAAACATCATTTAAACACACAGTGAAGCTGGAAAACAGCCTGTTATTCATCCTGCGTCAATATAATACATCACTGCCGCCGGTCAAAGGATCCGTTCGCTCTAATTACCTCTATTATCTCCACTGGCCGAGCAGATAGATGTGGTTATAATCTATGACATCTATTTCTATAGCAATTTCATTTAAGCTGCTGAAATTTACAAATTCAAAACTTTACGAAGCTCCAGGAATAATATTGATTGAGGTTATATAAGAAACATGTCTTCAGAATTAAGTAATTTCAGGCGTTTGTCCAAAAGGAACCGAGCCGTCGTTTTCAAAATGTCATTTTTCAGTTCTTCAGCTCGGACAAATGCAGTTTTTTTTGCGTTTGCTTTTAGGAGAAGCAATGAATAATATATTTTTAATTTTATAATGAAGGATTTTATTTATATTTAAGAAAAAAACATATATAACGTGCACATTTTTGCTATTTTCTGCAGCTTTATGATAGTTTGATGTAACATGTAAATGTACAGAAATTAAAAAAAAAAAACCTGCTGGAGTAACTAACGGTGTCAAAAACATCTGTGAGGTAATAACACCTCAGCGTAATCTGAAGGGTTTTTTGTAAAACGCTTAGAGTTCACTTTAATGTTGCAATTACGTTTTTATCCAAATCAGCGCGTCAATCAAACTCTGAAGCTCTGAGAGCTCCATCAGTCAGGACGACGTTTCAAAGCATTTATGATTATTTATATGATCTGAACACGTGTCTTCACCCCAACGTACTGCACGTATGCACGTATGTGGGTGTGAGATATACAGAGACACAAAAAGAGGAAGAAGAGGGAGAAATGTAGGTGTGGGGTGCAGAGGATGTGCAATGTCCAAGTGCAGCTGGAGTGATGTTTGGTACTTTCCACATCCAGCTCTGATAAATTACTTGCAGCTGAAAGTTTCATGTGTTGTTTTGTAGTAATTTTTTTAGTACATGTGTGTGTGTGTTGTGTATTTATTTATTTTTTTTATATACGTATGTCTTTTTTATTATCACATCACACCCAATTTTCTGGTTTGTGTTACGTCCTAAAGCTCTTAATTTGTTAGCAACATAACTTCATAAATTGTGAGCTGTAAAAAATACCAGATGTTAAATTGTCGTGTGCAAAACTCTCCCAGCTGATCCAAGACTGCATTTTGTTAAAATAATCAGGACAAATCATGATTTTATGACTCAAATGTGATAATTACAGTGTAATTGTCCTGGAAAGAGGTCGGTCAAAGAGAAAAGGAAAGAGAAGCGGTAGAGGAATTAAATTCAGGTGAGATGAGAGAAGAAGAGAGGTGAAGGAAGGAAAATGTGTTTAACCATCCAAAAAAAAAAAAAAAAAAAAAAAATCTATCTCAGATATGGTTGAGAAAAACAAAACTACACAAACAGCTGCTCAACAGTCGGTGGGATATCAACTGTCAGAATTAACCGCCAGTGTCAGATCCACACTCTCTTTACATCTCTGGAGACATTTAACCGATGCCAACAGAACACACACACACACACACACACACACACACACACACACACACACACACACACACACACACACACACACACACACACGATGCCTCGATTCGATGCCTCGGCCCTGAAGTGTCTCCAACTGATCCTTTATTTATAGAACAACGTGTGTCTTAAATTGTTGAAGTGTTTGTGAGTTTATGAGTGTGTGTGTTTGTGTGTGTGTGTTATTTCTCTGTGTGTGTGTGTTTGTGTGTGTGTGTGCACTTTGAAGCCAAAAGGTCAAGTTTCTCAAACGATTTCTTTGGCGGTTTCTTTCTGCTCTGAAACAGAAACATTATCAGTGCAACAGAAGCTGCACGATTGATTACATATTAGTTGTAAAAAGGCAGAGATGCTCTCGTCACTGAAACACTGGTTATAGTGACACCTGCAAACACCAAACACACACAAACACGCTCATCTTCAACCTTGTAGACAAGTGTCCTGATGATACGGAGCAGAAAATATAAATAACGTGATCTAAACTAAACTACACAAACGGTTTGAGGTGAAGATGCTGTTTGATATTAAAGCAGAGTTTCTGTCCGTGGTGCTGAAGTTCAAAGTAATGTGGTGAATTTAAATGTCAATGCATTTGTGACATATATATGCAGTAAAATGGGTTTATAACCACTTGACATTAGCTAGATGCTAATATCAGACCGCTAACATAAAGTTAGCACAAAGTACAGCTGAAACTAATGGATGTGTTGTTAGCTTCGCTAGTTAATAGTAACTTTATGTTGCATGATTTTATGTTCATGTGTGATTTATTTTGAAAGGTTAAAGAGTGAGTAGCAGGTGGCTTATTAAGCTTTATTATAACATGTTTTTTGTCTGTAGTTTTTAATTAGATTGTAAATGTTTGTTAAATTCTTATATTTGTCTAAATGCACCTGCTATATTCTGTTTTTATCACGTTTTAGTTAATCAATGTCTTTGTTTTCTTTTCTTTTCAGATCATTTCAGTAGAGAAACGTTCCAATATGAGAAAACGATGGACGTTACAGTTACTGCAACTTGTCCTGTGGGAATTTCATGAAATCATTTCATGAAAAACTACAAATGTCACATCATTTGACAACCACCAGTGTCTGCTTTAGATCTCATGTGAATCTATCGCATAGTTCTAACGATATTTGGGTCAATGTGGTCGACCAGAACCAGAGGTGGATAAAAACACATAAATCATTAAGTGTTGGATCAAAATATGATGTTTGTGATAAAAAAGAAGAAGAAAAACACTGACTATTTGTTGGAGATGTGTTAATTCTGTTATTACTCGTGAGACTAGAAGATTTTTTTTGTTAAGAAAATGTCAACAGAGATTTTGATTCTTCAATCAATGTCGTCATTTTCTCCTCCCTGATCCGTTGATCTATTGATTATAGTTCAGATATTTTTTGGGGGGCGGGGTCCTGGGTTTAAAAGCACGGAGGGAGTTACAGAGTTAGACATTAACAAACAGAAAACAAACAAACACGTCACAACATCAGAATGAGGATTTGAGAATTTAAAGTGACACGTCCCAGTCGCAAATTTTAAGGGAGCGTACTTGTTTTCTGTCAACATGTGGTTACGAGTCTTAAACAAATATACAAACTTAACTTATAATTTATGATTTTCTAACATCTTCTGTAGATAATTAAAGCTTCAAACGTCCATGGATTTATTTTCTGTTGAATGCACAAATGAAAGCACCTCAGCGTGAACCTTCCCCCTCCTCACGCCTCCTCCCTCTGTCCTGCTCAGCCTCCTTCCCCCACCTCTCTCTTTCTTAACTACACCTTCTGCCACTTTCATCCCTTCATCCATCCATCCATCACTCCTCCTCCTCCTCCTGCAGCCTCGCTCCTCTCTTCCTCTCAGAGTCCAGTGCTGCCTGCTTGAATCAATACTCATAGAAGTTTCATGAGGACAGACCCTCCACTCCTGTTTCACGATAAAACTGTGAGGTAGCGGGAGGAGGCCAGAAAGGAAAAGAAAAATAAGAAAGGGGGGTATGTAAGGAGAGAAAAAAAAAGGGCCAAATAGAGAAAAATATCAAAGCTGCATGTTGAGGATGTATCATAGGATGGTGACAATTTTCTGGTTATAAGTTTGGCAACGTTGAAACAAAAGAGTGTGATGGAGAAGAGAGAGGGAGGGAGGGTAAAGGAGGATGAAGGGAGAGGAAAGAAAAAAAATGGGTGAAAAGACAAAGAGGGCTGATGTAAACGGAGAAGAAGAAGAAGAAGAAGAAGAAGAAGAAGAAGGGGGAGGAGGAGTAGGAGGAGGAGGTGTGGTGAGATCGATTCTCTGGCCAGCCAGCAGTTCAATACCACTGAATTATTGCTTCATTCTTCCCCTTATGAGATGAGATCTCTTTCTCTGCAGCTTCTCTTCTCTCTGGGACTTTCTGTGTGTTTGTATAAGTGTGTATGTAACATGTGTGTATCTGCATGTGTGTGTGTGTGTGTGTGTGTGTGTGTCAGTGTACGTGTGATCCACTTAGTACTGAATCAATACTTTACAATCTGGTTTTAAAAGTCCATCTTTCTTTCTTTCTGTCTTTCTGTCTATTTTTTTTTAGATGTGTCTCTTCTCCGTCTCTTCTATATTTCAATTTCGGCAAAATGAAAAGTTAAATCGCTTGTGAAAAGTCTAAAATGTTGACATCATTTGTTTCAGTAAAAAGTTACTGAACTATGGATCTGATGCAGCAGCACTAACAATAAATCAGCTCTGTATCTATATATCTATACGTGTGCATACGTAACGTCTTTGTGTGTGAGACCATTTATTGATCGTCACTTTGTACCAGTGTGTGTTTATATAGAGAGTGTGATGCAGAGAATGTTAATTTTTCCCAATAGGCAGATAAAACAGCCATACAGCTGTGCATATGCATATGTGTGTGTGTGTGTGTGTGTGTGTGTGTGTGTGTGTGCGCGCAATAGACCATCTGTTTACCAGACTACCCACCATCTTTCCCTCATATCTCTCTGATTTACAATTACTTTCAACTCCTGCCCCTGTTTGAAAGTGTGTGTGGTAAGTTGTGTAAGACATGACTCTAATGCAAGTGTGATGTGTGTGTGTGTTTACTTGTGTGTGTATGTGTGCGTTGTTGCATTCTTGCATGTGTGCACTCTGAGCATGTTTAATTGCTTGCATGGTCCTTACACCCAGAGGCGACTGCAGCTAAAACATTAGAAAAAGAAAAAAAAAAAAAAAAAACCACAACGTCCAATCAGATTTCACCGGCGGTGACCTTTCACCGTCGACTTCCAAAGAGAAGCCGACCTTGAGGCGGGGTCGGGGCAACCCCGCGGTAACGGATCGCGTTTCCTGGGTCACATGTTGAAGCGATCAGCCAATCGTGAGGTCACTAGGGGTCATCTGTGCCCAATAGAAGAAGCAGTTAGACGCCAGACGGACCAATTACCAGCCGGCTCGCCTCAGGGTCGGAGCAAAGATGTTTTGACTGAATAACATTGAAACATTGAAGTGGAAAACTTCTGTTTCTACAAAGAAACTTCAGATTTAAAAAAAAAAAAAAAAAAAAAAAAAATAAAAAATAAATGACTTCACGTCTTCGTCTTCCAAACGTCATATAGACATTTGAAACAAAAACAAAGGTCCGGGTCTGTTTTATTGCGTTCATAATTGTTACTTTCCTTTCTTGTACAAACAGTGGTGTTTTTCACTGCAGCTGCCAGAAACGTTTTTGGCAAAGGACCAACACACCGAGCACCATTTTCTATACATGAAGCTATTTTCTTTGTCCATTTGGCCAAAGTCTTCAGCTCTTTCTTCCTTGTTATTTTATTTTCTGTTGTTGCTTTTTGTAAAATTTGGCGTTATTGTTACTATTTCCATGCAGACAACCTGTTGCTAAAGGTGTTAAATATTAAAACTGTTTTGAACAGGAAATACTAAAACTATTTTGTTTCCCCCCACTATCATTAATCAGGTTTAAATCTTCATCTTTATCTTTGGTCAATTATCAGGGTCATTAAACGTCTCGTACCTGGAAGAATTTACACGGCAGCTGTTTTATTATTTGTCTCTATGTGTGTGTGTGTGTGTGTGTGTGTGTGTGTGTGTGTGTGAATGACGTCATGGTTACGGCATGATGGAGCCATATTTGAACGGATCAATACCAGACATCACATCACCTTGATCCATTTTCACATACATGTACGAACAAAATGATGAAACGTCTTTTTTTTTTTTTTGAACGAAGCAGGAAAATACTCATTCACTGTTAACAATCCGGTCAGAAACCACACACACACACACACACACACACACACACACATTTTCAGCACCGTGTGTGTGTGTTAGTAAACTGGGTGTTCTGGATGATTTCACTAATAGCTTCAGTATGGAGGGCTATAAAGAGCAGACTGTTTAATTGTAGCTGGTTTTTAACGAGCCTCTGATTATGGCAACATTCTAACGAGTGTGGGTTGTTAATGTTGACTAATCTACAGTCATTAGTTCAACACTGTCTGGCCTGAGAGTGAACTGCAACTCATAGATGCTATTCACACACACACACACACACACACACACACACACACACACAAACACACTGACGCAGGTAAAAACTTATATATGCAAACACACATTTCCAAAAACCAACAGTGAATAATTAAACGCGCCCACAAGAACATGTACGTGTGTGTGTGTGTGTGTGTGTGTTCTGTATTAGTGTGTGTGTGTACAGTGGACCTACCTGTATATATGAACCTTCCCGGTGTTCCTTTACAGAACTGTTTAGACTTGTAAGACAGAGTGACCTCCACGACCCCTGGGATGTGTCTCGGAGGCGTCTGCACTCGGATGGCGTGAGGTGTGATCAACTAGAGAAGAAACGATGAAGACGAAGATGAAGAGTCAGTAAATGAATAAAATACACATCAAATCGTACAAAATAATGTAGCTTAGTGACGTAGCGAGGTTTGGTATCTGATTAAATTCCATTACGACGCATTTAAAGAAAAATAACCGAGATGTTCTCGACTGAAGATGCTTTTCATGAGTTTTCTTGCTGGAGTTCGACTTTTAAAGTTTATTTTAGTTTGTGAGTTTGAGATTATTGCGTTAGCACTTGTTAATGTGAGGAAAAGCATCAACTCAGATGTATTTACATTTGGATTTGTTGTAGTTTTATAGTAAATCTGATGTTTACAGCAAAATGTTTTATTTATTTGACGTGTAAACAGAGATGTTCTTATTTCCAGTTTATAATAAATCTGAACTGTTATAAATACATCTTTCATTCACGTTGTTATTGTCAAATCAACTATTTGCTATAATAAAAGTCATAGTCCAGATAGAAATCGAGTCGCTGCATCGAGCTGTGTGCGACCAACACGAACCATTCGCCATATTTCTATGGATGTTTTTCAAAAAAAATACTTTTTAAATATTTGGCTCGTGTTTTTGCAAAAAAAAAAAAAAAAAAAAAAAAAAAAGATATCAGTAGGTAGGAGGGAGAGATACAGACAAACAGAACTTGGCAAACATAAGCAATCACTTTTCCAGTGAAATTTTTCAAACTGTGTTTTCTCGCCTCAGAATCAATAATCAGGTTGAGTGCAAATGAAACATTTGGTTGGAAGAAATCCATCAGAAAGCAGCGTGAGGAACGCCAAGAGAGCTGAGTCAGTCTGAACTAAACTGAACTGAGACTATGTACACATGTTAGTGTGTGTAAGTGTGGCTCTCAACACTGTAAACAAACCCCTCAGCCCCTCTTTTAACACACACACACACACACACACACATCCATGTATGCCAGCATGTACACACACACACACACTTGGTGTTGTTGTTGGATCCCAGCCATGGTCGCTCGGCGCACACGGTGAGTGGAGTCAGAAGACAAATAAACATTCAGTAGAGGAGTGGCGCTGGGGAAACGTATGATAGTGAGCTCTGTGTGTGTGTGTGTGTGTGTGTGTGTGTGTGTGTGTGTGTGTGTGTGTGTGTGTTTGTGAGCATTAAGCCGATCGCTATCAAAAATCTGCTGATTTGATCAGCATTCCTGAGAGAAAGAGACAGAGGGAGAGTGGGTGAGGAAGGTAGAGGAAGGAGGAGGTTGTTGATGGTGGTGGTGGTGGTGGTGGGGGCTCATTAGAGACACAAACCTCATTTAGACAAACATTAACACACACACACACTCTCACGTACACACGAATATGATCACACACACAGTTAAGAGCCTGACCATGAGGAAAAGTATGTTTTCATATTGAATTACTTCCAACGGTCTGAGGGCAAAAACACACAGTTGAGGGGCTGAAACAACACGGAGACGAGGATGATGATGATTGCTGGTAAAACTGACCTCGCTCCAAACCAGCATGGTACCGAAAATGACTTGGAGACCGTCGAAGAAGTTGTCTCCTATGATGATGACCGTAGCGCCCCCTGTGGTCCACCCCTCGCTGGGACTGATGGCTTTAATACAGGGAGCTGCTCCTTGGATAAAGGTAAACAAAACAAAGGGAGAAAAAAAAAATAAACACAACAAATATTAACAGACTGTTTGTGTTTGTTTCAGATGATTATTAGGTTCCAAACTAGGAGGGAAATCTTTGCTGCGTCTCCACCTCATTTTTTATTTTTTCTTGCTACGCCCTTTTTTTGCTTTTGGCCTGAAAACAATAATGATTCAAAGGCAAAGAGTCCCCGAGTTGCATAAGTTTTCTCTTGTAAATGACTTGGCTGGACACAATGAGTCAATAAACAAATCTTTTTTAGTTTTTAGATGAAGAGGAATCAAAATTAAAACATCACTTCTCGCTGTAATTTAATCTTTAGATCTCGGACGAGGAGAAAAATCTTTGTTTTTTTGCTTTTCTCTAGTAATTTATTGTCTGTTTGTCCCAAAAACTGCTCTGTAGCAAGACAGATTGATATTAGATTACTGCAGACACACACACACACACACACAGATGGTGGAGTGTGTATCATAGTGTTTAATTTCAAAGATGCAGCTCAATGTCAGTTCACTATTGAGTATTGTGCATATCAGCTCATAAGAGTCAATCTAATATCACAACAATAAAAGCTTGTCTGTCAAAAATCAGTGTGTGTGTGTGTGTGTGTGTGTGTGTCTGAGATTATCAGTATTCAGCTGAAATACAACAACCCACCCTTTAGTCTGTGTGTGTGTGTGTGTGTGTGTGTGTGTGTGTGTGTGTGGTGAGTTGGATTAGCCAGATGGAGGGGCAGGAATCACCTGATAGGATTAAACCATCAACCATCTGGTGGCCATGCTGCTTAACACACACACACACACACACACACACACACACACACACACACACAGACACACACACACACAGAGAGACACAGACACAGACACACACACTTGTGTGTTACCGTGCTCTAGGTAAGACGGCGTTCCTTCCACAGGGTCGAGCCTGCGGGCCCGTCGGCCATGTTTGGAGTTGTTGTGGACAAACATGTTGTCAGACACTGACAGGACATGTCCCTCCACGCTCACTGTAGTCGATACCACCACCTGGGGAGAGGCAGCGGGTGGGACAGGATTTTAGATTTTAGGGCAGAAGGGAGGAGGAGGACACAGAGAGAAGAAAGTGTGGGGACAGATGAAAGGGGGTGAGAGCAAAGGGGATGAAAAAAGTGAAGCAAATGAGAAGAATTACAAAGTGGGGGGGTCTAGAGATCATTGAAAAGAGGAGTTAAGAGCATGAAACTGTGAAAAGCTCTTTAAATGTAACCCGTTATCACTGCTATTACCATCACCCTGTGTGTAGGAGTGTGTGTGTGTGTGTGTGTGTGTGTGTGTGGTGTCTATCCTCCTCTGTTCAATAGTTCCTGATGGGTCCGGCCCTTAATTATCTCCCAAGGAAACAGAGCTGTCTTCTCTGGTTCCACTACAATAGAGCCGCACAATTAGAGGCGAAGATACTGTCACACACTCGCTGCTGTATGACTCTCTATGTCCTCTCTCTCTCTCTCTCACACACACACACAAAACATGTGCACACCAGAGAAAATACACATCTATGTATATCACACACACACACCCACACACACACACGTGCCTCAGTAATAAATCTATCAGTATCTCTGGGGCGTCCAGTCTCTCCACTTAGACTCAAGTGGTGTCTTCCTGATCATATTCTGGCCATGAAGATAAGGAAATAATAAAGATCATACAGCCCTAAATCTTTTTCACAACCTTCCCTTTTTTTCTCTTTCTTACTCATTTTAAAACCATCTCCTCCTACACACACACACACACACACACACACACACACACACACACACACACACACACACAGACTTCTTGCATTGTGTGTTTATTTATGTTCTGACTGGTCGGGGTCAGGATCTCATGTTTCCTGTCAAAACGCTGATAGCATGTTTACACACACACACACACACACACACACACACACACACACACACACACATTCCTGTAATCATGTGGTATAGGTAAAGAGTTGTATTAAAGTTAAACTTGTATGTATTGAGAGAATGAGGGCAAGACAGAAGAATAAAGTAACAGGAGTTAAAATATATAAAGGTCTATTATTTATTTATTTATCTATTTATTTGAATTTTTTGAATTTTTTTACCTGGAACCTCCTCATATCTCGTGGGTTTCCTGCGTTCTTTAAACAGTTCTGGTTGCACTTGAGGAAAAACTTAAGGAAAAATCTGCAGAAACAGAGAGAAAAAACATTTCAGGTTAACAGTTCAACATTAGACCAGAGTTAAAACTACCCCAATGCTTTTCCCTCAGGACATGTGAATTCAAGACCAACATTCAGAGCACAGAAAAAAAACATACAGATACTGAAGTTAATATTTCATACAGTTTGGAAATTAAAAAAAAAAAAAAAAAAAAGAATTTCCTCGTGGAATTTCCTGGTGCACATTGTGAAACATGTTTTTGTTCTTAAATTCACACCGACTGCTTTGAGAAGCCACATTAAGGTGTTGGATGATACATACAAGACTGTGAATAAAACAACACACCTGCAAAACTAGTGAGAATACAAACTGAATGCAACTGTGACACAGATCCAAGTCTGAGAAAATCTTTTGGTTTGACCTTCAGTTTTATACTTGAATCTAAACTTAAACTTTTCTTAGTTTTCTTTATTTTATATATATTCAATATGAACTTAATCCCTGATTTGATTGAGAAACAGTTTTAAAAGCAACTTCCAGCTGATGTCAGGTCGTTAAAAAAAATGGAGGAGCTACATTGACATTGGGTGTTTTATAAACGAGACCATATGTCATGAATCTATATTACAGAATAAATCAAACACACAGATGGCCATCAACAGCAAACAAACACATCCAGGTTGTGTTTTGGTGTGAGCCAGCTGGCCGAACTGGCAGAAACCAACAAGACACACTTACACAAAAACACAGACACATGTTTGTGAGTTTGTTACATCTGTGTGTGTGTGTGTGTGTGTGTGTGTGTTACAGCTCAATAAAAGACTAAATGTTACACAATCACACTGCAAAGTAAAACCGCTACATTCTGCACAAAAAAAGTCTTTTCCTCACAATCATCTGCACTGATTGTTATTATTTTTATTACACTGGATTGAATCAGACACCTTCTTTATTCGTCTTAATGTAATAAAATCGTTTTACTCAAATAATCTGAACTTTTCATGCGTCTGCATCACTTTAGTTCCCCTGTGGTTTAGCCCGGCGCTGCTCTGTTCAGTAGGATGACAGCTCTTGTACTGAACCAGCTGAACAAAGCAGAGGTGTGTGGTTATGTGTGTGTGTGTGTGTGTGTGCAAACATGTAACCCCCATGTGAGTGTGTGTGTGTGACGGTGCAGCACAGCCCAGTGGCAGGTCTGAGTGTAAAACTCTGCGTTAACGAGCTCAGGCTTCGTTAGAAACATTGGCGCTGGGATTCTGCATGTCTAATTACGTTGACCTCTCACCCCCGGGTGACAGCCTATCACAGCGGAGGACAGCCACGGTGACCCCCGCTGACCTCACACTGTCTAGTCCTCCTCACAACACTAGCATAGCGTTAACACAACTGACCCTCCCCTGTACACCTCTGTGCAAAGGAGGCTGTTGGGAACTTCACCCCCTCCTGCCCATCTGCCTGAAATATAAAGAGTCTAAAGAAACGGTGGGAAAATATTCAGATCCTCAGAGAAACGTTCAAGTACAAGTAAAAGTCTTATGTTTAAAACCTATCTGCAGTAAATAAATATATATAAAAGTCATTAAGTACAAAATGTGCAAATGTTCTTTGACGTCAAATTAAATTATTTCTGTTTTAACAATAAACATTGTTTGAAAGTTGTTGGTGTCTAGGTGCTACATCGCTGGAGCAAAGTAATTAAAATTACATTTTATTTCTTACTAAAAATCATTAAATCTACGCACGCATGATGCATCTTACCTAATGGAAAAACAAAAAGCTAAAATATATGTTTCGAAACCTGCATTGGTCAAACCAGCAAAAGAGAAAAGAGGAAAACAAGTCAAAATACAAAATACAAAACTGTACAACTTCTTCTCTAATATCAAAAGATGAACAACAAAGACTTGTCTTTCATCCCCCGTCTTTAAGAAAGTGAGAGCACTGATATCACCTCAAAATCGCAATCACAACTTTATCTGATCGATCAATTTGTTTACTCCTTTGATTGTCTGTTTCACACACATGAACAACAACTCTTCCATGAACACCAGTCAGTTACGATATTATCAGGAAGCACCACACTGACATCTGTTGTTATGCAGATGATACCCAACTATACACTGTACTCAACTCTAAACATTTCAGTAAATCATTTTCTGATCACAAAGCTGCTCTGGAGGAGGACATGTCCTTAGAATCACATATAAGACAAGTCTCTGGGACAGCCTTGTTCCAACCATGTAATATTGCTTAAATTAGAAACATCCTGTCTCCAAATGAAGCTGAAAAGTTAAATTCATCCGTCCGTCACCTCTAGACTGGACTACTGTTACTCTTCGTTATCAGGGTGTTCCAGTAACTACATCAAAAAAACTTTCAGTTAATCCAAAATGTTGCAGCACAAGTACTGTCAGGAAGTAGGACTATGTTTCTTCATTTTCTTCATTTCTCTTAATTGGCTTCTTGTAAAATCCAGAGTAAAATCCAGAATATTCCTGTTTACACATAAATCCCTTAATGATGAGGCTCCATCATGTCTTAAAGACCTCATAATTCCTTCACAGTGATCACAAACTGCAGGTTTACTTATTGGGATCCAGTCTTGTGGAACCAGCTCCCAGTTTGGGTCCATGTCCTCTATGATTAAGCTGAAAGTTAGCGATGGTTCAGGTCCTGGACCTTCCTGTAGTTTAGCTGTTAGAGGATCAGTCTGCTGGAGGAAACTCCCATGTAAAATGCAGTGAGATTAATATATTTTGTGATTTACCACAATACAAATAAAACTGGATTGAACTGCATGGACGACATCAAACATTATTCATCATTTTTCCAACTACTGTCAATTTCTGTCACTGGATGCCAGAAGAACATATTCTGCATTTTAATGCAGCGTGTGAGCGTTTCTCTTCCCCCTTTTCACTTGACCCCATCTGGTCTAATCAGCTCTGCTACAGAAAGACCCTGCAGCCACACACACACACACACACGAACATGAACACCTTGTGTGAATTGATTGGCTGGTCCAGTCACTGGTCATTAAGAGGCCTCCAATTAAATCGGGCAATTATAAGAGTCTGAATGACTGTGGGGGAGGGGGTGTAACCCCCCTCTTCCTTCTCTCTCTGAGACCCGATCATGTTCAAGTGATAACAGCGCTGTTGACCTTTGCTATATTGTGAGTACGGCACTCAGAGAGCTGACCCAACACTGGTCCTGCGTGCTGCAAACACACACACACACACAGACACCATCTGGATGTAGTGGACGGCCTCAAATATTATTATTTATCATAATATTTTTGTATGTTGCATGCACAATTTCCACCAGACTCCAACACTTTTTTTTTTTTTTTTTTTTTATCAAAACCTTCAGTAACTTTAAATGACTTTTATTTTAACATCTAATGCAAATATGTTTAAAATCTGTGTTTTACTGCATTTCGTAATTTGAAACTATGGCTGAACTTAAGCGTGACATGGATGCGTTATGTTTCCAACAAAATGCATTTTCTCTTGCAGTTTACTTGAGATTTAATTAAAAAGGGGACAAGGTTACCTCACTAGGATGCTGCGTGTTATTTATTCTCTAAGCTACAGCTAACCATAAACAGATTTTGTTTTTTTACCCTGTTAGCAAAGATAATATAATCAACCCCACTAGTGTTATTTATTCTTTTAGACATAGTAATGTAGCAAACCACAGTTGCATGCTGTTTTTTTTTAGCCTGTTAGCCATGGTGTAGTAGTGAACAGCACAGTAACATCCATTATTCAGAGGCTGAGATGGCAATTATGGCTCAGAGCACAACTGACATTAATATTTAATATATTGAGCTAACACAGACCTGAAGAGAGAGACAGGAAGTGACAGAGTGATGGGATGGGGAGGGCGTTGGGATGTGGAGAGAGAGAAACACGACGGTAGAAGAAGAGGAGGAGGGGGGATACAAAGAGTGTGTGAAGGAGAAACAAATGGCAGAGAGACTGAAGAAAGAAGATTGTGGGAGTTTGTTTCAACCACTCTCCTGTCATTTAAACAGCTACAATGCCAAACAGGGCAAGGGTGACATCCGGGGGAATTCCAGCTTTGTACGTGTGTGTGTGTGTGTGTGTGTGTGTGTGTGTGTGTGTGTGGATGTCTAAGACTGAATGTCTGTGTCCGTTTTATTCCCTAAAGACTCACTATTCGACTGAGCCAAGAATAACGATGCTGGCTTAGAAGAGGAAAGAAAAATCTCAAAACACACACAACATGATAGACACACACACACACACATACACACACAACGTGATAGACACACACACACACACACACACACACACACAGAGACACATTTCTGGTGAGTTGTTGCTGACAGGTGGAGAAATTGCATGGAGTCGGTTAGTGCAGACAAACTGAACAACAGATCAGTGTTTTTGCTGCTCCTGCCTCTTCTGTCTCTCTGTTTCCTTCAGATGTCTTATTTCACCTGCCTGCCAACTTCCTTGGCAGCGTTTTCTGACAGGTTGATAGTTTTCACGGTGCATCTTTCACTAGCGTACGTATGAGTAAAACAACTCACTAATACCTGTAAACCTAAAGTAACTAATCACTGGACGACCAACTCCAACCTAAACGTGTTAATATGAAACCATAATCATACTAGGTTGTGATTTTAAACACATTTATTCTCTGTGGATAATAAATGTGTCAATTCCTTCGGTTTAACACATTTTTCCTTCTCATCTGTCATTGCAAACAGCTCATCTAGTTAATATGTGTAGTGTGAGTTTCCTTCTCAGTCTGTTGATCTGCTCAGACATCAACTTCCTGTTTCCTGTTTACACTGAGTGCTTGTTATTGTTTAATGTGATGACATCAGATAGCATAGCCAGGCCCTGCGCCTGCTATCGAAGCAGTCAAACAGAAGGAAAAACAAGGATGTGAAATACTACTACGCCCTCTGTGGCTGTTATCACAATAATAATAATGTGATAATCTATTGCTTCCTGAGGGGGAAACGGTTGTCTTTACTTTGCCCTGTAGTGTCTCGTTCAAAAACTACATCAGAGGAGAGATAACGCTCAACACTCGCTCAAACGTCAGATCAAACATTTCGTCCAGCTGCAAAACCTGCAGACATCAGCTTCACCGTGAAGAAACAGCAAAGAAACCGAGGTGTTTTCTAAGTTTGTGTGCAAAGATTTGAAACCAAAGAGATTTAAATAACAGAAGGAAGGAATGAGATGAGGAGGAATCTGAAGAGGAGGAGGATGAATTCATTTTCCTTGGAAGGATAAGTGGAAATCCACTTTAGACTTGATTCAATAACGTGTGAGTTTTACCAAGTCTTGCATAACCTGGAAACTTACACTGCTACTGCCAAAATAAAAGTTGTGAAACATTAGTTTTGGATTGTAAGCTTGTACAGAAAAATTTCACATAAATGAAAATCAAGGAGCTTATCAACGTTGTGCTGCAACTGATAATTATTATTACTAATCAGTTTGGAAAAAGAAAGAAATACTACGATTTTTAAATCTAAAGTTTAAATGATTAGTCACTGATCAATTGGGTTAAGAAAGAGTATTCGCTGAAAGTGGTGTATAACTAAAAGAAACGGGACCCAGGAAGACGTCCACATGCAGACAGAAAACTGAACAATGCTGAAAGTATCAGGAGCGTGAGAGAGACGAAGAGGAGAAGAGAATAAGAAGTCAGACACAGAAGAGTAGAAAGAAAGAAAGACAGAAAAAAGCCGATGGTTGAGGAGGAGGTGGTGGAGGAGGTGGGAGGAAGGGATGGAGGGAGGGAGAAAATTCATGGGAGAGAGAAAGAGAGTTATGTGAGAGAACAAGACTTAAGAGAACTGAGCAGAGCCGAGGGAAGCGGAGTTATTATAATGATGGTTGATATGCGCAGAGGTAATTGATAGCTGAGCTGCAGCCCAAAACACACCCAGCTAGCTGTCAATCACAGCTCATGTCCCTGGAGATATGCTAATGATGATGATGATGAGGGCTTAGCTTCATATTGCTATCATTACTATTAATGCTGTCATTGTTGTCATCTCTGCATATTTAAATGACAGAGCGAGGCCGAGCTGCTGATAGCCACGATGTATGAAGTCTGTGTGGAGGCTCGTACCGTCTGCCTCAGCTAAGATAAAGTGAGTATTAATAACTTGTACAGGACTTGTTCAGTGCTGGTATAGAGCTGTACAAGTGTCATTACATCACTGTTACATGTAACAGTGACACTAATGTTATCAGTTTGTGACAAGGCGGCACAGTGTTGCTCGTTATCCACAGGACACGAGCAGTGAGAGTCTCGGTGGAGGATCATCAGGAAATTCACACACAAAGTTATTTTGACCAGTAAAGAAGAATTTATGGATTAAATGTCAATACATTGATTTGAACCTGTTAAAAACTGGTAAGAGAAATGAAGAAAACAAACTTAAAACCTGTAACAACTAGAGTTTATGTTTGTAATTCTGTTCAAACTAAT
This sequence comes from Polydactylus sextarius, assembly GCA_016801845.1. NCBI lineage: Eukaryota > Metazoa > Chordata > Actinopteri > Polynemidae > Polydactylus > Polydactylus sextarius. Next base: position 3,634,625 of record CM028914.1, read on the forward strand.
GTCAAAGTGTCAGTAACTCCCACTCGCTTTGATTCATAACAGTGAAATACTCGACGTACAAGGTTTTATACATTTATTTTGAGTTTTAAAGTCACATTTTACACTCAGATTTATATTTACTTCTAAAAATATTTGCTCAAAATCAGATTTCTGGTTAATTATATGAGCAAATAACTTGTCAATAAACTTTTTGAAGATAAAAATCAAACCTAAAGGATCTGAAGTTGTCAAAAGTTTAATTAAAACATCTTTTACTTCTATGTGCAGTAAAACTGGACGATGTTGTGTCTGATTAATGAATATTTGATTGATAATGAAGGTCAGAACTGTTAAAAATGAAGATAAGATTTAAATTGTAATCAGTAGAAATCATTGTTTAAAGTCAGAGTTAAATCTTTGTCTTGTGCATGTTTTCTATTATTCCTGATTGTGTTTAATGTTCAGACACTTTGCAAATATTTTCATTTATTATGTCAGTGATTAAACATATGAAATTACAAAATGCCTCTCAACACAAACAAGCAACTTGAAGCTTAAGAAAGTCTGAAAAATGTCAAATTTTAGTTTATAAAGGTTGGTGATATGCAGATAAAGATGTTATTCGACTTTCTATTAATGAACTTTGTTAAATATCTGAGTAATGTAGCGTCAGGAGTTGACAACAAACAACAAGCAGGACTTTGTCAGTGTGACGGCGCCGTGCAGTTAACGGGCCATGATAAGATTAAATTACAACATGATGTGAGGTCTCAGTCGCAGGGAGGGAGAGAAACAATAAAGGGGTGAGGGCAAAGATGAGGGGCTAGACAGACTCTGAGGGTGGGAGGAGGTTACTGTGGTGTATATTTTAAAGGCTGAAGGCAAACTGTTGAATTATAGATGAGAGAGATTGATTTGGGAGGAGGAGGAAGGAGGGAGAGGCAGGGTGGAGAAAGAGAGTGAAGGGTGAGCAGCTAAAGGATCACTAGCTGCAGGCCAAACATGTACACACACACACACACTGCACACACACACACACACACACACACACACACACACACACACACACACTCAAATGAACACAAACACACAAACAGCAGCAGCAACAGCAGCAGCAGCAGCAGCAGCAGCAGCAGCTTACCTCAAATCAATCTAAAGCTGAGTTCAGGTCTCACACATATAGTTCATCACTAGCACCACACACACACACACACACACACACACACACACACACACACACACACACACACACACACACACACACACACACACACACACACACACACACACACACACACACAAACAGCCTGATGGTGTGGTAACAAGACAACAGCATCAGTGACCTGCAGAGCTGAAGGCTGATGAAGTAAACTAGTAAGGTTTTAGTGGGGTGTTTGTTTGTGTGTGTGAGTGTGTGTTTGTGTGCGTGTGTGTGTGTGTGTGAGCGCGCGCACGTGTTCTTTTGTCATTGGTCTAACAAATAATTCATGTTGGGGTAAGAAAAAAGAAGAGAGGAGAGGAAGGAAATGATGAAGGAAGTGATATTGACAGGAACCTCTTCCTCCTCTCTCCTCCTGTCTCCTTCTTTCTCCATCAGTCAGTCAGTCAAACACACACACACACACACACACACACACACACACACTGGGTCACTGCTTGCATCTTTAACACACACACTCAATGGCTGCCAAGGAAATTTCTCAGTCAGTTGATGATTGTGAAAAGTGAGGGTAAGTCTGAGAGATGTGACGTTCCTCCAGTGGGACAAAAAAAAAAAAAAACTTTACATTTTCTTTTCGCGGTCGGTGTAAAGATGACTGATGTCTGTGTGAAGTAAAGCTGGCGTGAACATGAAGCATGAAGCTGTCGCGGCGTCACTAAGCCTCCTCATGGTCTGACCGCTGCTGCAGCTTCGACTCGACCACAACCTCCAGTTGAAAAGTTGTTGTTTCCTCGACCGAACTTCAACCACGGAGCTGACGCATCAGTAAACAAACACGTCTCGTAGGTTAAAGCTGCAGCATCTGGTCTTTACACCGAGTTTGTGTTTGTGCGGCTGAATTACTGACACGTGTGTTATTACTTCTTTCTGTTACCTTGTCTGTTTAAAGGGAAGATGCTTCATTTAGTCACAACATCTTGGTGGAATTAAATTTTCAGGAAAAACTGCTGGACGCTGACACTTTAACGTCATCGCTCTGCTTCAGATTTTAAACAAACTTAATCAGAGAAGATGATATTGAACAGAGGAAGAGGGAGAGGTCGTGTTTTTTACAGGTTTATTTTTGGACGAGAGCGACCTAAAGGTCAGTATTTGTCCTTAACACGAGGAGCTGAGTAACAAAAAAAAAAAAAAAAAAAAAAAAAAAAGCAACGAGGTCAGAAAAGTTAGAGGTCGAGGAGAAGAAACAACGAAGAGAACGAGGAGTGAAGCTGAGGGAGGTGTGTGTGTGTGTGTGTGTGTGTGTGTGTACGGGGCAGGTTGGAGGATTTAACTCCCGCTACGTTTGTCAAACTAATTAAACGCTGTCGAGGTTCCTCACCTGTGTGCGCACGCACACACACACACACACACGTCCAAACACACACTCACCCACGCACACATACACACACACTGCCCGCGTGGTGTGCATATGGCTCGCCCGGTCCAAATAAGGAAATATGCATACATTACCATAACTAATGTAAGAACCACTCCATTTAATATGCTAATTCACTGAAATATTACTGAGCGCCGTCTGTTGTGAATGAATAAATTTGAATTGCAATTAGAATAATCCTTTATAATTAATGAAAACTGTCAATTTTGGTTCAGAAGTAATTTGATTAACGGGTTGATGGGGCACCAATTAAGTGGAGGAGGAGGATGAGAAACACCAGAGAAGAGAGAAGAAGAAGAAAGATGACAAGCTCTTCACATAATCTGCTTCTTTTCATGTGTAATGAGAGATTACGTTAAAATAATGTGCTGCTCCTTTAAACACATTAATTGCCACACAAAACAACACATTTCTCGAAGCTTTGTAGCAGAAAACGAGAGGAGGAGACGAGGGAAACGATTTTACTTCTGATGAATGTTCAAATACTTATATACCTCACTCAATGATACGCTGAATTTATGATTTATGATACAAACGTTGAGTTGTTTAATGGTCGACAGGTTTGTACGTTGGCTCACGGGGGCAAAATATTAATATAAAGAATAAAATACAAATAAAACAAATTGATTTACTGCTGAAGAAAGAGAAAAGTTGAGCTGTATTTTGTTAAAACAGCAACTTTTTCTTGTGTTTTTAATCAAGTGCATCTTAAATTAATCTTTTATTAAACATCAGAACTGGTCAATAATCTCAGCAACTTCATGTTCAGTCTTATTTTTGAAAACTTTCATTTTTTCCTGTGTTTTTAGAAGAACAAAACTCAAAGTCTTAAAGTTGAAATAATGATATTCAGGATTAAATCAACAGTTTTACAACATCACTGCCTTTGTGGACTGAGTCTGATGTCACCAAACATCAATAGAATAAATATAAATAAACTATATTACACAAATGTAACTACTGTAACTAAACTTCCTGTCAGTTTAATCATGTAAAAGTATCAGTTTAAAGTTGTTTATCCAAAATAAATCCATTAATAACAATAATGATCAATGCTGATTTCTCCTATTTGTATGTTTTTAAATATATATTGATTATATGATATTATAATAATGGATTTGAAGCTTGTTTTTCTTATTGTTTGTGATTTTTCTCTCTCGCTTCAATGTGTTTTGGTCCTTTAGAGCCACCGTAGTTTGTAGCTGAGTGGTGTTGTTCTGCAGTGATGGTGTCGTTTGGTTTCTAATTCACAAGCACCTCCTACCACTAATTAACCACATCCATGTTGCTGTTATTAGCTAATTACAAGACTGGACACATGCCCAGCTAATTAAAGCTATTAAGGTTGTGTGTCTAAATATGTGTGTGAGTGTGTGTGTGTGTGTGTGTGTGTGTGTGTGTGTGTGTGTGTGTGTAGGAGAGGGTGGTGGCTATTGAGGCATTTGAGGAGTTAATGTTTTAATGACAGAATATAAGAGAGACCCGCATTGCAACACACCTTGTGATACCACCCCCCCTCCTCACACACACACACACACACACACACACACACACACACACACCCACACACACACACACACACACACACACACACACACACACACACACTGCTGTATAAAAACACCGCCGCTGCCTCTATTCCCATATCAATAGCCAAGGTCATTATGTGCAGCTGAATCATATGTTTCACTAAAGTTGCTGTGTGTTAATAATATTTCAACAGAGTTGCAGGAAAAAGCTTCTAATTTAGCTCGTTTAGTCAACACTGTCATCCATCATGGTGAAAACACAAAGACCCCCCTGACTCTCTCTCTCTCCTCTTTTCTTTTTGCTTTTCTCTCCTCACCGTCACTTATTCCTCGTCTCATTTTCACCGCCTCGTCTCTTTATTCATTCCCCATCCTCCTCTCTTTTCTCTTTTTTGCTTCCGCGTCCTATATCCTTTTTTTTCTATCGCGCTCGTCCTTTTTCTTTTTAAAGAAAAGAAAAAAGTGATTACATTTCTTCCTTCGCTTCCTTTTGCCCTCTTTCCTTCCCTCTCTCTCCTTTTCCCTTTCCTCTCATTAGAAGAGCATGTTTTTCTTCATTTGCGCTCTCTAATCCTCTCTTTACACATCTGAATATTCATGGCCTTGTTTTGTTTTGAATATTCAAGAACCAATTAACATCCCATTTATGAATAATTAATGCTTATTATTTTCTCCCTTTTAAATTTTTAATAATTAAAATCTATAAATCTGAAAACAAAGCAGCTCAATTTTTTTATTTTTATTTTAACCTCACAAACTTTCAATTCAAGCGAATGTCATAACTCATGTGGGTGTAAACATGTGTGTGTGTGTGTGTGTGTGTGTGTGTGTGTGTGTGTGTGACGCTGACAGATTATTCAATAACAGCTCGAGATCTCTCTCTCTCTCTTTCATCTGCCAACAGTCTATCCTCCTGCCACCCGACCAAGGTGTGTGTGTGTGTGTGTGTGTGTGTGTGTGTGTGTGTGTGTGTGTGTGTGTGTGTGTGTGTGTGTGTGAGAATGTGTAAATGAATAAATGAACTTGTTAAAAAGAGATGAAGGGGAAGTAGGAGACAGGTTTTGCTGTCCTGTTCAAAAGTACCTGATCTGGCATGCAGGAACATACTCTCTCTCTCTCTCTCTCTCTCTCTCTCTACATACACACACACAAACACACACCATCACACACACATAATACTGAAAACATGGGCTGCGTCACCACTGACACAGAAATCAACGAGGCGACGAGACGAGTATTTAAAATAGAGCGAGGGAGAATGAAGAGAAAAGGAAAGAAAGAGAAGAAGAAGAGAAGAAAAAGAAAAAAGATTTGGGATTAGGGGGGAGGGACGGAGGACAGGGGGAGGAAGGGAGGGAGGAAGGGAGGGAGGAAGGGAGGGAGGATAGTGGTGATGCTACCCAGTTCTCCTTTACTCTCATAAATACAGCTTCCTTCACAACAGACATCATTCCTTTTAATCAGTGTCGCTGCTGTGATCAAAGAAACAGCACCTCCACAGAAAGAGACAGCAGAGGTGTGTGTGTGTGTGTGTGTGTTAACGTGTGTGAGAGTGACAGCAGCGTTGTCTCGTACCTGAACGACAGCAAACCCATCGTGTCTACATGCTGTCACGTCAGTGAGGTCTTACAGTACAGTCAGACTTACAACTGCTTCACCAGCTTCTTCTCTCCCTCTTAAACACACACACACACACACACACACACACACACACACACACACACACACACACACACACACACACTTACACGACGCTGACAACTGTCAAACACTCACCTCCAAACTGGGATGTAGGTAATTAACCAGACAAAACAACTCCCAACACCTCGTAGATCAAGAACACAGAGACGAAGACAAAAACACCAGAAGAAATGAAACAAGCTTCGACTCCTGAACACGAAGCTTCGCTCGCAGAGACGACGGCGGCCTGTTAATGATGAAATCAGACACAAATCTGAGCTGCTCTCGGTACTTCTGCTTCGCCTCTTCCTCTCTTTGTATTATTGGTCTTTACATCTACAGTAACAGGCTCATTTTTACAGATTCGCTGCCGTGATCTGTTATTTACTGTTTAAAAATGCTGCATCACTGAAAATCATCTGTCCTCTCATTTCTAACGTTACTGTGTCACTACGTTTCCCCCATGATGGATTTGATTTGTTTCTCTTTATAGTCTTTCTCTGGTACTTTTACCCAACATCCTTTGCTTCTGAACAACCAGAACCATCATAAACTATGGCTGCTAGGAGACTAATCTGACTGTAAACAAATGTTTAATCAAAAATAGTTATAAAGACCCTCCAGGATTTCGTAACTATGAAAGGAAATTCAACCAACCCCTGATAAATCTGTGCAACCTCACAATCTTTTAAAGACAAATTAGTTCTCAACAAAAAGGCCTGAAATCCTGGAGGGACTGATGTTTAATTGTCAAACAGAATTTAAGTTGATCTGGTTGAACAAAATGAGACTGAGTCTGTCACACACAGCATTTCCTGTTTACGTTATTTACGTCCCTAACATATTTATTTATCACACGCTCCTCCTGTCGTCTGCACCTTTTTGTTAAGAGAGAATATTATTTTTTGAAAATACAATGCAAATTGTAATATATAATATAAATATAAACTTCACTCCTCCTACAAGCCGTTTAGCTTCAGCTGCACGCTCACATTGCTAACGTCACGTTACTGCAAAGAATTGTGGGATATGTTGGACTGTGCAGCCTTCGTGTCTCAAGAAAAGAAAAGAAGCTGGTTATGTTGAATTTATTTCAAGAAGCATCTAAATGATTCGACAAAGGATGTTAACATTAATCGTTTCATTATGACAACGTCATCTAGTCACAAACGACGTTATAAAAAGACAAGTAGTCGAGTCCAGGTAGGTGGAGGTCAACGAAAAGTGGCATTTCACCTTTTAACCTCAACTACGTGGGATTTTTACAAACTAAAAGATTTCTGATTTTTCTTGAGAAAATGTTGCACTTTCAAAATAAGAGCCTGGCCCTGAAGGAAACTGATACCAGTTTCAGTTTCAGTCACAACAGCCTCAATGTTGCTGGATGAATCTTTCAAAGTGAATCTGCAGACAAAGCCTCAGTCGTCGGCCTCAGGCTTTTACTCACAGCAGATATGTAAGTTGAATTGATGTAGCAGATACAGCGCAAGTGTTACTGATACATTAACAATGGCTCTGTTATACTCGAATGTCACAGACAGTGTAACAATGAGTCAGTACGAACAAAAAGCATTTTGATATGAAATTAAAATCCAGCCGTTTAAATTAAATCAATTACAGAAAGATAAACATTTAGTAATGACCTGATTTGGACAGTTAACAGTTTCACTCCCTTTGTTATCTGTCATGGGCAGATGCCATCACGATGACAAATATCACAATAGAAAACGTTTCTGGTTTCTGACTAAAACCAGTGCAACTTCCTGTTCTGTCAATGTCAGCAAGGAAACGAGCAACAGAGCGTAAACCGCTAATTATCTCCCACTCAGACAAACTCAGACTATTCAGCTTCTTCTTTTATATTCTATTTATTTATTTTTTATATCTCACTGTGTTTAATCTCCCTGTTGTTTCCTATTTGTTCAGCTCATTATGTGATCAAAGCCATTAACATGTTTATGGAGCAGCTCTTTCATGTCGCAGTAAAACACACTGAAGCAACTCATAGTAAAGTCATAAGGCGATAAAATATGAATGTAGAGGCCTGAAAGATGAGACGAAAATGTGTGTGTTTGTGTTCATATTGGTGTGTGTGTGTGTGAACGTGAATGGGAATACAATATGTTTCAATGTGATGAAACTGGAAGATAACAAAGAGGATGAGGACGACAGAGGGCATTAGAGTCTTTGAGAATTTTTTTTGCACACACATACACACATGTGGACATACACGTATGGAAATACATACACAGAGGCAGTAACTGTTAAATAATTCAGCATACACAAACACACACTGGAGGCAAGGTGAGGGTAAAAGCAGCGCTAAGCTAACAGGCATGGTGAGTGGCCCGTAGTGTCAACAACCAATCAGGATGGAGCGCGGTGTCCAGAGAGAGCAACGTGACCTCTGGTGACCCCAAACTCTAATGATTTATAAACATGACTGAGACCTGCGTATGTGTGTGTGTGTGTGTGTATCAGTGTGTGTGTGTGTGTGTGTGTGTGTGTGTCGGAAACCCCTGCAGCTATTTAAATGTGGAGATGAATTCTTATTTATTCACAAAGAATAAGAGTGAATGTGGAGACCCCAAGGGTAAGGTTCAAAACAATACAGAGAGGGAGAGAGAGGGAAGGAAGGAGGGAGGGATGAAAAATAACAAGGAGGAGAGAGGAAAAAATGAAGATTAGAAAAGAAGGAAAAAAGCAAGAGAGAGATAGAGAGAGGACAAAAAATGAGAAAAGATAGAGAAAGAGAGAAAAGGAAAGTGATGGAAGTTTAAAGAGGTAAAGCTGCACTCAGATCACGTACAGAGAGGAGGTTAGAGGGGTGTAAAAGACCCTCTTTACGATCCTAAAGGGGGGAGGAAGGGGGGAGGTGGTGGTCTACAAACACACACCGCTCACACACACACACACACACACACACACACACGTATACTCCTTCCCCCTGCCCCCAGCTCTGTATATGTGTGTGTCCTCATGCAATATTAAATAGGCAGTATGTGTGGGTATAAAGAGTGGTGGGGCCGGGATGCAGTGAATTATATATCACTATTGATTTGCACACACACACACACACACACACACACACGTGCATATATATACACATACACACGTGTGTGATTGTGTGCACAAACACACAAACACACACGATATATTAGATTAAAGCTCACAGCCAAAATTCAGACAATAGCAGAGTCTAATAGCAGATGTAGAGAGAAAGACACACATACACACACACACACACACACACACACACACACACACATCTATATGTATGGTAGATATACTTCTTGTCATAAGCACCACAGAGGACTCATCATCCAGGTGTGTGTGAACATCTGGACCAGATGTTTCTGCCTCATCATGTGAATCTAAACATTTTCTTTCTAAATTTCACCAAAAGATCCAATGATCAGTATTTTCACTTAAAAAAAAACTGAAATTAATGGTAAGAAAGTGTCGCTTTTCACACCAAACTGCAACTGAACAAAGTGTTTCAGCCTCTTTAAGCTCATTGTTTTGGTTTTACTACGTCTCATAATGAAGCTCATTTTACTTACAATTTGGTTTTGTTTACGACAAATAAATAATAAATAAATAATCAGTTTTATAAACAGTAGACTTTGAAAATTAGCAGCTAGAAAATAAAAACCTTGGTCGTGTTTTTGTCATAATTACATTATCAAGTTATTAGAGGTCAAAAACGAAGTTTGTTGTTGTTTTTTGTTCAAAGGTAAATAAATGTTACAACCTTTGATTCACTCACATTGACTCTGTGTCTGATGATTTATGGTTTACACACACACACACACACACACACACACACAAACACACACACACTGCACATGTAGCTTAGACTCCACATTACATTAGGAATACATTTAAAAGTTAACATGTTTTCAGTTGATCTTGAACTCTGCCTTGTTTTGGCTTTGCCCCCTTGTGAAGTTCACTTTGCAGACCAGTACACAGATTGATTGACTGATTGATTGATAGTCTGATTTGATCTGATTTGAGAACAAAACAGGTTGGACTCAAAGATCCTGAGGCTTTTTAAAAGAGATGAACTGTGGGAATTGCTCGTGGTGTTAAATAAGGACCTGCAGGAGCACCCAGATAGCCGGGTGGTTAGGGGGCCACCACTTATCGCCCCGTATGAGCCGCGGAGCGATCGGCAGTTCGAGGCCCGGCTGCCGTGATCATCCCCCACTTTCCTGTCTATCTTCACTGTACTATCATTAAAGGCAAACAAATATCTTAAAAAAAAGAAGAGATCGACAGTGAGTCGACACCAACAATCCTAGACAAGCTGCTGGTTCAGATCAGACCTGAAGGACTCTCAACAGGGATCCAGGTCTCAGTTCTTACCTCACATGCAACATCAGTGTTAAGGCACCATACTGCCATCACTTGTCTCACAACACTGGTCCATACATGCAGGGGCGTAATCTGCACGAGGGTTACAGGGGTCATGACCCCCGCACAAATCAGATCAATCAATGTATTTCTAATACAGGAACGCTGAATGGAAAAAATGAAATGATTCAATAAATAAATAGGCAGAAAGTTTCACCCCCCAATGCTAGACCCAAAGTTACGCCCTCACATACATACCTACATCTAAATCTACATCATGAAACAGTTTCAGCTGTGACAGAAGCTGTATGGACCCTGTTATGATGACCGGCGATCATCGAGTTAAACTTGTTCTTGAATATTTTTAGAGTTTAAATGTTCTTCCTTTCAGGCAACGTTGGCTGAATGAGCAGTGACAGACTGAACGTTTTAGAAAGCGACGTGTTTGAAAATCGTGGTGAAGCTTGGACTGTTTGAGAAGAAAGAAAAAGGAATCAATCCTTTCATCACGTCCTCGCTCCTTCAACCGAAGTCTGATGATAGATTCCTGGGGTTATTGGGCAGAAAAGGACGAAGGTCAGAGGTTAAACAAAACCAGACACGTGTGACGAAACAAGAGCAGGTGGAAGAAATAGAGTTTTATTTCCTCTAAATCTGATTATTGTCTCATTTTATAATTGAAATGATGAATTATTTGTCTTTTCTTTTACATTTTCACATAATTATTTGAGCTTTTCCTGCCACAAATGTGTAGCGGTCTGAGTAAGCATCTGTGGATGGAGTCATGTTACTATGATACAGTCACTCATACATCATGCTCCTCCCCCTCCTCCCTCCACTCTCCCTTCATTCCTCCTCACCCTCTCCCACCTCTCTCTGCCTCCACTATCTGGCATTTTAATGCATCTATAGTCATGCTAATGGTCCTCAGACTTCAAAATCATTTCCTCTTTGTCCTGCTCAGCCGCTCGGCGCTGATAGACGAGTGGTATCTCTCTCTTCCCGTCCTTTTTCTTCTTCTTCCTCTCTCTCTCTTCAAGCTGATAGAATGTGGTTTTGACAGACTCCTGTCAGTCCTTCAGTCTTTTCCCTCTATCAGCCTTATTATGTGTGTCAGATTAAGGGAGGTAAGGAGTCCAGAGTGCTGACAGGGCACGTAGAGAAGAGGAGGAGGAGGAGGAGGAAGAGGAAGAAGAGAAGAGAAAGCATTTTACATCCTGAGCAGTTCCAACCTTTCTATTCATGCTGGTTGACCTTTCCATCAGTAGGTAATAGAGAGGAGAATGTCCTTTACTATAAAGGCTGGATGTTAAGTCACGCTCCTCTCTGCCCCAAGGAGAGAGGAGAGCACCTGATGTCACCCCCACCGGTGGGGGAGGAGGAGGCTGGGGTGAGGGCGAGGGGCATATGGTGGACGGATATTACGGAGGAGGGAGTAGCAGTGGTGGAAACGTATGGATGTGTGTGTGTGTGTGTGTGTGTGTGTGGGACGGGAGGGGAACAATATTGGTCTGCCAGTGCAGGTCATTGTAGAGAAAACATAAAACATAATCATCCATTAAAATGCAGCTTCACACCCTCCATCACATCTACGATGGAGCTGCTGCCATAAATGCTGTGTGTGTGTGTGTGTGTGTGTGTGTGTGTGTGTGTGTGTGTGTGTGTGTGTGTGTGTGTGTGTGTGTGTGTGTGTGTGTGTGTATACACATACATTCACACTTGCATCACTCAGCTATGATAGAAATAGGTCTAAAAGCCTACAGAGACGTAGAGAAGAAGATGGGATTCATGGAGGTTTGGTGTTGGGTCAGTTTATTTATACGCTTCATATCATACATCTGTGTTTGTTTTCTTATATTATTTAAGATTAAATCATATTTTTATCAATATTATTTGATCATAGGTAAGAACATGAGAGTGAATAATAAGATTTAGATCATTTGTAAGAGCATCAGCTGCAAAAAAATGACGTAAAAAGTCTAAATCTATGAAACGAATGTGATTGAAACTTTCGATTTCAGCTGTGATGAGTCAGCATGCAAAACAAAAAAACCTATATTTTGTTTCCATCTTTATCACATTGAGTGTTTTCATTTTAAATGGACTAAAAACAACATTATAGAGCAGCGAACGTGACCAAAGCTGCACCTTTTTCTACTGCCAGTCTTTGCATAAACTCTTCCAGATGTCTGCAGATGTTCTGGTAAATAAAATAAAATGAAATACGTGTCGAACTGTTTATTCTCTGATTTATATAACAGATCTGTGTCGTTCAGACCGGGTGCACGCTGATTTCTGTCCCCAGAGACGAGATGTGATGTGAGTTATATTCATGAGAAGCTAAACAACAGTTTGGCACAACAACTTTTAAAATGCCAATCAATGAGGCCAAGTCTGTCACAAAAATACACCAACACACACACACACACGCACATACATGCAACTCTTGCTGTGACACCAACACAGACTATAAATCTCCACTGACTGAGGGTAAGAGGCCTCAGATGGCTCTGTGTATAACTAGCTCCAGCCCAGGAGATCAGAATGGCTGGCAGCGAGCGTACATGTTTGTCATCTAAAAACTATTCACCCTCCACTTAGCCAAGAACACAACACAAACAATAGACAGCCCGTTAACAATGTACCATTATCCAGAGCATGATGGGAGGAGGAGGGTGTGTGTGTGTGTGTGTGTGTGTGTGTGTGAAAAAAAAAAAAGGAGAGAGCGAGGAGAAAGAGCGACAGAGCGAGCAACGAGAATAAAAGCAGTGAGATGAGAGGGAGGATTGCAGAGAAGACCAAACTGTTATTTAAACCAGGCGGCCACGAAAAACATCACAATAAATAACTCGGCTGTTTAGTCTCCACCTCAGACGTTGGGGGAGCGGCGGAGCGCTACACGCGCCGGAAAGAGAGGGAGGGAGGGAAGGAGAGGGAGAGAGAGAGGGGGAGGAATTAAAGAAGTTGGGGAGGGATGTAGTGGTGAGAGGACGGAGGATAAAACACTACAAGACGTTCAGTTGGTGTCAAACTCAAAGCAGCATCCAGATCGTCTCCTCTACTTACTAATGAAAGAAGCAGCTCAAACTCACACCTTTTTTTTTCTTCTTCTCTCACCCTGCAACACACACACACACACACACAAAAAGACATAAACACACAAACACACATGCACACACACATGCACAGAAGTCCTTTCCTCATCCTCAGCAGAAAGAATGGCACAGCGAGGGCACCTCTGACTGCACAGAGAGCCGCCTCGCCAGCCAAGGCCGTTGATGAGAGGAAAATAGTGCTAATGCAGCAAGGAAGCTGTTCTTTCCCAATTAAGCCAATAAAACACATGCTCCCCTCCTTCCTGTAACTGCCTAATAAGCCATAAACACAGCTGAACATTTATAATTCTGGCTAGTCCATAAAAAAAGAAAAAAGAAAAAAAAAAAAAAAAAAAAAAAAAGCACTTCCCATGTGTGTAGGGGTGATGCGGGGGGTGGAGGTGAGGTGTGTGAAGAGAGGGAAATGAAATCGCTGGCGAGCACAAGAGCCATGGAGAGAAAACGCTTTTTCTACTAAAAGAAATATTTAGTACCTCGCTGAATTAATGTGAAGGAGCGGGAGGTGGCGGGTGAGAGAGAGAGATGGATGGGGGAGGAGGAGGAGGAGGAGGAGGAGGGAGCTCTGAGCTGTCTTACTAGACTAAAGATGATGCTTATGTCTTTTATCCTCCTCCTCCTCCTCCTGTGTTCAGGAGAAGCTGAAGATGCTGAACTCCCTGTAGAGATGAGGTAAACACCTTTACACACCTACAACCGCCCACACACACACACACAGATATATGTGTGTATACATGAACAATGACATGCTTCTGGAGGAATAAAATGATCGGAGCAGTGATGAGGAGTGGAGGAGTTGACGTTTGAGGTGAAAATAGGTGAGATAAGGAGATGATGATGAAGGGAGTGGGAGGGAGAAGTGAAAGGTTGAGGATGAGGAGGACGAAGACGGGGAGTAGTAGTGACCCTCGTCGAGCTCTGAAAGTTTCGTGTGAGTTCAGCAGCTTCCTGGTTTCGTGTTTGTTGCCCCTTTCTCCTCCCGGCCGAGAGGAGTCGTAAACGCAGCGTGGGGTCGTCGTAAAACAGTTTCTAAAAAACACATTTGCAGTTTACTGACTCGATGCAGGAGCTTTGGCCCCCGAAGAGAGGGAGGGAGGGAAGAAAGTTGGAGAGAAAAAGAAACGATGATTCTGTATGTTCTATAATCTGCCTCGTTTGAGTGAATAAGTCTTTCTGCGAATAAAAATACTGATAGATTCTGTGAATGATTTACTCAAACATACATGTTTTAAGACGACTGAAAGTAGCAACCAGCTGTTTTACCTTTACCTAACGGTGTTGATGTTGCTGCAGCAGTGACAGAGTGGACGTCATTAAAATTTCATTTGCTCTCAGAGAGAAAGTGAGAAAAAAAAAAAAGACCAAAGCATCTTATTTAAGTGCATAAAGAATCAGCCTCTTGTGGGTAAAACTGTGCATTTAAGATTCACAAGTAAACATGAGTCTATACTGTATTTACACACAAACAGTGTTGAATGTGGTGGAATGCAGAGCTGTGTGTGTGTGTGTGTGTTTGAGCGTGTGTGTGTGTTTGTCTTTCCTGCTATTGTCAGACGCAGATTGATACCGCCTCTCTTTACTGACAGATGATTGTCGAAGCTTCCTGACCTAATTATAAAAAGCAACAACAGTAACTCACACACCCTGTCTGCCCCCGCCTGCCGCGCAACTTCTCGTTGGACACGACTCCAGTTTTTACATCAAATATGAAACATTAAAACTGATTTAACAGAAGAAGAAGAAAAGATCTGACAGAAAAGGAGAAGGAGTCAAAAATCCAGATGGTGAAAAGGTGAAAAGGTGAGAACACGAGTCTAAACTCGCCTCCGATTGTCTGGAAAAAAAAAAAAATTAATGTAATGTTGGATTTACATATACAAGCAGCGCATGTGTGAAATATAAATACAGCCGTCGTCCGCTCCGTCTCCACACGTGTGTGTGTTCGTGTGATGAAAGAGTATTCATGGATTCACGAGTCGTGTTCTGCACAGGAAGTGGCAGCGATCCACTTCCTGTTCGGATGGAAATCTCATCTACAGGGGCGAGCTGCCCAGGGTGTTACCACAGACAAACACACGCAAATGGACACAAACTGTAGCACAAATACAGAATATGGAATAACAAACACACACACACACACACACAACGCAGACCAACACCCAGTCTATTTCAGTTTGTCATGTATTGTCACCTGAGCCACAGTAAATACAAACGCTTTGTTCCCAGCCCAGCTCTGCTTAGGGGGCTTTTTCTTTGTGTGTGTGTGTGTGTGTGTGTGTGTGTGTGTGTGTGTGTGTGTGTGTGAACCCAAAAACAACAGTCCTATTAATAAAAGCTTTTCTTACTCTGTGGTATAAAGACGTGTTACAACAACATTCATCTCCTGTCTTTTTCCGATCATTATCATTATTATTAAAGAATTTTAGGTATTTTTTTCAAACAGGAAATTGATTCATTTTGGTTTCAAAGACACATATTTAGTCATAAACTTCACTCTTGAGATTTGAGACGACGTCGCAGCAACACAAACGATGAGACGACCACAGAAACTGTAAACAACATCACGTTGTCAACATCACTTATTGCAAAGCGAACGTGACAGTAAACAGACTGTTGCACTGTAAAACTGTGGACATGGTTTTATATCATATTTCAAAAATGATTTTGTAACAGCAAATAATGTTTGTGAAACTATGAAAATAAGGATGAGGATGTTTTTGAGTTTAATAGAAGGATATTTCTGGTACAGTTTGTCTGATTTTGTTGTAGAACAAAAGGAAATGTTGTTCAGATTTTATATATAATATTATTTTAACTTCTTATCAGTATCAAAGACCAAACCCTCGTCCCAGTCAACCCCACTTTATTACATGAACTGTTTTAAACTGTTTGCAGCACAAACACAAACTTTTTTAAAGCTGCACTTGACTCTCATGGTCACATCTCTTCTGCTGATATTTTAAAGTTTGAAGTTTAAAGTAAATATGAAGAGATTTTTTTATTCCTTACGCTCCTGGTTTACGTTGTATTTGATGTGGGTCCAGTTACATTATGAGCTGTTTTGATTTGAAGACGTTGCAGTTTGGTGGTTTGTGATTTGTGGTGCATCGAAATGCATCCCAGGTCTTAATACGTCCAGGTAATGTGATGTCTCTCGGTTGGATTAACAACTTTGTGGTTAAAACATCGTCAGTCCCGATCCCCGGTTTGACTCGTTGCTACGTGTAATTCCTTTACTCTCTGAACTCGGTAAAGACAAGAACAAAGTTTAGAAATAGTTTTAACTGCCTTTATGACCAGTTTGACTATTTGAACTATTGTTTTATGCTGTTTTATGCTGCATATTTCATCTTCCTGAGTTTCATGATCAAAATGAGTTTTACAGACGATTCTTCAAACTACATTTATAACCACACGATACGTCCCACAGCTTTTGTATTAACCCACATTGTTTACTCTGTTCAGACATTATCTTACATCTAAATTGGCCTTTTAAACACATAAAGAGCGAGTATGTTTAATGTTTACGCTAACACATTGTATCAGAACACAATGAGGGCATAAATAAACAGCTACTCCACGTGGACGACTTTCAAAGACGGAGAATTAGCATGCGGCGAGCAAATAAATTAAAGAAATAAAATCGTCGTCCTCCTCCTCCTCTGTCGTCGTGGTTTCGTGCGCAGCTTCCTGTTTCACTGCTGCAAACAAACTGTTTCAACTGGTAAATAAAGTCACATCGCTCTCTCGCTGCATCTCTGGGGATTTAACCTTAACCTTGAAGAGTGTTGCGTAACAGCAAGCCAACTTGACAGATAAAACACAGGCTGTTAGCGCCCCCCCAACCCCCACCCCCTCCTCACACCTCACACTCCCCCCCCCCACCTTCCTTCCCTGGTGTTTGACTAGACAGCAGTATCCAAACACAGGGACTCCTTACTACACTGACTTTACAAGGACTAATTACCGGCTGGCACTGAGTGCAGACAGATGGTAGAAAGAGAGAGAACACACAGGGAGGGAGCGCAAAGATATATATTGTCGTTCAAGTGTATGTGCGTGTGTGTTTGTGTACATAAGCTAATTTGCATCAATAATTATCATCCACTCTGCAGCAGACAGAAGTGAAAACTGCCCAAACATCACAAAGCGATGAATTCGTCTGCTGACGAGTCGAGTCGCAGCCTAAAGTAAAGGCCTCCTCCTGCTGATCGTCACGTTTTGACTGGGAACAACTGGTTGGAGGTAAATAAAAAAGGAGAACGAGCAGCAGTCAACAAGTCGTCTGACCTGAGTTCAAATCATCTTTACTACAGAAAAATAAACAACAACGTGAAGATCTGAGCAGCTACTTCCTGAAAACAGCAAATATTGATGAAGACTTGAATCGTACGATCACACAGTTCGTTAACTGTTTCATTTCTGCCTCCTCATGAGGAAATATTTCTATTCAGGGTCTTTATGATACTTTATGATGCAAACTTTATGATATAATATTAGGAAGTACAGCCAAACTGTCCTCCAGCAGGCGATAGATCTTTCTGCGTAGAAACTTACAGCAAATGTTGGACTTGGAAACACAAAATTAAGAAGATGCAAATGTAGCTTTGTTTGTACTGGATGTGGAAATATAGAACAGTCTAACAGTGTTAGAAGGTTTCCTATAAGATGTTTACAAGGGGATTATATACATATACATATTATATACAAATGTGTGTTTTCTGTTTCTGTCTAAGAGGCAACAAATCAAGTCATGTTGGTCTCTCTCTTAGTTTGGGTTTCGTTCAGTCGACTCAGCTCAGTTAAGGACAGAAAAGTTCGACAGAAATCACATGACTGTGGTCGTGGTTTAAAGAAATCAGCTTTGACTCTTGTGTGACAATAATCCCATGTGTTAGATCAAACTGTCCAGGATGTTTCTATTAACACAAAATCAACCAATCCATTGCAATTTGTCAAATCGAAGCCTAAAAACACAGCAACTTTCATTACAGCAGCTTGAGAAAAGCTGCTGCAAAATCAGGAAAAGACCACAACAACAGTCCTGGAGGGACTTTCTATATGCTCATGTGTTGATACAAACACAACCTGGTGCATCAAAGTGGGAGTGGAAATCATGAACTGGGTCTAAGTGTTTTAATCAGACACCACAAAGCTTGTTTTTCATTTCAGGAACATGTAAATTGTAGATTTAAACCAGTAAACAGTCATTTTATTGACTGATTTCTACATTTCTTGATCCATGAACTGAAGTTTCAGTCATTTTTCTGGTGAAAACGATGTTTTGAAAAGTGTAAATAATAAAACTGGTGCTGTATCACCTCATCATGTCTCTCAGGGATGTTTGACTCCCTCCTCCTCTCCCTGTCTCCTCCCTCAGCTCTTTATTCAACCCTCTCCTGTTTTTCCAACCTGCCTCTGATGCCCCACCCCGCTACTTACCCCCCACCTCCTCCTCCATCCTCCCCATCACTCTGTCCTCGCACCCCGCTCTCGTTAGCTGGGTATAAATCTCCAGAAGTAACCCAGTAATTTAACCAATTAGCATCTCAGATATGCGGGTGGCACCTATATTACGACAGTGCAGAATAGTGATGCATGTAGCCCCGGCTGGTGGATTTACAGCCTCTCGTTACATATTCAAGCAGCATAAATCAAGCGCTTCCCACTGACACGCGGCCTTATGGGTAGGCACAGGCCGAGGTGGAAAGAACAGTCTCAGGGACGTGAGTTAGTTAATCATGTGGAAATAAGAAGCATAACCTAGATTCACACACACACGCGCGGTGCACCCGCTGTAGGGAAACACACATACGAGTCTGAACACACACTCACATGTGCAAAGACGATAAACATGAACTCTGAAGCTTAAATAAACATGTGACACATTATATATGAAAACACAAACAAAATAAAGTAATTACAGAATTGGAAAAACAATGCAACATTGAGTCTGTTTTGTTTCAGGCTCCTCCCCGACCTTCCCGTTCTTCCTCTAACAACTCAACACACACACACACAAAACACCCTCCTGCGTAAATGAGCGTTTCCGTGTGTTGATGGATAAGACAAAGAGCACAAGCAGCGACCACTGCGCGCGTGTTATCACAGCGCGTGGTTTCTGGCAGCGGCTCGGGGCCCGTCTGGTCGTCACAGCGACGGCGGGTTGAGTGATAACTGTAGTAAAAGTGCAGTAAACAGTCTGAGTGATGGCTGCTGTCGCTGAGGCCAATTGAGCGTGTGACATCAGCCGTGACACATCAGTGGAGAAGCACAACGGTAATGACAGCATCGCCGCACGGCGCACTCAGGCTATCTGTTACCACTAAACAGCCTGCACACACACACACTAAACACACACACACCCTTTACACACTGAATAAACAAACCAGTCCCTCCAGGATTTCAGGCCTTGATTCAGATTGTTGAGATGTAATTTGTCTGATTTCACAGCAGCTTTTCTAAAAGAAATAGCAATGAAAGTTTTGGTGTTTTTAGTCATTTTGTTGCAATAAAGTTGCAGGAGCAAGTCAAAGCTGCCATTTTCTTCCCTTTGTAATTCTACTTTACCAGTTAATTAAAAGTGACGAGATGAAACCAGTGTGTCAGTGACGTGTCTGGTCTGACGTCCTCCTTGTGTTTCTAACATTCGCCGTGTTGCTCAGTGACAAAGTGTTTCTCAATAGACGACTTCCTCTTGATGCTCCACAACAATTTAAAATAGTTTTCCTCCTCTTTGGTGAACTCTGCCCGGATGCTGTTTCTCTTGGTCCTTAACAGTGATGTTGAAGGTAAATGTGAGACTTTTTTTTTTTTTTTTTTTTTATCTCACATGTTTCCTGCGACTTCTAAAAGAAACAAGGAAGTGATTTACTGACGTATGGATCAAAGTTTCACTTGAAACGACGATGATGATGATTAAATGAGGATTACATGAATTTGTGTTGTGAAATCCTGGAGGGTCTGATAAATAATCAGAGATACATCTGAGATAAACTGTTGACTTTCAGCTCCAGTTAAAAGCTGCAATTGTTTTGAAAAAGCCTCCTAAGTAGGACAACGGAAACTCAAAGCAGGAGACGCTTAGGTAGGATGGTTTGGGTGTAGTTAGGAAGGTCAAAGGTCAGAAGCTCAGCTCCCTGGAGAAAGACAACAAACACTGCTGTTCCCAAAGGGAAGAAGAGACTCTGAGCATCATTATAACACACACACACACATACACTCACACAGTCTATATACCACAAATCATTATAACATGTAGGCTTATAATGAGGTGGTCACCTTCTAAACCTTCTAAAAACTAATCCCCTGATGTGTCTCTCTCTCTCGCTCTCACCTTGCAGCCTCCCATGAGACTCGGCAACTGCAAGAGATTCATAATTAGACACGAGGACACAGACACGGGAGACACACACTCTCACTAACACACACACACACACGACTATCACGTGATCTAAACGGTCCAGAGTTGGACAATAATTCATATAAAATCCAGAACGAGCCACTTCAGCCGCAATAAGGTTGATAAAAGTCATCAATGTCGCAACATCACTGTGAATAAGACATGTTTAGGTTTGTACAGACTCGATCTCTGACCTGATAGAGGCGTTATCAGCAGAATAAAGCAGGTATATGACGACTATTACACTGATAGTCTTTATCTGTCTATCAGCATGAGCAACAAACGCACCAAGTTGCCATCACCTTTTGGCTTTCGGGGCAGTTTCTCATAAAAGCGTGCATTATAAATATTCCAAGAAGACCAGTTATATTTATGCGAAAAGCCACAGGTCACACAGAGAGAAGAAATGCAGATTCACATAAACTGCCTTTCATTTTAAATAAACAGCGAGATGATAGCGGCAGGCGGCGGCCGGGGTTTGACACTTTAACGCTGGCTAACACCTACACAACATGACCCCGAGTTCAAGTGTTTCTATCGCGCTTTTCTCTTCGCTCGGGAGGAAACGATACAGAGTGAGAGACAGAGAGATACAGAGAGAGAGCGGCGTTTAACCTCGGAGGGTCGGACCAAAAAAAAAAAAAAACAGCTGAAATTCTCTGTGATCAATAAGTCCGAAGAATACATGCACCCACACACAAAGAGCTGTCAGGGAACACGCTTAGACACACACACACGCACATTTCTAATGGGCACACAAACACTTCAGCATGAAACACACACACATACACACTCGTAGTGTGGAAGAGCTGGCCTCAGCTGTGCTCTCCTCTCGAGCACAGCGCTAACTGACGGCTAATCGATTAGTGCTTGGTGACCTCTGACCTCGCCAGCTTCCTGTCTGACAGATTACACCTCCGCAGTTCCATAGGACTGCCTTCGCCTGTCTCTCTCTGTGTGTGTGCGTGTGTGTGAGTGTGTGTTTTAGTTTTCTATCTCTACACCAGAACAGCAGCAGCAACACCGGGTCCATTTTCACCTTGTGTGTTTGTGAGAAAACAGTGTTTGTTGTTGTTTGGGTGTGTGCTGTGTGTTACCACGGCGACACAGACAGTGTGCAGATCAAGCAGCTCAGTTTGGGAGGGGTGATGCATTTGTGCGCATGTGTATGTTTGTGCATGTGTGTGTGTGTGTGTGTGTGTGTGTGTGTGCATGCTAGGAGGTAGATAACAATGCCCCTCTCGGCAGGACACTGGTTCTCTCTTCCTGGCTCGCTCTGCACGGGAAACACCACCCACACACACACACACACACACACACACACACACACACACACACACACACACACACACACACACACACACACACACACACACACACACACACACACAGATATTTATACCTGTGTGGGTTACAATGACTTCACCAGCTCACCCTGCAAAGCACTAACAAAGAGAAACAAGACCTCATTGTGGACTAGTGTCCCCCCACCACTCTAACACACACTCTCTCTCTCTCTCTCTCTCTCTCACACACACACACACACACACACACACACACACACACACACACACACACACACACACACACACACACACACACACACACACACACACACACACACACACACACACACACACACACACACACAGACACACCACAGGAGAGTGTAGTGCTTGCAGACTCAGCCGTCCGTTAGATCAGACAAGGTTAGCATTTTTATTCCGACACGGCTATTAATAATGAAATGATGCATGGCTGGCACATTTACACTCTCCTCTCCTCCTCTTCTCCACCTCCTCCTCCTCCACCTCGTCCTCCTCTTCTTGCGTCTCTAAATTCCTTTTTACAGTTGTACAAACTCTCATACAGTAGGTAAACACACACTCGCTCAGCCTCCCAAAACACCTCAACCACCAGTTCACTTTGTGGTCAGGGGAAAATTCCCACTCCCATCAGTGTGTCTGTTAATGTGTGTGTGTGTGTGTGTGTGTGTGTGTGTGTGTGTGTGTGTGTCGTCTGTAGGGAGTTTCCAGATAAACTAAATTTGTTTGCTTTTTAATGACAGAGCTTAAGATATTCACACGCACATGTGCACACACCACCACTAACCACCTATCATGAATGAGACGCTCTGTACTTCTGCCCTTCATACCTGCATGTGTGTGTGTGTGAGAGAGAGAGAGAGAGCGAGTGTGTGTGTGTGTGAGTGTGTGTGTGTGTGTGTGTGTGTGTGACTAATGGCCGTCCAGTAATGGGAGTACGCTAAGAGAGATCTCTGTATGAAGGTACCTAGAGGCCTCCGACCACGGTCTCATCGTCCACCATGAGGTTATCCACATACCACACGATTACACACACACACGCAAACACACACACACTCACACAGTCAAACAGTAGGTTACATAATCCCTCTCCGAGCCAATCAGTCAGTTTGTTGATCAATCAGCCGAGTCAGTCAGTGCATTAATTAATCAGTCAGTTAATTAGTCGGTAAACTAAAAGGAAATGACTGATTTAGATTCTGAATAAAATCACGTCTCTTACTCCACATCAGTGACACGGAGGCTCCAAACTTTTAATACTAGAGATTTAAAATAATTTCTCACGTCTGCAAATGTGCACAGAGCTGCAGCGTAGGCTGGTTTCAGACCTCTGAATCACTGCCCAGCGCCTCAAACGGCTCGAACAGCTCTGGGTTTGTGCTCATTGATAAAAAAAAGTTTGACGTGTTGGCATCAGTCAGAGCTTTATAAACAGGATCAGTGATCAGATTCAGATCCAGATCCACATCCAGATCCAGATCTAGATACAGGACATTGTGAGATACATGATGAACAGGAAGTGAACTGCTCTGAGTGAAACTAAAGAGAGAAAAACCTCATGTGCTTGAATTAAACATAAAAATACATTTGTTTCAGGAAATTTCATGAGCAGTTGAGTTTATTTAACAGCCAAAATATTTATATATAAGTTAAGTGGGACATTAATATCCATATAAAATAAGGTAAACAATCCCAGCAGCTGTTAATTGACTCATTTTTCATCACAGAGTTTAGTTGTAGAAACTTCACATGTCGTTTTTACGTATTTTTTTCCTCCTTTAAAGAACATGAACAGAGAAATGTGCTCCATTATTACCGTAATGAAATTTAATTACAAACACAGTTAAGTGTCATCTTGAATGTTGTCTACTTTCCATTATGGTGAGAATAAAATCCAGCGAACGACTCACAACAAGCAACAGCAGCTCAGAGTAAACGAGGCATCATATCGGCTTCGACAGGAACAGATGGGAAAATGTGTGTGTGTGAGGCCATCATGTCTGAGTTTGTAGCTTTTAGGGTAACGTGATCCCTGCCTAAAAGAGATTGTGTGTGTGTGTGTGTGTGTGTGTGTGTGTGTGTGTGTGTGTGTGTGTGTGTGTGGGGGAGGGGTATGTGTAGTAGGAGACAGGAGCAGGAAGGGAAAACGAGGGAGGTGAAAGAGGAGGAAAGGGGGAGGATAGAAAGAGGAAAAGGTTGTGTGTGTGTGTGTGTGTGTGTGTGTGTGTGTGTGTGTGTGTGTGTGTGTGTGTAGCCCATGGCAATGCAGTTAACATAACATACCATTCAAAACACACAAAAACCAAGATGGATGGAGAAAGAGAAAGTAACAGATGAAAAACTTCATGTTATCATCGAATCTCCATCTCTTTCTGTACCAAAGATCGCTCAAATAAACAAAACAAAACAAAACAAAAAAATGTTCAGTGACCTCAAACAAATATTTAAAGACAAAAGCTTCTTCTCAGAAATAATGAAAAATAAAAAGAGATGAAAAGTAAAATTAAAAGAGACACTGGTGACCCTGAAACGACAACAAAAGCTCCAGCTGTGACCCTGAACCAGTCGAAAACGGTTTATTTAGACAGTTAGTTGACAAAAATGGTGTGTGTGTGTGTGTGTGTGTGTGTGCGTGTCAGAGAGAGAGAGAGAGAGAGAATGAGAGTGTGTGTGTCCATTAAAGCAGGGAGTTTAACGAAATCTGCAAATAATGTGACTCCCGAGTTTCTAAATGCTAGGACAGGTGCCGGCCAAGATGCTAAATGAGAGAAATGAATAAAACATAGTCCTCTCTCTCACACACACACACACACACTAACACACACACACACACACTAACACACACACACACTATATCTCTGTCACACACACGAGCACAAACACAGTGAGAGAAGTGAATTCTGACATTAAGTCGATGGTATGAATAATTCCCAGTAGCCCTCATCTCCAAGCAACCGCTGACCTTTAACACAGGAAGTGATACTGCAACACACACACACACACACACACACACACACACACACACACACACACACACACACACAGACAAAGTGTATAAAATCAACTGTCTTAGTCTGAACCAACTTGTCTTCAAGAGTGAAACTGAAACTAAGAAAAGTGACAAACTCCAAACTGAAAAACAACTTCTCCATCTCCAGAAACATAATAAAAGCTGATGTTTCCACTTTTAATTCACTAAAAAACAAAACAACAATAAAGTGATGAAAGGACATGAACACATTGAGATCAGTGACCCCGTTGATACTATCAAAGCCTGAATGTTACCACGTGGAGACAATAAAGAGCCACTGACGTAAATGTCAGCTCACAAACTGATGATTAAGTATCTTACATCCAACAGCAACGACTCAAAGTTCAACTGATCTACAGACTTTAATATGAACTAATCACCACAATCACCAGGATGTTGACAGTGATGAACATACAAACACTCCAGAGCTAAAGTAGCCTTTAACAAAGAGATTTTACCAAAATAAGAGTCCGACTAAAAACTAACGATGTGACGTGATCAATAATTACATGAAGAAACAGAAACAATCAGGATAAATGTGATGTTATTATAAATATCATACGTGTGTTTAATGATTTGTTTTGTTTTTTTTTAAATCTCCAGATTCTGAAAAAGTCGCCTACTTATTGTCTAATATTTTTCCAGTTATACTTATTATTATATTATGAACCTTTTACGACACGTATGTTGTATGTTATTCTGGTCATGACAGTAGAGAAACTACAAGAGGATGAAGAGCAGAAATAAAAGAAAGGAAAGAGAGATGAGGACGGGTCAAGAGAGGAGGAGGAATAATGTCTTAATGTTTTAGGTGTGTGTGTGTGTGTGTGTGTGTGTCAGACAGTGACAGTTGAGCGAACAGTGACACACCAGGTTGGCAGAGATATTTTGGTAACTAGGACAAGAGAGAGAGAGAGAGAGAGAGACAGTGAGGAAGACAAAGGCAGAAAAGATGAAGAGATCGTTTAGAAGATTCCCCCCTCGCTCCCTCTGTCGCCTTTCTTCACCTCCTCCTCCTCCTCCTCCTCTTACAGCTGATTGACAGCGCCCCCTCCTCCTCCACCCTCCACCTCTTTGATTGACAGGACTCCCCAGACTGAAGCTCTTATCCCCTGAAACAAATCCTGCTCCGCTCCTCCTCACCTCCTTTCTCTCCTCTTCTGAGCTAGACAAGCCTCCTCCTCCTCCTCTTCCTCCTCCTCCTCCTGCTTTTACTCCCCGTAACTGTTTTCTTTCTCATCTTCACCTCCGCTTGTTTTTTACATCTTTCCTCCCTTTCCCAACATCTCTTCCTCAAGATGTGACCCCTCTTAACCCTATAGATTACACACACACACACACACACACACACACACACACACACACACACACACACACACACACACAGGGGGAACCCCTTAAACCCCTCAGGCTTATGTGGGCCCCTTTAGACTTTGGGAGGACACACACTGTTCCCCACAACACCCCCCCACCCCCAGGAAAACACTCACACACACAATATCACACACTTTCAAACTGCCTTCCTCAAGCCTTGACACTGAGCTAAATCCTGAGCACACACACACACACACACACACACACACTGCCTGACACTATAACCCCCCTGTAACTACACACACACACATCCTGAGCCTATTAAGCCAATCGTAGAAGTCTAAACAGGCAGCGAGCTGAGCAGCGAGGTAGGTAACCCCCGAGGGCCACAGAGAGAGTAAAACGAACTCAAAGAAAGAAAAAGAAAAAGAGAGAGGAGGAGGAGGGGGAGGATTGGAGGGAGGAGAGGGGAGGGAGGTGGGTGAGTGTGAGGGTGAGGTAGAGCAAGAAAGAGGAGAGAGAGAGAGAGAGAGAGAGAGAGAGAGAGAGAGAGAGAGGGAAGCTGAAGGGCTGCAGGAGAGAAATGCAGAAAATAAGAGATGAGGATGTTGAGTGACTGAGAAAAGACAGTAGGAGATAAAAGGAGGAGGAACTGAATGGCAGCTACACACACACACACACACACACACACACACACGCTCTCTCTCACAGAGGAGGAGAGTGGATGTGGCTCTTTAGGAGTCAAGCAGGCGTATGATAGGATAGCGTTGCATGTCGTTAACCCTATATTAACCCCGAGAGGCGGCGGGACACTGACGGCGCTACAACATGGATTAACGGGGCCACACACACACTCACACTCACACACACACTCTAACACATTCACACACACACTGATGAGCCAGTGTGCTGTCACTCACTCACTCACACACACACACACACACACACACACACAAACACCACGCGATGAGCTGTCAGTCACATTCAAACTCTTGTTTCTCCATTTTCTTACACTTGTTTGTAACCAAACTAAACTTCTGGGAAAAACAACAACAACAAAAAAAAAAACAGTTTCTTGCGACCATCAAAAAAAAAAAACCCACTACATCTACTATTTAATCAACTAATTATATGATGTTAACACAGCTGTGTTCATATCTGCTGGTTTACAAAGTAGTGAAACAGCTTCTAGCTGTTATTTGACTTTCTCTCGCTCTCTGTCTCCAGATGTTTTGGTTGGACAGCAGAGATCCAGATGTTAAATTGAGAGGCTGTGAACCACTGGAAGGAGATGGAGGGGGTGAGGAAGAGGAGGGGGGGGGGATACAGGAAGTATCCCACGGTATCCACGGTAACCTTGACATTCCATCCTGACCAAGTTCCCTGACATCTCCCACAATTCACTCTGCTCCTCTCTTTTAGTGCATGAAACACACACACACACACACACACACACACACACACACACACACACACACACCACAAACACTAACAAGGAAGTTCTCCAACTCTCCAACTGTTATTTTGTGTTTTAACTTCCTGTGTGGGAACGAGGCACCTTGTGAGGTGGACGGTTGTGACTTTAACCTGCTACATTTAAAAGACAAATCCCTTTAAATACTTTTTAGACTCTAACTATAAAAACCAAGTCAGATCAGATGATGTTCGATCTTGTTTCAAACATCGTTGCTGTTGTAAAGTCGTGACGTTAGAGGTGTCGACCTCAGTTTTAATCAGGTTGAATGTCAGTTTTATTTTCTGATCAAGCTTCATTCACAGCTGCTCCACTGTCTTCATCATGAACATACAACATACATGTGTTCACACACTGTCAGATTTAGTCACAACTCATTAAAAAACATTATTATTTAACAAATTACTTCAGTAACATTGAATCAGTTCATTATTCTACAGCTTCTAAAAGACTTAAGGTATCAGAAGTGTTGTGGTAATAAAATGTACTTTTAACACTTCAGTATTTTAACTGAGGTAACAATGTGACTGTACGACTTTCACTTGTATCAGAGAAACATCAACATCATGAAGTTGTCGTCTTCAAGATATAGATAAAGTCTTAAAGATATAATCGTGTTCCCGACTCTGAAAAAACTCACATTAGACTGAATTTGACCTTCAACAGTCAAAAGAGACAAAAGCAGAGAAATAGGACGAAGTCAGAAATGGGCGCGCCACATGAAGTCAATAATCACTAAAACATCAATCCAGTTACACACACACACACTTTGATTGTGTTTCCGTTATTTTGTCCGCTTGTGTCTAAAATATCAGCTTTTCTTTCTGTTTGTAGCCCAACCCACACACACACAAAGATGTGCGCATAGATACACACACACCTCCCAGGCAAATGTACAATAGTGTGTAAGCTGAGATGTCTGAGATCGCCGTGGTGTAAAGATACTATAACGTCCTACACACACACACACACACACACACACACACACACACACAGTTATATGTACCTGTCGATCATGAAGAAGAGTCTCAGGCTTTGTGTCGAACGTGGGACACACACAGACACACAAACTGAGATTTATGCTCTTTGAAATCCTCCATCAAAGCTCACTTTGACACACAACCGCTTTTTCTCCAAACAGATAAATAAGACGAGGAGGTGAGAAAGAGAAAGAGACAAGAGCTGAATCCTAAAAAGCTAAAAGTGAGATTTATAACATATCGATATAATTACACATGACGAAGACATAAATCATGTCCACAGGAGCAAGATAGGATGATCATTTTTATTAAAAATGATGTAAAAATGTTTATTTGATTTGATTAGATTTGATTAAAAAGCTAAATTCATGTGTATTTGAGCCTGAGAAGCTGTTCACACAATGGTATTTTAATTAAAACTGTGTAGAAATGTTTCTTTAGGGTTAATACTTTTGTTTTGTTTGAGTCAAGAACTAATAAACTAGATAATGACGATGTAATTCGAGTTTGTTAAATGGGTTTGAACCACACCCAGTTAATGGTGAGATTATGTTTGATATTAAAAAGGAGCCTTTCATCAGATCATATTAGATGATATTTGCTATAATTTAATCCCCAATGGATTCAACTTTTGACATAAAGTCGATGTTTTAGTGACGCGACTACGACTCTGTGTCGGTTACATCCTAAAACTTTACCGACTGGTCGAGAATCAGCACAAATTTCATGTCTCGTCTGGCAGAAAATCCCACTCGCAGAGGGTTAAAACAACTGCCGAGAAAGAAATCAGATTAAAACGAGGTTGGATCTCGTTTCAGTTTTTCTCTGTCACTTTTTTCTTTTTGCACATGACCCATTTTTCTGAGCTGCTGCTGCAGGAGAGAGACAGAAAGGCAAAGAGAGAGAGAGAGAGAGAGAGAGGGAGGGGGAAGTAAGGGAGGGATATAACTTCAAGTCCTCCATCTCAACAGACAGGAAGAAAGAAAGAGACAGGCAGGCAGGAGCGTCAGTGAAAACGACAGACAGCTCGGGCTTGTAAACAGCTTTGTGTTTTTGCGTTACGTAGAGGAAACACACACTTATCTGAGCTCTGTTTGTTCACTCAGCTCTGAAGGTATGAGTGCATCAGTGTGTGTGAGCAGCTTCTATCACCTCTGCACAGGTCAGTAACAACATTCACAAACATTTAAATGTGGATGTTTAATTCCTGCTACTTTTATATTAAAAATAATAATAATAATAATAACAAAACACCTCAGGAGGATTTATTTCAGCAGTGACAGTAGATCATTTAAACACACAAACATCCCATCTCACACCGCCATTCAAACAGTGTGTGTGTGTGTGTGTGTGTGTGTGAGACATGGAGTGAGAGACAGTACCTGTCGATGATAACAGGGTCTGAGGGTGTCTCATTACGGTTTCCGCAGCTCTTCTTGTCACAGCACCGACTGCAAAAAAAAAAAAAAGTTAGAAAAGAGTTACATGGAGGTTGAGATTCAGCTGCATAAATGGGAGAGTTACAGTGTTACATCATGTGCTTTGTAAAGTTTGAATCACCACATTCACAGCAGTTGATCCGATCTGTCTAAAACAGGCCAACGGGAGTTTTTACAGAAACTCTGCTGCGCCGAGCAGCTCGACGCTGACAGCACCGATAAAAATAGTCTCGTATGACAAGGAAAGTGAGTGCGTAGCAGGACCTGAGAGAAAAGAAATACATCACATCTTTAAGAGGACTAGACGGCGAGTTTAGCCGGTTTTGTGATGTGATACAAAACGTTGCTGCATCTATAATGAACCAACTGACTGTTAAACTACAGTTTAGAGGGTATTTTTTTTATAATTATAATGTTTAATGTTGAATGAACACAGCTGGTCAGTGGATATGCGATGTTAAATGTGTTTGAGTCAGAGCAGGCGAATAATTTCCATCATTACATTTAACCATTAAAAACAGTTATTAAGTTGGAAGGTGACAACCAGCTCACATCTCGTTACGCTCCAAGTCTGACACTCTCCGTGTTTATTAGCAGAGCGTAACGCACAAAACACCACACAGGTAGTAATTCAGCTAAAACAGCAAATGAACAACAAATTAAGTCCCTCAGGGATGTGGCTAAGTACTGGAACAATGGTGATGCATATTATAGTAGCCACATGCCAAAAAACCATTAAAAATATAAGACATTTTGTTTCCTTGTAGATAAAACAAACAGTAAGAAGAGTTTCCTTCAAAATGCATGAACTTGTGTTGGAAAAAACTCAAGAAATGAAGGTGAATTTGTTTGATATCGTCCTAATTGTACTGATGAGTGGGTGATGGAGGAGCCTGAAAAGGCCCGAGGTTCAGCGGAGGAGTGGGTGGAGTACGAAGAAAAAGAAAAACAAAAAAGAAAACCTGGCATAAGCACCGAAATTTCACACATGTACGTACGACAAGTCTGCCTGTCTCGCTTGCATCAATTATGAATAAAGGTGTTCGCAGGAAGAAGGGGGGAGGAAAAGAGTGAAAGGGTGAGCGTGAGAGGGAGAGGGAGAGCTAAAAGGGAGAGGAAGGGAGGGAGGGGTTTGGGTGGGAAGAAGAAGAAGAAGAGGAAGGGGAGATGTCTCAGGTTTCCCACCGTCACAGATGGCAGCAGTGAAAAGAAAGAGGCTGATACGTTACACCTCACACATTGTCTCCACTATCTGCTGCTTTCTGCTCGTCCTGTCATTTCCTTTCTGCTGCTCTATGATCTGGGTCAATGCAAGGCCCCGAACCAGCGGGGAGGTTAGGAGGGTGGAGGGAGGAGAAATGGGAGATAAGGAAATGGGTGAAGGAGAGGAGGAGGAGGAGGAGGAGGAGGAGGAGGAGGAGGAGAGGAAGACAGAGGTGGAAGAGGAGACGGGAGCAGAGTGGAAGATGTTATAAATGGAGGGGTGGTGGGGAGGAAAACGAGGGGTAATGTAGCACTTATTGCTCTGGTTTCTGGTGATCTAATCATCTGCTCTCCTCTCCATGCATCTCTACCTCCTCCCAACACACACACACACACACACACACACACACACACAATAGCCTGAAGATGCCATCTCCACCTCCTGTTGTGTGAATTTAAGTAAAAAAAGCTTCATTTAAAGTAAATCATTCTTAAACATTTAGTTGTTCAATTGAGAATTTATTATAATCATGATAATAATAATTAATTTAAACTATATTTGTTTGTTCTTTATGATCATAAGATGAATATCAGTGTCTCTGGACTCTTGTTTAGATGATAAAGAATAAAGATATGTTTGTTTTTAATTTGTTGGTTTTTTTTTTGTTGTTGTCAATAAAACTCTATGTTTGATTGTCTTTGAGTTTCATTCCCTCGTGTTTCTGTTAAACATAATCTTCATTCTCTAATTGAAATTTATGTTTCACACACAAAGCAACAACATTTCTATTAGAAGATTCATGACACCGTGACACAGACGGTGCAGCAGCAGCATCGTCCGTCGTCCTGCAGTAAAAATCTTTCATCGCTTGGTGCCAAAGCTCCAGCCACGTTTTCCTCAGAGGTCTGTTCGGTGGCAGATTGGCTGGGAGCATATGGCTAATAGCACCGCCGTGACAATGAGCCACCCTGATTAATGGACGCCCTGAGCTCTTTGTGTGTGTTTGTGTGTGTGTTGTGTGTTGCGGGTGAGGCCCCCGCTGCAGAATCAGCATGTGAGAACACGAGGCAACAGCCGTAAGTTTGACCTGGACGGCTGCTGTTTGTGCTGCTGCTCCAGAGGAAACGTTTGAATAATCCTGGATTATTTCTGTTGTTCAACTTTACCTTTACGCTACAACGTGACGCCAAAATAAAACCAGTTAATTCACGTCCTAAATCAATTTACACACATGATGAACAACGATAATTTGCAACAAAATATTTGTTGCCAAATACAATTTATCTATAAATTCTTTGCGAATCAAATCAGAATTTCAATGTGTTTCCTATAAAACCTCTGCAGACGAACTGCCAGAGGAATATTCAGCGAGCTATAGAATAAAATATTAGCACGGCCGATTTCATGGTTAAAATCCCTGCTTGTGCATACAGATGAACCCCAATTTATATTGTTACACTTAAAGTTGCTCAGTGACAAGGTCAGAGAATAAGAACAACTTAATTCATGTGCTACATTTGAATTTTTATAACTGGTGTGCACGAACAAGTGTGTGTATGCAAACTACTTTGTGTGGACGTGTGTGTGTGTGTTTGTGTTAGTACATGCATGTGTGTATGTGTGTGTGTGTGAGTCCCTGCCTATATTTTATAGTCAGGCTGCAGAGGAAGGCCCATTTGTTAGCCATGAAACAACAGGAGGGTTCAGATTGACTAATGAGTTTCTCTGTGTCCTAATTAACCAGGCGTCACACACACACACACACACACACACACACACACACACACACACACACACACACACACACACACACACATATCTTCTATTGTATAGGATAGGTTTGTAAAATGCCTCTATAAATAGAAGTCTTTTCTCCCAACCTACTTCCTGAAGAAATTCATCTTTAGATTATAATTAAAGCAACGACTCTGATAGCTAAAACTCATCTTCCTCAGCAGATAAGGATTCATGTGCGTGCCGATTTATGCATCTGGGTGTGTATGTGTGGGGGGGTTAATGAGTGTGACAAAATAAGAAATGTATCGAGTACAGAGAGGTGACTGGTGGCAAGTTTCTGCTCATGAACTAAAAGTGTTTGCAGAAAGAAAAAGAGGAACTTAAGGAGAAGAGGAGGAGGAGGAGGGAGGAGGGTTGTGATGAAGATGTGATGCAGTCGTCTTCGTCCTCACCTGCACATGATCTCGTGTGTCAGCAGGACTCTGCACATCTCCGGGTTCTTGTCTTGACCTTCGTAAACAATCGGCTGGAAAGAAAAGAAAAGACGCAGAGATGAGAAACAAAAGAAACGACAGACTCCAAAATAAAGTCATCTGATGCCAAAAAATAAAATTATGTAACACAAAACATGGTTAAAAAGACAAAAAAAAACACATAATCTTGTTGTGTCAGTGCATAGTTTTGTTCAAAAATGCAAATTAAATTCACAGAAGCAAATTGATGAATACAGTGTGAGTGTGTTTGACTTAAAAATAAACGGCAGCGTTTGTGTTGATGATAACGAATGATCACGACACTTTGTGCAACAGAGACATGTGTGTTTCAGTTTAACGTTTGGACATGAGAGTGTTAGAGGAGACAAAGCTGGTTCACACGATAACATCACGTCTTCCAGCTTCGCTGTCGTCGTCGTCTGCATTGGAGCGTTAATGCATGAAAAACATATTTGCATGTTCTCAGTACACTGAGCTCAATATCTACCAAAACTACTGAGAAGAGACAGATTTTATTTCATATTTTTTTTAAATTTTGCAGCCGACAACGTGAAGGAAGCTGCTGTGAGGTTATTTTTCTTCTGTCAGTAACACTGACTGTTGTTGGGATAACAGGTTAGTTCCCACTTCACCTCAGAAGAAGATGCAGTTCAGCAATAACACCTTCACTTCACAGAGGCAAACTCACACCCAGTGTCTCTGCACGGGGCGTCTGTCACCCGCTCTCTCTCTCTCTCACACACACACACACACACACACACACACACACACACACACACACACACACACACACACAACCTCATTCACACGTGTCGTTTTACAAAGTCCACATAATAACAACCACATCTCATCTGCTCACGCTGAGTCTCTGCAAAGAAAATGAAGCTTCATCTGCTTCAATTAAGAAACATTTAGTTTAGTTGAAGAAACAGAAAATCAATACAAGCACCATTTCCGTCTTTGGTCTATTCAAATCTGTTTAATGTCACATTTCTAGTGACATTTATTCATTGTTAACAGCCTGAAAGTCTTACTAGAGTAGAAGTAGAGACACTAGAGTAGAATAAAATAACTTTGGTAGAAGTTCAAGTCGTCACTAGAATGATTCTCCAGTAAAAGTCTTAAAGTATCTAGTATTTACTGTACTTCAGTATGACAGTAATCTATAAGTAAATGTAGTTAAGTGTAGAAAGCAAAAGTACAAGTACATGTTAATAAAACAGAAGAATATTATGAAGTTTATCCAGCACTTTAAAACATGGAGCTACAACAATCTTCATAGACAATGAATGAGTCTGAACTAAAGAACTAAAGTTGTTCTTTTTTCACTAAATATAAATTAGTGTTTGATATTGATATTGTTGAAGTTTCTCCATCATCCACCTTTAAGATGGAGCCTCCATCAACCCTCAGACGTGGTGTTGATGGTCTAAACAGTCACAGGTCGACTTATTGAACCAGAGCTGGAGAAAACACCACATTTACTTTCACCACTCAACATTGAAAATGTTAGGAAATGTAGTGAAGTAAAGTACAGATACTCCTACAACATACTGAGGAGCAGCGATGACGTATTAATACTTTGTTACTAAACAACACGTTTCTACAGAAACGTCCATAAAAGAACCAACAGACGTTGAGCTGGTGTGAAGCAGCAGCTGTGACACAAAAGACGAGGCATTTAAAGTAAAAATTAAAATATATATTACATGATTTTCTCCTGTGTTTGAGCTGGGACTGACCCACCAGGGGCCCCAGGGCGAGCATGTTCCACACGGGGCCCAAACATGAGCCGAGTGTGTCGACCGAGCTCCTCATTTGTTAATGGAAAACAGCGACAGTGTCTTTACAGTGTGAGGGCCCCATTTCAATATTGTTGTAGCCCACAGCGTTTCATACTAATAGCTAGTTGTCTCCACATCACTCTGTGTTTCTGGGATCGAAGCCCCCCTCCATTTGTTTCAAGGCCTCGGGCTCTTGTCAGTTATAATTTTCCGTCCATGTGCTTTTTTTTTTTTTTTTTTCACCCTCGACTGAAAACGTATCGATACATGAACCTGGAGCCTAAAGGAGCTGCTGGTGGTCCGGGTCTACACAGCTGTCCACACCTGGTCAATCAAAGCATGAACGAGTGTAATATGAAACAAAAATAACACAAACTCGCAGCAGAAGGAGAAAGACGGATCTGCGGCCATAAGCGAACGTTTCCCCACAGAGACGTTTTACCAAAACTGCAACATAAGACGCATGTGAAGCAAATTCACGACTCCAGAAAACAAAATAAACAGGTACGAAGACAGAAAACATTTCAAATCGCTTCAGCCAAACCGGGCAAGCTGCTGTTAACGCGAAGTTGAGGTCGATCGTGTTTCTTTTTCGTCTTTTTTTCCATCAACGTTTCATCTGCGATATTTTCCCCTCGATTATGGTTTTAATGAAAATGAATCTGAGTGTGGGAACTAAAAGGAAAAGACTAAAACAGGCAGAAAACGAAGTAGAAATGTACTTTATTCACCGTGGTCCTGTCTATGATTAGACCTGCTCATTGTGCCATGAGAAAAGAGTGGGCCAGGAAACTTCCTCTGAACTTGTTTCCTACACTGGACAAACATGTATCAGTGTCATATCAACCTCTCGTTTCTTCTCTCGTTCTTGCACTTTTGCTCTTTTGTTCTCGCTCTCTTTCACACACACACACGAGAAACCCTTCACACCTCAGGTCAGGTGGGTGCATTTATCTTTATAAACAGAAATAGGTCTGATGTGACTGCGCTTGCCACAAAAAAATAAAATAAATAAAAGAATCACAGATGAAAACTTCACATAACATGTGATCTATCAGTCACCTCTGTTGTTAACGCTGCGACAAACAGAGAAGAGTCAGATTTATACAATGTGCGATGCTGGAAAAGAGCAAAAAAATCCAGATTTTGGGCAAAATCGTCCAAAAAAAAATGAAGTTAGATGACGTTTCTAGGAACAGAAACATCAACTGATTCAAGATGAATTAAAATAAACACGTCCTGTTCTTTCTTTGCTTCATTCAGACGGTCCAGGTTTTCACGATGTTGTGATCACAGCTATTAACGCAAATTCAACCGATCCCTGCTAATCTTATACGACCAATCACTGCAGCTTTTGATCAGTCATCATCATCATTGATCCATACGTCAGTGAACTCACTGAACTCATGTGAGATAAAAAAGTCTCACATTTACCTTCAACATCACTGCTAAGGACCAAGAGAAACAGTATCCGGGCAGATTTCACCACAGAGGAGGAAACTATTTTATATTGTTGTGGAGCAACAAGAGGAAGTCGACTACTGAGAAACAACTTTGTCACCGAGAAAAACATGAGAATGTTAGAAACAGTGAGGACGTCAGACCAGACACGTCACCAACACACTGGTTTATACCTTCACTCTTAATTACAACTGTTTTCTCTTTAAACAGGAGAAAAGTTGCATTGAAAGTTGCTGTGTTTTTAGACGTTTTGTTGCAGGATCAAGTCAAAGTCGTGAATCTTTTTGTAAAAGATCTTTTTGTCAAATGTTTTCCCTTTTGAAAATAATTTTGACTTTCTTCTGCAACAAAACGCTGCAATGTTCATTGCAATTTTTTTTTTTTTTTTTTTGAAAAGCTGCTGCAAAATCAAGCAAATTAGGCCTCAACAATCTGAAAAAAGGGCCGTGAAATCCTGGAGGAACTGACTTTATTTTATCTCAGCTCATCTTTCTCTCTCTCTGCCACAGATTTAAGATCTGGGTCAAAATCTAACAACCCTTGTTCTGTGTTTTGCCCTCGTTTGGACTTTACTGCATCACGCTGCTTCGGATATTGTGGATCATAAAAACCATCTGGAGCCGCAAAACTACAGCAATTTGACACAATTAACACAAAGTGCACATAATATTTAATGCACCTTGTTCTGCATCGTCTGTCACCTCGCCTCCTCTCTTTCCTCCTCCTCCTGCAGCATCTCTGCCTCCTCCGTTTGAAGCCATGTGACATGTGCGGCGTGTAAACAAGGAGCCGTTAAACAGAGAACACATTTCCTCCTGCGTTAGTGTCAGGTCGGCTGGTGAGCCGCCGCTGATCCCACGTCACGAGGACGCAGCGACAGACGCTTTATTCTCCACAACACAATCGTGATCACACCTCTAGTTTCTGGAGACGAGGAGCTGATTACCTCCATTTAACACAACCGGTGCTGCCCACACACACACACACACACAAAGAAAACCACACTGGAACAGCAGAATAACTTCAACGCTTGAGTAGGAGGCAGAGGAACCACTATGATGAGTGAAATAAATAGAATCAATGATCTGATTTTCATTAAAACTGCTCAACAACCAAAGATGGAAATCTGACAATTAAAGGCTTCGTCTGTGGTTTCTGATAATATATTCACCCGTGTGTTATTAAAGACTGTGGCTGTTGTGTAACAGATGTGTGTCGTGTTTAGATTCATTCAGTCTCAGAGGAAGCAGGTGAAGGTCTTTGGTTTGACTATGTCATAGTTACGGTTTAACCACATCATGTAAAAAGTGAAGGTAAGACAGGTGAAGAGTTTTGGGTTGATTGTGGTGGATTCTGGACTCTTTTTGGGGCAGTTATGTCTGTGTTTTTGAGTGAGTTTTTACGTCTTTTTGTTGTTTTATTTTGGGACACACATCCTTCTGAAACTTTACCAGAATTGGGCCAAATCTGACCTGCAATGGTTTTACTATCTGAGCAGAGGTTGAATTAGAAACTACAAAGTGTCAGAAAATAACGTGTTCAATGTTCAAAGCTTCATCACGTTTTATATTTATCACAAAGTTAATATTCAGCTGCAGCTGCAAAACAATGGAATCGTAATTCTTGTAGTTATTATTTCTCCTGATTGTTCAGATGTAATTTGAAGTGTAAATTAAAAACATTAAAGCAGCTGCTGTTTAATGAACTTAAAACTCTTTGTCTCTTTCATGTTTACATTATTATCCTCGTTGACTAGAATCAGAAATAAAGTTCTCAACATATTTAAGATCTGGTTGAAATGTTGGATTTTACTTGTCTTATTTATAAAAGAAAATGTTAATGATGTTAATTTAACTATTACGTCTACGTATTTTTTCAGTTTTGTCGAACGAAACTAAACTTTTGTTTCTGTTTCATCTTGGATCAAAGTTTAACTTTAACGCTGATGTAACATCAGAAAGACGAACTCAGAGTCGCGTCATTTTTCCTGTTTGGTGAGAAAACAGTAACTGGGAACAATGAGTCGCACACCAGAGTGAGTGTGTGTGTGTGTGTGTGTGTGTGTGTGTGTGTGTGTGTGTGTGTGTGTGTGTGTGTGTGTGGTTACAGAGACAGTGGTCATGACATCACTGACCGACAAAGCCAAACACACGACTGTTTTGGTTGAGACCACCTGTTACTGTTCCACCACTGGGAATCTACACACACACACACACACACACACACACACACACACACACACACACACACACACACACACACACACACACACAGCGAGGTGCAGCACATAAATGACTTTTGCTTTCAAAATCTAAAACAAATCAGAAATTTAATTTGTCAGACAACAGCGTGAAAACGTGTGTGAGACGAGGTCAAACTCGCCTTGTTCTTGTCTGGACTTTCCACTGGGAGTGAGGCCCAGTTTAAAGTGTGTGTGTGTGTTTGTATGTGTGTGTGTGTGTGTGTGTGTGTGTGTAGCTGGCTGTCACCCCACCAGGCTCAAGCTAAACAGTGTCATTAGGAAACAGTGTGGGCCCTTAAGCCTGCCAGACACACACACGTAGATACACACACACACACACACACACACACACACACACACACACACACACACACACACACACAGTAAGCAGTGTGGCGTGGCAACAGCAACGTGAGACTTCATCAGAGCGTGGAGTCACATTAGTGAGTGCATGGTGTGGCTTCTTGGCTCCTCACACCTCAACACATACATACACACACACACACACACACACACACACACACACACACACACACACACACACACACACACACACACACACACACACACACACACACACACACACACACACACACACACACACACACAAACACACACTAAACACTCAACCATGATGCATTACAATTCTCACACTGAGTTTCTTGTGCAAAACCAAAACAAAACCAAAAAAATGAGGCTTCATCTTAACTGTTTACCTGAGAAACATGGAGCACAAACACTGTTTCTGTCTATAAATAACTCTAACTTCCTCTTCTTCTATGTCTTTCTTATAAACAAAAACACAAACATTAACAGGAAAAATTGGATGTGATCAGAAAATGCTCTCTACTCTGCAGACCAAATCCCAGAGGTGCCGTTATATCTTTCCACTTCCTACTGTGAGCAGCAGAATTACTTACGCTGCTGCTCCTCAACAGCCGCTCGCTGCCTCCTCGCTCTAATCACAGCCAGAGAAGTACAGGCAAAAACGCCTGGAGACATGCAGCATGTGTGTGTGTGTCAATGTGTGTATGTGTGGGTGGAAACACCCACCCACAGAGTGAGTTACACACACACATTAACACATACATGCAGATAGAGGGAGGGCGGCGGAGAACAGGCGGATCAGTGGAGCAGCTCATTGTCAGAGAGGTAACAGGAGAGGTGACAGTGTGTGTGTGTGTGTGTGTGTGTGTGTGTGTGTGTGTGTGTGTGAGAGAGAGAAAAGTGTTTACCTGTTTAGTCATGGAGTCTATGAGTCGAACGTATAAGTCCTGCTCTGTTCTGATGCCTGTTGGGACCAAGAAGAAGAGAAAATCAGAAACTTTACAAAGTTCAGACTAAAAAAAATGAAGAAAAGATAAAAAATAATACAGAAAAAAACATATTTATCAACTTTATAAATCTTTTAAAATCCAATTTACATCTTCAGGGCCTCAAAAAGTGACTCGTGTAAAACAATCTGAGGGAAAATGCTAAATCAATGTTGGGTTGAAGCGCTGGACGAATTCATCCAAACACACAGTAGCTTCACTGTGAAGACAAGTGAAAAAATCAGCCAGCAGCTGTTAAATAGTTCCACATTAGAAATAAATGTGTCTTTTTACTGTGATACCAAGTCAGTTTTAGTTATTTGACCCTAAATAAGACTTTTTTTGTGTTTTTTACACTGATGAGACTAAAGTCATGAAAAAAAACCAAAACAAAACTGTGAAAACTGAGCTTCAAACTCTGGTTGCAGCTTCATGAGGTTGTTAATTTTACTGAAAGTGAATGAACATTTCACACGTGCAGCAGATTTTCTGGGGTTTTTTTTTTTTTTTTTTTTTTGCTCGTGTCTGTGGGAAAATCAACATCAACAACAACAAGAAGCAGCAGCAGCAGCTCAGATTGTCAAACATCTCACTTCACAACTGGACAAACTCTATTTGTGACGGTGACAGTGATGTTGGGAACTAATCTGCTGCAGCAGCTGCTGAAATTTATCCACAAATCAGTCAAATTACACGTCCGTGAAACGTTAAACTGAAGTTTATGTGACATGAAGACGCTGCTGCTGCTGCAGCTGCAGCCTGTTGACTCTGCTGCTGCACAGTCACATCTAAATATCTGTGAGCTGCTTCACTGCAGGTGAAAACAGGCCATGGTGTGTGTGTGTGTGTGTGTGTGTGTGTGTGTGTGTGTGTGTGTGTGTGTGTGTGTTACAACTCACCGTTACTGTAGAGAAGCTGCAGCCGGTAATGAATCCCGTTATTGGTCTTCTCTCCGCTCATCTCCTTAACACACACAACAAACACTGAGCTATTCATTGAAAATTAAAAATAAATGAATAAAATAAAATAAAAAGTGTCGTCTCTTGCACGTGTAAAAGAAGAAAACCTGAAGAACATTTACATCCATGATGTAATTGAATTCTTCACACCGGTCACATTAAATAAACATGTGATTTATTTTCATATTAAAACAGACCAAGGCTGTAATTTCTCTCTGTGTAATCACCGTGTTATTGTGGCTTTTTTTATATATATTTTAATTCCTCTATAATTACTACTTATGTTTGTTTGCAGGGCAAATAAATCCAACACTAAAAAATCTCTTCCTCTGCGTTACATTTTCATCTAATTTAAACGGTGACATAAATGATGAGGAGCGGAGCCGCTGTTTATTTAAAACAAGTGCTTGTGTCTGAATGAGGCTTTAAATTAAAACTATTGAAACTATTTAAACTATTTAAAACGTCCAGACAAGTTTTATTATTTATTATATACACAAGTGAAACGAAGGGAAAAAAATAACTTAAAAAACAGTTATATTGAAATAATAATAATAATAATAATAATAATAATAATAATGATAATAATGATAATAATGTTAATGATAATAATTTACCTTTAATCGTTTTCAACGTGACATTAAAATTCCATATTCAATAATTAATAATTAGGCCTTTAAATGTGATTAAATGTAAATAATAAATGTTGGATTTTCTGTACAAACCTTTTCCTTCTCGATGAAATCCACGAAGTTGGTCCTCTCGATCTCCACCGGTTGACCCTGGCGGTCGTAAAGAGCCAGGACGAAGTGGAAAAAGTTGGACTTCCGCAGGTTGGAGGGCGGCTGTTTCTCAAAGTGAGCCCGCGCCAGACCCACTCCACTGCGGACACACAGGCGGGAACGAGTCGGTGTTAGAAAAACAAAAAATGGAACAAAGAAGTTTTAAAAGGAAGATCAAACTGGATGAACTGAACTGGAAGATAATAAATCCACTTTATGCACTTTTTAATTTGATTGCTGAACATTTAAAAGGCTGTTTTATATAAATATATAATTATATAAAATCCAAATGTTTTGTAGTTTTTATATCGATGATGAATCTTTGTTACAATCAGTTACATTTGGTTTAATCAACATTTATCCAGCTTATATCACTTCTATCAGTCAGACTGTGAGTTTGTGAAGTAAAGTAGAAAACTGGCAGATTTATTTTCCTCCTTAATTAAAAAACTCAGGCTCAGTTTCACTTATTCATTTTGTTGGTTTCATGCTGATTAAACTCATAAGTCGCGCGTTTTGTGCGTAAAAAACACGTGTTGACGTTCAACGTCTTAAAATTAAAAAATTTAATCGATGTGTTTGTGGAGTTATTCAGCATTAAATTCTTTAATTATAACAGAAGCTTAATTCCAACATGTCCTGGCAGGAGTATCCATAAAGGAGCGGGGTGGCGGTGTCTCCTCCAGCCGGGGCAGCGCTCACCTTTGGGCGGCCGTGTTGGCGTCCAGCACGCCGCCCCCCTGCATCCATCCCCGGACAGCGTTCATGCCTCCCAGCGGCTCCTCCTTCAGGCTGCTGCCGCTCCTCTGGATGCTCTCCTGGATCCCAAACATAAAACAAACGCCGTTGACGCCTCGCTGCTGCTGCGGTTGTTGCTGTTGCACTTGTTCTCCTCGTCTCCTTCGCTGTGGTTCAGGCGGAGCAGCGTCGGTGCGCGTCTCTTTCCGTGCGCTTCGCTGGAAACGAAAACGGTTCAAAACTCTTTTAATTCCTTCAATTCTAGTCCCGATGAGGGTGTGGAGACGAAATCATATCTGAACTGTAAAATCCCCAACAAAAAAAATGTCAGTCACTTTAAAAGAAAACAAACAAATTAAACCGCCAGAAAGAGGTCAGGACTCGGACTGACCCAGGCGTGGAAAGATGCGAAAAAGTCGATCCTGGTGCGTCTTGAGATCCACAGAAGAAGCTGCCACAGAGAAAAAGAAAGATCAACTAGCGCCCAGATCAGATGTCATCATTATGTGACACTTCTCTCTTCCTCTTTTTGCTCTTTGCTTTCTCTTCTGGTCCCTCGGTCCACTGGTCCGGGACGTGCGTTCAGGTCCAGAGCGGCGCTGCGCTGCGCTTCCTGCGGATGAGTCCCGAGCTCTACGCCACTCCACGCTCTCTCTGACTAAAACCGCTTTGTGACTCTTCCCAAAGGAGACTCTCTGAGAACCAAACACGGGCTTCTCCCGCCCCAGGGAGAGAGGGAGAGAGAGAGAGAGAGAGAGAGAGAGAGAGAGAGAGAGAGAGAGAGGGATGGGAAGGGAAATAGGGGA
This sequence comes from Polydactylus sextarius, assembly GCA_016801845.1. Classification (NCBI taxonomy): domain Eukaryota; kingdom Metazoa; phylum Chordata; class Actinopteri; family Polynemidae; genus Polydactylus; species Polydactylus sextarius. The sequence continues at coordinate 3,678,370 of CM028914.1, forward strand.
GGGGACCGGAGGAGAGGAGGGGAGGGGACAGGACCGGAGCAGCGGAGAGGAGGAGAGGAGACGCCCCCAAACAAAGAGCGGAGCGGAGTCAGATCCGCCCTGATGCCGCGGACAAGGAGCTCCTCTCCTCGGTGTCTGTCCCTCTGTCTCCGGCTCCGTCTTCATCTTTCATCGGGACATTTTAACAACAACAAAGTAAAACTTTATTTCAGAGGCAAAACGTTTCTTCGTGAATCTGGAGAAGAGTCAAAGTGTTTTACGCACGAAGACGCAGAGAATCGACTGAGAAAGTTTGACCGTGGCCGCAGATTGACGCGCACTGATTCGGGGATTCAGGAGGAGACCGAGGACGCAGAAAACATCTGAATTTACAAACTATATAATGACAGTTTTAATGAAACTTTTAACTAAGACTTGATCTGATCAGTGGAGATAAAGATACTTTCTACTTCTTGTTAATAAAACTCGTTTTTCCAATTAATTCTGCGCCTCAGCAGCTGTGATTTACGCACCAAAACCGTCATTAGATCATTTTAATCTTCAAAACCTCAGTTTATTCACTTATTTATTTAGACTTAAACCAGTTCGACTCAGTCATAAAAACCATATTTCATCGTCACGACACGTCCTCGTTCTCCATTGTCTCCTCGCAGACTTGCTTATTGCAGCCTCGCGCCGCAAGACACACAAACTAAAGTGACAATAACAATAATTAGCTCAAAATAACAATGAACATAATTGAGGATAATTGCTACCAGATTTGCCTGCTTTGTCTCTCCCTGCAGCACCATCTGTTATTTGAAACTATTTATCACAACGCGGAGAGAAAGAGAGAATACAAACAAAATACAAATATTAATAGATTTTAAAATTGGGGGAAAAAAAGAAAGAAAGAAAGACGAAGGAATAGATAAATAAATAAATAAATAAATACAGTGACATGTATTGATCCGTCCGGGTGCAAAAGGTCAACAACTTTTATATTATTCATCTGCCTGTGAAAATGATTGACAGGCAGAACTGGCGCTGCTCCAGGTTTTAATTCCCAAAGGTTATTGAAAAAACGCTCCTGACCTTGATTATGGAGAATTAGTCTTTTATGCTCCAGTTTCCTCCTTAAAGAGAGAAAGAGGGAGACGGTGGCGCGTTGGTTCATGTTGGATTTTATTATTTTATTTTATTTTTAAGCGAGAATTCAATGTATGAGAGTGAAGAGACGCAGGTGCTGGAATCGATTTAATTTCACTTTATTATTATTATTATCTTATATATTAAAAAACACAATAAATGTAAAGATTCACCTCTGTGCGTCAATAAAAATTGTGTGTTAAATATTGAAGGTTTGTAAATTTAATTTAAATGACTGAAAACGCGCGTTAACAGATTCATTTGTTACAAAATAAAAAGAATTAATGAAAAAGCATCAAACATCTCAGATAAAACTGTTTTCATCAGTTTAAATGATTCATTTATTAAGAGTTGACTGTGTTTTAATTAAACATAAGTAGATGAATGTCAGATTTATTAAAATAATGATAATTATTATTAATATTATCATCATCATTCTTATAAAGATGTTGTAAAGAACAAATGTAACCACAGAAGTGTAGGAAAAAGCCAATTTAAGGTAAATTTAAGTCTCAAATATATATATTTATGTGGAGATATAAAGATATAAATAAAAAATAGAAAAATAATCAAAGTTGAAACATAACTAATTAAATAGAAATGCGCACGAGGCAAACAGGAAGAAAAATAAGAAAATTATAAGAAAAAAAAAGTTGAAACGTCGCAGATAAAAACCTGGAGACTCGTTGGTTCTGGATCAGGACTAAACTCGTCCTCCATGTGTCTGCGGCTCCAGCGGCGGTTTGTTTCTCTCTGGGGTCGAGTCCCACTCGGTCTAAAAAAAAACAAAAAAAAAAAACGACACAACAGCGCCATCATGTGTCTGAGCCGCGGTGTTACACGAGGCTACAACAGCACCTGATGAGAGAAATAAAATGATAATAAATAAAATAAATAAATAAATAAACGTGGGTCACGTAAAATATGCTGGTTAATTATCTTTACAGTTTTAATTTCATCATCAATATATCACATTTTTAATCAAAGCAGGATAATAAATCAATCCAGATCAATCAGAGTGGATGGTTCATTTTATTTCTGACATTCAGTTTTTGTAAAATAACCATGATGATGCCAGGCATAAAATCCAAAACCAACCGTGGAGCAGTTCAACAGAACACAACTGGTATTCAGAGTCCGGGTGGTTGTTTTTACACAGCAGGTCCTAAATATGTATGAGGAAAAAAAAAAAAAAAATCATATTTTCAATATAAATCTCAACATGTTTCTGTCAAAAGCAACTGTTTATTTTTATTTTTCAAAAATAATAACAATAATACAACCGTGGTCAGAGCGCTGGAGCAGCTGTAGATTCCTTCAACGTGTTTACTTTTATAAATTCACAGTAACAAAAAGAGTGATTTTTTTGCAAAAGCATCTTGGGAAATGGAGTCGGAAAACATCACTGATTTCAGATGCAAGATTTGGTCGAATCAAAGAAATATTGTTTTTGATTTAAAATCTTTCGACACGAACACGACGTCTTCGACTAAACCAAACCTGCAGCTGAAACCTGATGCACCCGAATGAAAACGATTCATTTAAAGATTTAAAATAATGAAAAATAAAAAAACTAAATGTCCATAACCCTTCTCTAGTTGTCAGATGAAGACGTTTTATAATCAAATGTTATATTTTTTGTGTTAATTACTTGATAAGATTTGATGTTACACTGTCCCAGACAGTAGATTTAAGAAACAAAAAAAAAATGTCACAGTTCAAAGCCTGGAGAAAGAAAAGAAACAACTGAAATGTCTCCAACATGGAGTATAAACTCAGCAAACACATCTGGAATCGACAGCTGTGAGCTGCTTCTCTCTGCCGGTCGTTCAGTCGCCAGTGACAGACATTTTATCCTGGAGACGATGAATCCAAACGCTCCGATGATGAGAAAACAAACGTGTGTGAAACTGTTTCGACTGCTTTGTTTTAAATCAAATAAAAAATAAAAGGAGAAGTTGTTGAAGTTTACAGAAAGTTCTTATGTTCAGATTTTAGAGGAACATGTGCAAAATACATCAAACTCTACATTTCATCTCTTTAAAAAAAAAAAAAAAAAAAAAAGAAAATAACACACACACACACACACAAAGTTAACGGGCGTCGACCAGGTTTGATCCTACATCCGTCGTGTATTCATTCTCACCCCTGCAGCCGACGCCATAAAAACATTAAAGTCATTCATAGTAATAAGACTTTGAGTTAATAGTGGTAGCAGATAATACTGTTGAGGATTAACTAGAGCGTCTTCGATCCGTCGGCGCCGTGCTGATCCTACTCCTAACAGACAGAGTTCACCGGAGTGATCACACCAGCGCCAGGACGCGTCATACAGACCGAAGAGGCAGCAACACTGGCTGGTCTCAGATCAGACACATCGCTTTTCCCAAATAAACAAATACAAACGAACATATAAACAAACAAACAAAAAAAAAACCTCAAAGCCAGAAGTTTGTCCGTAGCTTTGGAGAAGTCGAGCTCTGATCCTGTTTCTACATCAACACTCCTCTGGTTTAATATAGATGCCATACAGAGCAACATGTATATACATTACACACAAACAAACAGCGTCGTCTTGTTGATCGACGGCTGTTTTTCCTCGTACACAAACAAACAAACAAACATCAGAGGGTATTTTGGTTTGCCGACAGCCACAGAACAGCTTTGGAGCGTTGCTAGTATAAATGACATTAGTGCAAATGCAACTCAGAAAAGGAGAGAAAAGAAAAGAGGAAATAAAATAGTAAAACAAAACAAAGGTAGCAAAAGGTTAGAGCACACGAGGGACCAACGAATAAACGCGATGGGAAACGTGGCGGCACAAGCTGGACATATAAGCGTGCATCAGGACTCAGCATTCTCAGGGTTTACACTCTCACTTCTGCACAAACACACACTTTTCTGTGAGTGTGTGTGTGCACGTTAGCATATGTGAGGGGAAAAAAAAAAAAAGCTATCAAACGTTTTGCTCGTTTTGCTGGTAGTAACATCCGATGAGGTGAAGTGTGAAGCGACTGAGCAGCAGCAGCAGCAGCAGGAAGAGGAGGAGGATAATGATGCTGTGATGTGATTGGATGGAGCGAGCTGATTGGCTCCTGTCGTGAAAGAATCAACAGTTGCCGTAGCGACGATAAATGTGGAGATGTGACTGATGAGCGCAGATAAGTACCGCGAACGGAGTAAAGACGACGCCGCTGACGACGACGTTTGTCGTCTCCGTGACGTTTCATGACGCCGTCCGATGAAGCAGTAATGTAAAAATGACCTTAAAAATAACATCTCTTCAACAATAATACAAAACGTTTTGGCGATGAGGAGGAGTTACCACTGGTTTGTTTTCCTCTTTTTTTTTTTTTTTTTTTTGCTGGGACCAGCCAAACAAGTTTGATTCAAATATTGAAACAGTATATTAAGAGAAACTTGACACATTATTCTGTTGATTTGTTCAAACTGCAACACTTTTTTTTCGTTTTTGTTTTTTTTTTTTTTTAAACTAGACCCACACCGTGTTTCTTCTGCTTAGCACCAGGCTTCAGGTCATGTGATGGCCTCGAGAAACAACATTCAGTCTGTTAATACAACGCAACGGCCAAAAACCCGCAAACCTTTTTTTTTTTTTTTTCTCTTTTAAATCGAAATCTGTAGACTTTATGAAATGTTAAGACTTTGTCACCGTTTAAAACGCAACCATCTGTTATCAGCATCTGTTCTTTCTTTCTAAACGTCCTCGTGACACCATGGCACGTACACGACTACAGCGAAAAACTCAAAACACTATGAAAATGTGCAGCAACGAGAGAGTGAAAAGCTGCACCGACGAAACAAAAGGCAGGACGACAAAAAAAAAAAAAGTCTGGGAGAGAAATGAGAAGGACACAAGCATGATTTGTTTTGTTTGTATCTAAAAAAAAAAAAAAAAAAAAAAAAAGAAGACGTGATGATGTGAAACTTTCACATTTTGTGGACATGATGTCAAACTCCCAGTTGTTGTTGTTTTTGAGATGAAATCACTTTTCCCCAAATCCTCCCAAAAAAAAAAAAAAAAGAAAAGAAAATGAATGAATAATCAGGAAATTATTCAAGAGAAATGTCACAAGTGGCAACGATTTGTGAAGCTTGAATCATCGAATTCTTCTGAATGTTTTGTGATGAACATCTGCTTTGAGATTGTTGGGATGTTTTTTTTTTTTTCTTAAACGTGTTTTTGCAGTTGAATTTCTGACTTGATGTGAGACTCAACTCGCTGGATTATTTATGTTGAGTGTTTATATGTACATGCATGGATGTTATTGTTATGTTCAGAGGCTGCATGAAGGAGGAGACCGTTCCTCAGAGGAGTGAATGTGCTGCTCAGGCTCTGATGATGGTGATGGTGGTGATGGTGGTGATGGTGGTTCAACAGGGTTCATCTCTGTCTGGGTCTGTATCTGTGAGGACGAGTGGTGAGAGACACAAGGGGTGGAGGAGTGAGAGAGAGATGGAGGAGGAGGAGGAGAGGGGGTTATGTCTGCTGTGTTAGAGGAGGAAGAGGAGGAGGATGAAGGTGGAGCAGAGGGCACGCCACAGGAGGAGGAGGAGGAAGTTTCTCCACCCGATGTGCCAGGTCCTTTTTCATTCTCCTGCTCTCCTGTTTCCTCCTCCTCCTCTCATCTGGACGAGCTCCATCTTCCTGCTTCTTCTTGGCCGCGGCGTCTTCCTGCCCCGCTGGGCTCTGATTGGCTGGTGCTGCTGCTGGAGCGGCGTCTTGGTTGGGAGCGTTAGCGGTCGGCGTTTGGCTTTTGAGTTGCGAGTGGCAGAGAGGACACGTCTCCTGGACGTAAAGCCATTTCTTCAAACAGCCAGCGTGGAAGAAATGACTGCAGGGAGTGATCACAGCTGTGTTCATGTCCTGGAAGGAATAAGAACAAAAACAGAAAACATAAGTGTTTTATTCAGACGCTCCAGGATTTCAGGATGTTGTGATCACACAAATTCAACCAATCCTGTGAGTAATTTTGACCAATAATCATCATCATTGATCCATTCATCAGTGAATCACGTCCTTGTTTCTTTTAGAAGATGCAGGAAATGTGAGATAAAAAAGTCTCACATTTACCTTCAACATCACTGATAAGAACCAAGAGACACAGTATCCGGGCAGATTTCACCAAAGAGGAGGAAACTATTTTATATTGTTGTGGAGCAACAAGAGGAAGTCGACTCCTGAGAAACAACTTTGTCACCAAGAAAAACATTAGAACGTTAGAAACTCAGGGAAGACGTCAGACCAGACACGTCACTCTGACGACAGGCTGCTGCATCACCACATATCAGACATATTCGCTGTGTTTCCACCGAGTAAGTTCCTGGTAACGCGGCTGGGAACTTTTCAGAAATGTCCCCTCATTTGACCCTTGTAACATCTGTGTTTCCACCGAGGGTAAAGATCCCGATCAGTGACGTGACGTGAGAGCAGGACGGACTTTGCCGATCGGTTCATCATGTTACTATAAATAAACTACAAGCTGCAGTCAGTGTGTGTGTGTGAGAGAGGAATTTGTGACTGGTTCAACTGTGTTGCTTCGTTCGCTTCTTCTATTCTATTTATAGAAACTATTTATTGATACTCTTCTGCCGCTGGGTTAAAAAAACTGTCTTAAGTTACAACCAATCACCACTGAGTCAACCTAAAACCCCGCCCAAGAACTTTTCAGGGTGAAAATTACCCCTGGACAGGGGTAACAGGGGTAACAGGGGACAGTGTTCATCTGGTGGAGACGCGCCAACGGCCGAGTTCCTGAACTATGACCCGGAGGTTCCTGCTGTGAAAATGGCCTAATTGTTTTGTATTAATTCTAAGTTGAATTGTTTGTCTATTTGCTTTTATAGATTCACACAAGATGGAGTTTACATCGTATGTGTTACACTAACATTGTCTACGCCGTGCTTTTATTGTGAAACAACTTCCTGTGCGACACTAGTCGGACATTTTACGTTAAAACTGCGACGATAAAGAAGACAGACGTCTTAACATCTGACGTTCCCAGTGTTGCAGGGAAACAGCAGCAGGTGAAAACCGTGTGGCTACGAACCCATTTATATTTAACCTGTTATAACTAATTGTCTTACTGGCTTTCAGGGGTTAATTAATTGTTAAAGTTGAATTATAAATAGAAAAAAAAATGGCAACTTTATTGTGAAAAACACCTAAAAAAAAATACTGCAACTATCATCTCAATTTTTTTAGAAAATCTGCTGCAAAAATCAGGAAAATTAAGACGCAACAATCTCAAAAAAAAAAAAAAAAAAAAAAAAAAAAAAGTCCCTGTGAAATCCTGAAGGGATTGTTTATATGGAAATGAAAACACAAACAAGACGCGATGTTACAGACCCTGAGTTTCAGCCTGAATCCAGAGATTAATCCATCAGCTCATACCTGGTAGCAGATGGCGCAGATGTCGTTGTACTGCTCCAGCTGTGTGTTGCTCGCCGTCGGGAGGCTCTTGATCTTGTTTACAGCGTCTCTCCTGAGCAGGAAGCTCTGCCAGCCGAGCTGGGCCCGGAGCCAGACGTTATAATACGAGTGGACCAGGATGATGGTGCTTCCCATCACACTCCACTCGCCGAACACCGTCTCTGACACGCCGTAGCAAACCACACACACGGCGACCTGACGGCAGCAGGAGGAGGAGGAAGAAACCAGCGACAGTGAGGCAGTGATATGTCGTCTTATGTTCTCATCCATCAACATCCTGTAATCTACGTTTGTGTTTGTGTGGAACAATTACCAGGAACTCCAGCAATCGATAAGTGCCGTTAACACAATAGATAACTTCATCCATGTTCTCCACCGGAGCCTTACGAAACTCCTCCACCATGAAGAGAACGTAGATCAGCAGAGTCCCGAGGACCTGAGGGTGAAGTTTAAAAACAGGCTTTGTTTTAATTCTATAAAACTGAGTAGAGTTTTGTATAATTACATAAATTTCAAGTTCAAAACGTTTCAACAATGAGACCGGTGTTTCGCGTGTGTTGGTGTGTTACCTGCAGCGAGGTGAGGATGGATGAAGAGATGATGATGAGGAGCCAGAAGTCCATGTGGAAGAACTGACAGATCATATACGCCATGTAGGCGGGAAAGATGAGCAGGAACAGACACAGAGACACAGCTCGGAAATGTTTCCACAAACTCCTGAAAAACAGAAAGAGAAAAACAGTTTCATCTGACACGTTAACACAGGTCAGTGTCCTGCTGCTTCTTCTTCAGGTGTCCGGACACGTCGGTCGTCGTTTCCTGACTATTTTACCTAAAAAAAAATCCTTCCACACTGATGATTTATTCCTGAGGCTTTTTTCTTGGCTACTTGCCGTGACCTGCCTGACGCTAGGCTACTACCATTGTTTGAATGTTTAGGAAGGAGCAGTAGGAGGTGGAGCTTGGACAGAAGCAGTAAAACAGATGTGACACAGAAATTTATTTAAAATGCGAAGATATGGATCCATGTTTTCACTTTGCATCAATAGTATTGGATCGTTAATCACTGATGTATTGATTTAGGTCCATGGATCTTTATATCCCTATGAGGTACAAGACAGAAGTTTCCATATCGAGTAAGTAGCATCTCAGAGATTATGTGACAATTATAAAACCAATTTAATCTTAAATTTCATTCATTTACATCCTAAAACTTTCCCTTCACGCCTCTTCTTCTAATGGAGAGATTTGGCTACAGTCAAGTAAAGGTTTCTTACTTGTCTCTTGATGCTCCCAGAGCCAGGACGATGGGGTCTGCTATCTCCAGCATGGACTGCAGGATGGAAGCGACGACGATGAAGAGGATGATGGACAGGAGGAAGGCTCTGTGTATCACCTGCAGCTCAATGAGCCCAGTCTGGACAGCGAGGATGAGCAAGGTGATGCCTTCAGTCATCCCCCTGCAAAGAAAGATGAAAAAACAAAACAATAAGACGTTTAAAGAAGAAACACAAACAGAAACACGTACACATACACAGATATCTATACAGACTGACCTGTGCATGGTGTTGTCATTCATAAAGGCTCTGTAGCCTTGCAGGTAAAATTTACAGAGCGTGAGAACCCCCAGAGCGATGAAGGAGACGGTAAAGACCAGACCCAGCAGGGAGTATGGCGTACTACAACACTCTGCAATACTGACGAGGACAGAGAGGAGGAGGAAGACAGAGCTTTTATTGAATGATAAACGTGACATGTTTATACTGAGGTTATAAACTGAATTGGAAAAAAAAAGTTGTGTTGAGATCAGTCAGTCGGGCTGTAAACTGTTTGGTTCATTTGATTCATGATAGAAAAAAAAAAAAGTGCTGTAACGAGTCCAGGATGTACAGTTGAGATCGAAGCAGCTGTGCTCAGGTTTTACCTGGTGAGAAAGAGGAAAAGGAGCCTCTCCCTTGAGGTAGGCTGGTCTCTGGTGCTGAAGTAGGAGTAGATTTGTAGAGCGAATAAGAGCAGCCAGAAACACATGAAGAGAACTGGAAGGACCAGCTGGTTCCACAGAGACATACCGAGAGCCAGCAGCCCGTACACCTCCACCACCTGACAGAGAGAGAGAGAGTGACGGGTGCAGAGATAAAGAGGAGAGATGGAGGTAATTGGGACCAAGTCAGAACCACATTAATATTACATAGAAGCAAATCTCTCAGGAGTACTACAGCTAAAATCCTGTAATAAAAGCTAAATAAGCCTCGCAACATTAGATGACATCAATATTTGATTACCTGAGCCAGCTCCCTGTAGGCCGTCTTAGCCAGGTTATACGGTACCAGTAGGTTAGAAGCCAGGAAGTAAATGACCTCCAGGCCTGTGAAGATCATGGAGAACTTATTGATGAAGACGATGGTCTCTAATGGGACCAGACACAGTCTGGCCACTAAAGGGAGAAGGTGAGCGGAGAAAAGCCAGATCCTCTTGGTTTGCATGACGCAGGAACACAGCGTACACACCACCAGCTGACCTGAAACAGCACACACACAAGAATATATTAAAACTACTTTTACTCATGCAGTGTTTGAAATAACTAAGTAATTAACAGCTCATGTGAGCCGACGCCTTGCGAGTCCACTTGTATCTTTCACACTTGGATGACGATATGAGACACATTTGTATTTAGCAGTTTTACTTCCCTCCCTCCTCTACAGCAGTATATATATATAGATATACAGATATATATCTTTGTCACTAACTATGTTCTCTTCGCTTTCTCAGGCTTTCACTGCACAGCTAAATCAGCACTCGTGGTTTATTTATAGCTCAGGAGACTCCGTGACCGCTCTCCAGCAAAGATAAAACCTATAGACACAGGAACAGCTACATTTTCTGTTTCTAAATGCAGCAGCTTCTTTCATGTTACCAGGTTTAGATTTATGCTTAAATCAACCAGGCTCATGTGACCTTATGGGGGCTTTAATATAACAAAGCAATTCTGTAAATAATGCCCTATAAACTCCTCCAGGTGGTGATCTTTTACAACAACCACAGATTCACACATATTACACAGCTGCAAGATGAGAGTTCACTGCTTTTCTTTTCTTTTTATAGAGAAGATGGTTTCTCACTGTCGTAGAAAATAGATTTGAAGTTAAGTCCCTGCAGTACTGCAAGTAAAAGGTCTGTGTAATTAATTTCCCACACTTTTCTTTTCTTCTCTCAGATGCACCAACAAACCATGAAGGAGAAAGGAGAAAGATCAAACTGAAACAGAAGAAGCTAGAACTCATTTTCTCCAACATATTACTAAATATGTTTGGGTTTCTGCCTCATCACTTATGCTAGAAATGTGTGGTTGTTCTTTACTGTGTGATGTTGTTACCGATGAGTGCGGTGGTGAATCTGTTCATGGACAGAGGTTCCAGGTAGACGGGTCCTTCGTAGCCAGACTCCAGCTCACTGCGAACATAATCCCTGACGAAGAGACGTCAAATCATCAATTTACACAAATCTGTTGTGGTTTATGATCTGCAACCAAAACGCTCAGATGAACTAATTCAATGAAAACTAAGAGTTAGGATATGTTATGGTCCATTATACTGCTAACTGAAGACATTATTACTGACAGTATGATATAAATTCATTTTATGTATGTGACAGAATATTATCAACACTTGAAATGTAACAGTTGCTCATTTGTAAATAATGTAGGTGCCATAAAAACAGTAAGAGAGTAAATGAAGAGCTGCTGGTTGATGTAAATATGTGAAAGATTCAACTTTAAACATTAATAACTGTAACAAATGATCATTTACTTGTTATGACTAAAGCCCTAATCACACAGGATTAGTTTTACCTGGTGACGTCTGGTAATTTGTAATAATTGCGGCAGGTGTGTGTGATTTTAATCCCGTGCAAACGCGTCATGTCTCTAATTTGTAAAGTAAAAATTCCACCACTGATCACCGACCATATTTCACCAAACACAGATGAACACAGACGTCCCGTGATAACAGCTACTAGCCACATTTACAAAAATGGCAGCTCAGATCCACCAGAAGAGCGAAATTTCTGCGAACATCGAGGTGGACGACATGCGTAGCAGCAGCAGCGAGGAACATTTTTCTGTATTTCAACAAGTTTAACACAAACGTCCTGACGACCCGTTGCCCCGACAACTGCCCACTGTTCCCAAGTCACGTTGCTGCTTTGACATTTTATTTACTGTTGCCACGACGACTGTATACCACGTTAAACACTATCATTTTAACCCAAAACATAAGCTTTCCATAAACCTATACAAAACCCCTAACTCAATGAACACTGTGTGTTATTTATCCTTTTATTTCTCGCTGTAGAAAAGGAGGAAATTCTGCACAAGTGTTTTTGATTAAACTAAAACCAATAATTTTTCAAATATTACAAACACCAACCTCCACAGTGACCTACGTTATCTACGGTGACACTGTGTTCAAACCTTTAAGTGATGATTCAGAGTAACATGAACCAGAGTCTATTTCACCATGAACACGAGTCAAACTTCCCCATCAACAGATATTTTACGTTGGTTGAAGTAATATCCAGTTTGACCGTCTTTTGTTTTCACAACCAAATAGTTAACAATGAAAGTAAATGGGGCAGCCAGCCAAACGTATCTAAATTGTCATTTTCTAACCACTAATAAAGCTCAAAATATCACTTCACTTCAGCAGTAGCATGAATAGGGTCCCTACACATAAACTGAAGTACTGATAACTTAGTAAGTGAACCCAGAGTTTATTAAAAACACTGTTTTACAAGACTTACCCAACGTCTGGTTTTATAACAACTGGTGATGAAGGATGTTCCACATCAGCAGATTCATCATTTCTTTTGCTCTTCACAAACACATCGGCCCGTTGTTCAGGAAAATGATGAATCTGCTGATCTGGAACTCCCTTCATCTCTAGACAGCTACTGACAACGTGGCTATCTGGTTGTGAAAACAAAAGAAAGTCAAACTCAATATTAATTTGACCAATGTAAAATATCTCCTGAGGGGGTGTTTGACTCTGGGTTCAAATTACTCTGGACCACCACTTTAAACAACAGCGACAAATACTCAAATTTTCCTACACATCAACCAACAACATAACGTGCATCGTCAGTCTCCGTGTGTGTGTGTGTGTGTTTACCTTGAGACTTGGTGACCAGCAAACAGCAGAAGAGCCGTGAGGACGTACAGGTAGAGTTTAACCAGGTGCTGACGAGGCAGAGTCAGCAGCACCAGGCTCAGGATGTAACCTGCACGACACACGGAGACAAAATATTCAAACAGAGTGAAAACATGATCTTTATAAAGAGCCTTTTCAAATCATAAAAGTGATGCAGCGATTGTGGTTGTGCGCCAGTTGTGTGTTATATAACGACAGGAGGTTATCTCTGACAATCAGACAGTTAAAGCTGCTCACAGTTTTATCGTACATCAGTCTACTAACTGAAACTGTGTCAGTGCAAAGCAGCAGTTACTTTGGTTTTTTCCTGCATCTTTCTCTCTCTCTGTCCGTCGTTCCACCCACAGCTCACATCAGCACATACCAGGCCCATTCGCTCATTAACCAACTGCAGCCAAATCTGTCAGCACACATGCACAAAGATGGACATATCCAAACACACACACACACACACACTCAACACGTTGCTCGCTGCTTTTCTTCTCTTCTCTCTCACATCACTGTTACTGGACTTTTGTTTTAAAGTTTCCGTGATTGGGTTTGTGGCAACCTGACAAAGATCTTTTCCGATTCGTGCGTTCAAGGACGATTTTTCTGTCTTTAAAAAAAAAAAAAAAAAAAAAAATTCATTATCCTTAAGTTAATGAGCAACACCTGTTAAAAAGATTTGTTATTATTTGAAGCACATGGTTAACAACAGCTAAGATAAACTAACAACACATTTATAAAAATATTCTCTAATCAACATGTGGTGAATGTTGGGAACCGTCCAGTCACAGGTCAATGAAGGGACACAGTTATGAAGATTGTTTTTAAAGCTTCATTTCACTGAACTGGAGGAATTTGCATCAGTTCATGATCTTCATCACTGACGTTTTTTTTTTTTTGCCAACTTGTCTGAATAACTGTGAGCAAATTGTGCCAATCAGATACATTTCTGTGAAATTTGGTGCATGACTGAACTTTTGACACATGGAAAAAAGTCTAACACGATCCAAGACTTTACTGTAACTTCCTAAGAAAACGATTTCACTTGAAATCTAAATGAAGAGTGTATATTTTTGGGAAGCCAGTGAGGGATCAAACCAAAACAAATTGAGGAAAAAGTTGAGTAACAGTTCAAAGCTGGATGTGGAAACCGGTTTAAGGTTGCACTCGTTCATCCTTTTGTTATTTTAAAGCTCCATTTGTTTATGAATCATAAAAATTCACAGCTTTGTGACTTGTATTTTGCATAAAACGCCATGTAACCAAGTAACAACACTGACTGAAGACAACGACTGGGGAGTAAAATCAAGCTGCTGGTTCACCACCTAATGATAGAGCAGCAGAACAGAAGCCACTTAAGCTGATAACACAGTCAAACACACTAAGATATGTTAGCGATAACACTGACACGCTAACGGCTGCAGCTCTTTTTACTGCTCGTACTGTTAAGTTAACAAACGCGTGTGTGAACAATGATTTGTGGCACCGATAGAACAAAACATTTAAATAGTGTGTTTGTTTTAAACTATCCTATAAAGTCGTGGTAATACCTGCTTATATTGGACAAGAATCTGTGTTTATGTGTGTGTGTGTGTGTGTGTGTGTGTGCCAGTAACACTAACCTACGTAATGCAGGTAAAGTGCCAGGTATTTGTACTGAAACAGGGGATTGTTGGAGAGACTGGAGCGTTGGATCTTCTGGAAGAAGGAGCTGACGTCCCAGCGGTAGAGGACGTCGAGCAGCATGATGCTGGGGACACGTAGACCCACATTGAGCACCGCCTCAACACGGTCCTTCACCGCCATGACCTCAGCTTGACCTCTGATCGGTTGGCAAAACTGGCCACGAAGACGACGCGCTGTGAACAACCGGTGCGCTGCACAGAAAAAGAACAGAAACATTACATGAAGGAATATTACAAATAGGCTTTTACATCCTGCAAACTCTTCTATGATTGAAAATACAAGTGAGTATTTTGATCTTATTGTCAGAGGGATGGATAGAGGTGGTAACGATCCATGGATCTAAAATGATACATCGATCCAATGATTTAGATGCAAAATTAAAACATGGATCCATATCATCATATTAAAAACTGTTACTGTTTCCGTCCAAGCTCCACTTCCATTACTGCTCCTTCCTAAACATTCAAACAATGCTAGTATCCTAGCGTCAGGCAGGTCACGGCAAGTAGCCAAGAAAAATACGATGAGGACGTTTAGTCTCGTGTCAGGAATAAATCATCAGTGATGGAGGATTTTAACAGGTCAATGGACAAAACTCAGTCGGAGGTAAAATAGTCAGGAAACAACAACCAACCTGTTCAGGAACCTGAAGAAGAAGCAGCAGGACATGGACCCGTGTTAACGTGTCAGAAACCTGCTCACCAGCTCTGACCTGTTATTTTCCATTAAAACTGAGCTACGACTCTAAAAGTCTCTGACAGACTTCGTAATATCGTATCATTGTCCAAAGAATTGATTATAATATCATATCGTGATAAATCTTGTGATTTACACTCCCACTACCAAACCTACTGTGGTTATAATTACTTCAACTAAATTAAAACTAAAGCTAAACCACTAAAACTGAGCTACGACTCTAAAAGACTCATCACACTCTCACAAGACTATCACAGCTGATCAACAACACGACGTCAAAATACCATTTATTTTCATAAAACTATCAACAGATCTGAGCTGTATGAAGTGTGTTGATGCTGTCTGTGTATTTTCCTTCCCTTGTGTGTCATATACGTGTCTCGTGGTCTGATCTGTATCAGGGGTCAGGAATTTCAAAAATAAATCTTTCTAAGAGCTTAAACTCTAGTATGGGTCAGTCTTTTGTTTTTTTTTTTTTCTTTCTTGTGCAGCACTTTAAGCCTTAAGTTTCTTAGTTTTCCTAAACAAAGCGGCACGGACTCTGACGTTTTCCAGATTCACAGACACGAACTGACGACAACGAAGCCTGCGGCAGCTTTTCCCACAGGTTGAGACTTTACTTGTGATGGCGTGACGCAGAGGCTCCGACTGCGTGGGATGTTTAAATAGAAAATGTATGGAAAATCTTAACATGGTTCACTGCATTGCTGCCTCCAAACAGAGAGCACGGATTACTCTAAATCTTCACCATGAGGCTAATTAATATCATGAACTATCAGGAAAGGAAAGCAAGAAAAACAATCCCGCTAAAACAAGCAATGTGGAAATTATTATAACAGCTCTGCAATGACTACATGATTAAATCAATTATTAAATTAGTTGCCAACTATTTAAATAATAGATTAGTTGCTTATGTTTCTTAATGTGGCTGTATAACAAGAAGAGGACCGACGGCAAGACTAGTGTGAGTCACGTAGACTGGGTTTCCTTATAGATTTCATTAATGTGACGTAATTATTGAAGTAACACCGATTAACGTGAAGCATTGTGGGAATTCGTTGCACGTAAAGAGAGAAGCTCTGAGTTTGAATACGTCATATGGAGAAATGTCGTTAACAACTGACATAGATGTTTTCACGATCGTTGTGGGAAACACATCAAAGCATTTAAATTGTCAAATCCTTCATTAATGTAACATGTTAGTCACCGCTGCACACGCTAACTGTGGAGTGTTAACACGCTAACAACAACAACAGTGTTTGTTTGGAAAAAACATTTAGTAAAAACAGTAAAACTAGTCAACATCTGCCCCAATTTAACATTTACATCATATGTGACCAGAGGTTAAAGTGGAGGAAACGATAACAAGCAACACAAGAAAATTGCTGCACCACATTAGCTTAGGGTTGCTAACCGCTGCTAACCGCTAACTTTAGTAACATTAGCGGTCGTAGATACATTTGAGTATAATTATCTGAAATGAGGTCGGAGAGACGCTGGAGTTTAACGTGTTAAATTATTTGACGACGTCACTCAGAGACTTTTAAGGTGAATCCATCATTTCTTCAGAAATTATTTATTCAGACAGTAGTAACTGTCTCTGTGTCTAATGTGTAGATCTTATGAATGCACAGATATTTAAGTTTTAATGTGAGAGTTGTTTGAAACTACTTTTGTACAAAACACAAAGGTTTGTGAGCTGGAGAGAAGGTCACAAGAAGAACAGCTTCAACCAACACACACACAATGATTTACATAGTCAAATCTATAAAGCAATAATCAATCTAGATTTGATTACAACCAAATGACTCCAAGTCTTTCTGCTTCCACATCGTAACAGCTGCTCTGAACATTACAACACTGTATGAAAACACTCCTGGTTGTTTTAATGCAGGTGCAACTCGGCATCAGACAAGAAAAACGAGGCACGGTTGCAAAACCTGCTTATTCACAGGCTATATATGCTTCCTCAGTTGTTCCCCCCTCACACACTGTTCTCAGTGTAATGATTATGCTTCTTCTTTAGATGTTTGTTTATTTACAACACTATCCAGAAGTAGGCGACGCTAAGATAAATGCATCTATAAAATACTTTTCTTAAATTCCTTAAGAAACTGTTTCTCCCATTTTCAAATTAAATCTAAAAACCAATACTGCTATAAAACTGTCAAGATCATTGATTTCCAGCATTGACCAGCTACAGGAGTCTAACACAATCAGATATATTAAAGGGATAAAAACCTCAATATGTAAAGAGCTTTGCAAAATCTCAGCTAGTGTTTATTATTGTTGCACCAAACCACAGTGTTTATGGCAACATGTTGTCAAAAAGAAAATATATATTTTGACTGATTTTCACTTATATATTCATATGTATGTGACTGTAAAGAGACGGTCAGTAAATGAAAAACAAAAAACAAAATAAATGTTAGTAAAAGATCAGTAATATTATTGTAACTTCACAACAGTTAAGATACAATATTGTTCAATTAAACAACAAAGATTGTCTCCTGTTGAATCATGTTTTATCAGCTTCTTCAACAAAAAACATAATTGATCACATTAAAAATCAAATCAACTTTCATCGTTATGCATCAAAATAACTTAATAGTTTACTACAAACCAATAACTACAATCCCTTATTATGTTTGACACAACTGAAGAAGTTTGTTTCCACTTATTTAAACTCTTAAAATGATGAAAAACATCTCACACGCAGGTGATAAGTTACTCAAAGGTAATTTAAGTATGTTGCATCGTTTGGAGACATCCTGTTCCTGATCTCAAGTATCAGATCGGAGCCAAACTGGACATTCTGGGCAAACACCCTAATCATTTACGTACGGCGTCATAAACTGAGCTTAATCTGTGGCAGAAGTGAAACAGGTAACGTAGCGTTAGAAACGCTGTTACCAAAATGTCAGCAGTGTGGAAATATACAACTAGAACGTAAAAAACACTAACAGCCACGTGCAGCATCTGCACCACATGATGCTGCGTTAATAAAACCTCTAAAAACCAAACATGCAACAAACTGCAGCAATTGAAACGGCAAAGCAACAAACTTTTAAAAGGAGGAGTCGGTAGTCTGTAGATTTATGAGGCTAGATGTGATTTAATATTAGAGTCTGACAACAAAACAAGCTTCAGTAAGTTAGACAGTTTAAGTTTAGCTGCTTTGCTAAGTTGGCTTTATTATCATGGAAACTGTAAGTAAGAGCTTAAGAAAAGACAATTAGTCTCAGGATTGTGACTGTGAATTTCAGAGAGCAACATGGTGCCTTTTTTCTTTACACTCACACAATAGTGGAACTGACTCCAAAACCACTCAGCTGCTCTTTTTGGTCTTTGAGGAAATTCATTGTTGAAGTCAAGCGCTGCAATGTGATCATTACACATTTGTGAAGCAATTTCACTTTGGATTGTTTCAACTTGAATAAACACAGTTTTTTGTTTCATTGTGGGATAAGTTTTCCATCGTGCTTACTAAGCTCAAGTTAAGCTAAAAGTTGAAAACAGCAGAGTTTCCATCCATTAATATCCTCTGCAGCTCGGGACAGGATCTGTTAAAACTTACATAACTGTGAATTCATCACGACTATCACCGGCCAGAGTGAGATCACTTTGCAGAATCAGAGATTATGTAACAGCAGCCGTCTTCCACTCTATATTTATATTCATATCAATCCATTAGCTGCTTCTGGTTAATGCTGGAGGACTTCATCTAAACGAGAGTATTCATATCATTAGAAACGACAACACAACAAAGTGCTGCATCGATTATATTACGCCATGAACTCTAGTAACCCCGCTGTCTCGACGTTAGCTTAGCTTAAAAAAATAAATAAATAACACAGTAAGGCTTTTACTAACTAGCCTAGCTTGAAGTTAGCTTTATGTTATGGCACTACAAAGGCTAATAAAGAGTTTATTTTGTATAAATGAGTAATAAATACAGCAGTAACTGTACATATTGTGTAGAGATGATGAGCTGCAGCAGGCACAGAGCCAACAATTCAAGCTAGCGTAGTCAGTTAGCATCGCTGTCAGTTAGCTAGCTAATGTCAACAACCGGGATATAAAACCAACCTGTAGACTCAGCTCGGTGTTAATAACGTTTATTTAAACGCGTCTACAGACGATAACGTGAAGCTAAAAGCAGCTAGCTTAAATATAGTTTTGTAGATAAGTACAAACTGTTCCCACACGTAGTCATCAAGTCCCAACTGTAGCCAAGCTAACGAGCAGGACGATGGCGTCCGGCCAAAGATTAACAAGAAGAAGAAGAAGAAGAAGAAGAAGAAGGGGAAAAAATAAACAAGAAAAACAAACACTTACTTTTGAAGGACGATGTTCGAAATATGTACAACACTTTCGGGATGCTTATCAGGTCGGATATCGACCATTTTAACTCGGCACCGCCCGAGTTAACGGTCCTTTCGATGGAGGCGCCTCACACTGAAAGGATGCGGCCCTTCCGCTCATCTCACCTAGCAGCCATTATCACAAGTACCGAGGAGGATGTACTGAGCATGCGCAGTAGGTTCAATCTGTCAGCTGACGTCACATGAAGACACAGCACTTTAATCCTGTTTACATTAGACTGCTCTCTTTATTTACTTATGTAAAAATATGAGTGCATACATGTAAAAAAAATACCAAAATATACTCCTAAATATTATATATACTACATACTCTATACTGCATATTTATACATTTTTATTTTTAATTTATATTGCTTTAAATTGTCTTGATTGTGCTTCTTTTTCATTCGTTGTTATTGCCTATGTGTGTTATGCTGCTGCTACACTGTAATTTGCCAGCTTGGGATCAATAAAGTGCATCTATCTATCTATCTATCTATCTATCTATCTATCTATCTATGTATATATCTATATCTATCTATCTATCTATATATATATATATATATATATATATATATATATATATATATATATATATATATATATATATATATATGCTCCTTTATTTATTAATGATTTAATGATATATTATATTATATTATATTATATTATATTATATTATATTATATTATATTATATTATATTATATTATATCTTCTCCTTTTTACCCTATTTAATATTTTCAAGTTTGTTTTTCTCTAACCTGCTGAAACTGTGGGACAAATGCAGGAACTTAAGTGAATTGCCGTGAAGTGATTTATTGTGTAGGGGAAAGGAAAACATATTTCCTTCTATTCAAATTTATATTGCTTTCTTTGTCTTTGGCTTCAAAAAGTTATTTCAATCAAATTTAGAAGTTTTGGGGGTGGAAACATAACACCAGCAGGGAACCTAAAACAAGTTTATATTGAACTTTTTTTTCTTTTCTCTTATAAATATAATTTTATTATATTTGGGTAAACGTACACTCCGTTCCTCTCAAATGTGGTGAAGTATGAAGTATATACAATTATATCTGATGTATTGTTGATGTATCTTTACCTTTATATGGGAATTAATGTCCTCATTAGGCCTTGAAGTTGAGCAGGTCTTTGTACAGATTGATTTAAACCAGGAACCAGGAAGAATGTAACAAATACACAATAAACAATAAACACTGATGAACACTATGAATACCATCAAAGTGGGTCTGTCCTGTTCAGATTAGAGAAAACGAAAAAGAAAAATGACACCAGGTGATTTTATTTCAGACAGACTCTGTTTAAACAACAGGGAAATGCATACATCACATCATAACTAACTAACTAAGTCAGCCAATTAAAAATTCATCAACAACTATTTTAAGGATCGAACATCACAGCAATTTATGATGTGAAATGTTAAATATTTGCTCAAATACAAAGTTTAACACCTTTCTTTATGGTACATTACAATGATCTTTGACAAAACAAGACATTTGAGGACACAGGTCACATTGGACCATTTGGTGTAACAGTGACCAAGACTGTTTCCTAACAGCAGAATACAGTGTAAATGATGTGGGATTTGTGTGTTTTCTCTGAGGCTGTGTGGGTTTTCTCTGACTACTCTGGTTTCCTCCCACAGCCAAAAGACATGCAGATTAATTGGTTTGTCTATATATATGTTGGCTTTGTGATAAACTGTTGCCTGTGTTGTTTTCTAACCCCACAACCCTCAACAACAGGACGGGCAGTTTAGAAAATGGATGGATGAGATCCGCTATCGATCCTGTCAGGGAAGTGATAATGTCACACAGCGTTATACAAACAACTGGAGAAAATTAAATAAATAATAATAAAATAAATAAAGAAGTAATTAATGAATTAACATAGAAATTTAAGCATAAATATAATAGAATAACATATAATATATTACTTTATAATAATATCCATATACAACTATTATTATTATTATTATAAATTGTATAAAATTATATATATGTGTGTATAGTACAAAAATAAAATAATACATAGAATAATACAACAAAATATACATACAATAGACATAATAAATAAACAATAAACATACAATAATAAATCACAAAAGTACAGTTGAAACAGCACAAACAACAAATACAGTAGGTTAATAATTTGTGATCACAAGTTTGATTAATTTTAATCCAATCAATCTTTTAAGTTTGGTTTTAAAAGTTGAATAGTTTGTGATTTATGATATATATTGTTTATAACAATAAACAATAGTTACAAAGGTTTTATTCACAAACAAATGATAAACATGTTCATAAATAAAGTGTTTTAAAGTGAATATATATATATATATATACTAGATGTATTAAATCTTCTTATATAAATCTTTTGAGAGACAGTCTCCATGGTAATGAAGCTTCTCTTCCTACGTCACTTCCGGCTACATCCGGGACGCCAGGAAGTCAGAGTCACAGTGCGCGTGTGTGTATTTGTGTGTGTGTGTGTGGCGCTGCTCGATGAATGAAACTACACAGTTTTAACTCAAACTTCATTCATTCAACTTCTCCACAGTATTTGACAGTGTTTACTAAACATTACCTGTTATCTTTCTCCACCAGGTAAGACTGTTATATATTTATGTATAAAAACCGTGTCGCTGAGTTAGCTAATGTTAGCCGGTTGCACCGGTTAACTGCTCGTGTTTACATCGCTCGTGCTGCTAGTCGATATTAGCCATCTCATGCTAAAAATATCAACATCACGGACTGACAGTGTCTGCACCGATTAGGTGGCTTTTGACCGGAAATATCCAGATAAAACAACACGTCCTCTACAACGGTGATGCTTTGTTTAGCTCTGTGTGTTTCATTATTAGCGACCTGCTGTGTTTCCTGACGCCTCTCATGTTCCCCCCTTTCCTCTGTTTGCAAGGTGCCTGTGCGCATGTTTGTCACTGTAGCTGGGAATAAGTGTGTGCATAGCCAACTCCTGCTGTGTGAGTGTGTGTGTGTGTGTGTGTGAGAGAGAGAGAGAGTGTGTGTGTTTATGTGTGTGAGGAGCCATGTCAGTGTCAGTGATCATAAAGTGGGGAGGTCAGGAGTACTCCATCAGTTCTTTGTCTGAGGAGGACACAGTCATGGACCTCAAACAGTCCATTAAGACCTTGACTGGGGTGCTGCCAGAAAGACAGAAACTACTGGGACTCAAGGTCAAAGGTGAGAGGGCGTCAGCGACCGTAAACCGCATTAATGTTCACCCACAAACCTAATCAGCTTATGTTTTATACGTACAAACGTGTCCATCTCTCAGTCTGCTTTTCTCCACCCGTCTATAATCCATAAATCTACTTGAGTTAAGATTATTTGGTGTGTTTGTTTTCTAGCTAAACGAATTTCCGTCTTTCTTCTTCTTTCATGTCGCCTTCCTCAGGGAAACCAGCAGAAGATGAGGTGAAGCTTGGTTCTCTGAAGCTGAAACCAAACACTAAGATCATGATGATGGGCACCAGAGAAGAGAGTCTGGTATGTATCAGGAATCAACAGGCGTTACGTCTGATTGACTGGTCAATCTGTAGATTTACCAAACGTGAAAAATATCAATAATATTATAAATATTAACCCTTAGAATCCTGAAATAACATTTGCATGATCAAATCATGTGATGGTTCAAGGCGTCACAGCATAAAAACAAAGTCTTGCAGCTCTTTGCTGTTAACTTACTTCAAAAAAGCTGATTTTTACTCTATTTCTAGTTTCTGTTTAATGTTGTTGGACCAAGTAAAATTTGAGATAAGATAATATAAATATTTATTTACGAATGAGTCAAAGTGGTGCAGTGATGGACGTCACATTTATCTTCGTATCTTCATCACTTTTAGTCATATGAAGTAACAGAATAGTTCAGGGTTTTTATAAATATGTATTCATGGTTTGATTTAATTTTATCTTTTATATTTGGGAACATCCAAACATCCTGTAATATCGGTATAAACTACATTATCAATATGATATATAAAAGCAAATAACAAAGTAATTCTTATTAACCTAAAGGTTTCTATTGATGCTCATTTATTATTTGGATTGTGTTGTTTCTCTCTCTGCTGACTGATACACTGTAACTGTGTGTGTGTTTTGTTTTATGAAGGAAGAGGTTTTAGCTCCTCCTCCAGAGAACGACGACGTGGTCAATGACTTTGACATAGAGGAGGAGGTCATTGAAGTGGAGAACAGGTGAGATATTTATAACATTTATTAGAGGGTGTATAGATGTGAATAAATGTCTTTATGGTTGAGAAACAACGTTGTTCTTTGTCCTCAGAGAGGAGAATTTGGCTAAAATTGCCCGCAGAGTGAAAGACTATAAGGTGGAGGAGCTGAATCCTCCCAGAGAAGGAAAGAGGCTCCTGGTCCTGGACGTGGACTACACACTGTTTGGTGGGTTACAACACTTTCTCTATTTGGCTTGTTATATTAGAAGATCCTGACACTGAGCTCGACACTTGTACTTTCATTCTGTCTCCTCTTTCTTCTCTTCGTTTCTAAGCGTGTGTCATCACTTTCAACGACTGATATAAAACAAAACTACTGATATTTCTCTATTTCCTGCTGTTTGTTTACAAGTTGTTACTTTAAACTGTTTCCTGTTTGTGTTTAGATCACAAGTCGTGTGCAGAGACGGGTCAGGAGCTGATGAGACCATATCTTCACGAGTTCCTGACATCGGCCTACGAGGATTACGACATCGTCATCTGGTGTATGTTTCCTCTCTTGTCTCCATCTTCAAATGACTAAATATTATCTTATAGTTTTATTCCTCTTTAGTCTGTTTTTAAATTATACATTATAGAGTAAACTGTACATCTCACTCACGCGTTTTCTCTCTTTAGCTGCTACAAGTATGAAGTGGATTGATGCCAAAATGAAGGTAAATATTCTGCTTATCTTCATGTTAGTTGTGTTTCTATAAATATAATAATTATCATCTGGTCACTAGACTGGTTTTGTTACTGTGCTGTAACAGTTTTTGGCCAAAAGGTGGCAGCGTTAATCCATTTAACCTACAGTTTCTGAGGTAAACAGAAGGTGTGTGTGTGTGTCTGTGTGTATCTGTGTGTGTTTGTGTGTGTGTGTGTGTGTGTAGGAGCTGGGAGTGACAGACAACCCCAACTACAAGATCACATTCATGTTGGACAGTGCAGCCATGATCACAGTACACACCCCGAAGAGAGGCGTCGTAGAGGTTTGTAAACACACCAACACACACACACACACACACCACACACAGTCTGGTTTCCATAACCTCAGGGGACATTTCATTGAGTTGCATTAATTTCCTGGAGACTTTCCTGGAAACCCTTGAGATCTCAGTTGTTATTACTACTTGTCTAACCTTCATCTAAACCTTAACCAAACCATAACTCATTATTTTCTTATATTATGGGGACCTGGTTTTTGTCTCCATAAGGAAGACAGGTCCCCATAATGTTAGTGTGTAAACAGACTTAAGTCCCCACAAAGTAAGGAATACCTAGACACCACACACACACACACACAGACACAGATACACAAATTGGGTCATAAATGTGGTTTAGCACATTACTCAATCAAAGGTGTCATTGCAGAGAAAATGTTTATTTTTAAAAATTAATTGTTGTATTGTTTTATTTATTCATTGTATTTATTTTATATTTATATTTATTTATTTATTGTTTTATTTTCCCGCTGTTTGTTTTGTTTCCTTTTATCCTTTTTAAAATGGTTTTAGACACATAGCTGAAGGCTGATTCTAGTGGAAGGTGAAGAGTGTGTGTGTGTGTGTGTGTGTGTGTGTGTGTGTGCAACTTTGTTGTTAATCCTCTGATGTGAAACTCTCCTCAGCTGCAGGTGTTACTACGTGTGGGTAACACTCAGTTGGAGAGTGTTAGCGGTGACAGATTGACGACCACGTGCTCGTACGCTGGACTCAGACGAGGTTTGTGTGTTTGATGGGTCACATGTTTTCACGTGTCTGCAGGTGAAGCCTCTGGGTGTGATCTGGGGGAAGTACGGGGACTTTTACAACAGGAAGAACACCATCATGTTTGACGATATCGGAAGGAACTTCCTCATGAACCCACAGAACGGGCTGAAGGTACGACACCATCATTATCTTTAACAATTTCACCATTTTCCATGATGCCAGCGCTACGTACGTGTTCATTGTTTGTTTTCCTCATCAGATTCGACCCTTCATGAAGGCTCATCTCAACAGGGAGAAGGACAGGGAGCTGTATAAACTGGCTCACTACCTCAGAGAAATCGCCAAACTGGACGACTTCACTGGACTCAACCATAAACACTGGGAGAGGTGGGAACACAGATAACGACACGATAAAGAAAATAATACAATTCAAACAGAATGAAACAGAATAATAATAAGAAGAATATCTTTATCGTCATTGTAAATAAATAGAATTAAAATAAAATGTAGTCATTGGTGCAAAACAATAAAACATGCATCTAAAACCAATGAACTAGAGAATAAATACATGAATCAAAAAAAAATCACCATGAATGAGTCAAACACCCCCTCAAGAGATATTTTACGTTGGTTGAAGTAATAATCAGCAGATTCATCATTTTTCTGAACAACAGGCTGTTGTGTCTGTGAAGAGCAAGAAAAATGATGAATCTGCTGATTTGTAACACCCTTCATCACCAGTTGTTATGAAAACAAGACATTGAGGTTTCATTAGTGGTTAAAAAATTACAATTTAGATACGTTTGGCTGGCTGCCCCATTCACTTTCATTGTTAACTACCTTATTGACCCAAATATAAAACAACCCGTCTTTGTCAAGACCCATTTTTGGAAAAATTAGTGAACGAGCACATGAGCTATAGTAGCAAATGTGCATCATCTAAGATTAGATTTTTTTGTTAAGTTTTGTTTTGTTTTTAACATCATTTGTTGGGGTTTTTTGCCTTTGATGAAAGAAACAGTGTAGAGAGACAAGAATGGAGCAGAGAAGCTAGTTTAGACGGGGATTCGAACTCCCAAACAGCTGCACGGCATTGATCTGCCACCGTGCAGGCGGCCCCTAGGAGTGGTATCTAACATGCAGGTGAGCATTAGCATGTATGTTAGAACCTGCGGAGGACAATTATAACCGGCCCAGTTTTGACACCAGTTTGACAGCTCTGACTTTTAACCAACGTAAAATAACTCTTGAGGGGGAGTTTGACTCGTATTCGTGATGAAATAGATCCTGGGTTCAAGTTACTCCAGACCATCACTTTAACGCCGCTATTCGGCCTGTTTAAGCTTGTAAATAATCACTGAATGTGGCTTTGTTAATGTGTGTGTGTTTACGTCTGTGTGTAGGTACTTATCCAAGAGGCAGCACCACTGAGGAGGAACCTCGTCCTCGATGTCTCCACATCTTCATCCAGTTCTCACATTCGTGGCTCTAACAAATCCTTTCATATCAACACTAACCCTGCAGCTGCTCAGGATTGAGAGATGTGCTTCCCAATTTATATATTTGCATGTTATCTGTCTCTACTGGATCTCAGTCAGTTTTTTTCCCCCCATACAAATCCTATTTACATTTGCTACAATAATAAAAGCGACTACTGTGCAGTAAACTAAAGAAACTACTCATAAGTTTCAAGTTACAAACTACACGACCCACAAACTTCAGTCGTGGTTTATTGTCACATTTACAACCAGGATGTAAGTTTGACAGTAAACTATCATGAAGTCTACAGTTAAACCGGTAGGTGAAAATATCTGAGATCTTAGTAAGTAAAGATGCTTCACTGTGACTGTCGAGGAAGTCGAAACATTTTCCGTTAAATATCCTGAAGCGAGTGAACTGGAACTGAACAAATACATTTATGATATTAATCTACACAAGCTGCTGTGAGATCGTGACTGTCGCTAAAATTTCATCAAAAATATTTTCATGTTTACTACAGAGTCAGTCACTGAATGCAGTGAGGTTGTATGTTGATGTCACACTTTTACATAATGGTTATATTACATAATTGGTTTTGTTTGCATATCTGCCCAGAGATGGTTTGTGTTTTTATGCACGTTTAATTGTTACATTGTTGGACGCACAACATCAGATACATGCAAACACTGAGTTCTCATTTATAGTTGTTTGTTTATTTGTTGCCCTTTTTTAATTTCATACGCAAAGCTGATTAGCTTGTATCGAACTGTTTTTGGTAAATCCAAACGTTATAGAACAAAGTGAAGAAGAGGAAGAAACTTTTTGTTTTGTTTTCGTAGATTTGAAGTAAATGCACTTGTTGTCAACATTTGTTCTAAGTTATGGATGATGAAGGTGAAGATGTGATCAGGTGACACCTGAAGCTCTTGGAAACAGAAGCGATGTGGTTTTTATTTTTTATTTCTTAACATTTCATTTCATCTGCTTTATTTTGTGTTTCCCTCATCACATCTCCAACATCCTGGCTGTAAATATGACAATAAACCATTTTTTTTTGTACGTAAAGTTTCTGTTGTGTTCATTCAAAATGAGAAATCAAAGAAAATCATATCTGATTACCAACTGGGATTTAATTGTAGATATATTTAGCTAAAAAAAAAAGAAGAAGCAGTAAATTATCATGTTCATCATTTATTTATTATAAAGTGTTGAGAAAAGAGATACAATGAGCATAAAGTTAAAAATGAATAATAAATACTGTACACACATTTTCATCTAAAATATGTGAGAAATTAAGAAAAATAAATCTTAGAAAAATAGAAATTTTCTTCGTTTTCATCAGCATCAGTCCAGACTAACAGTCGACTCCGTGTTTGTTTACGCTGCAGATTGAAAAGAAAAGATCAGATTCATATTATTTATCATTTTTTTAAAATATTTTCACACCAAGAAAACAAAATGCAACACGTCTCAATCCAGGTTATTTACTCACTTGCACTGGCTCCAGTGGCTCCACGGTCCGTTGGTGAAACGGTCCTGAGCTCTCACACAGAAAACATACTTCTTAGCTCTGACTGTCACTTCATACTTAGTGTCCTCGATAGTGTGATTCTGCTGCAGAAAGACGGCGACAGATCAGATCATATCAAAGACGTGTGGTTAAACCAGAAGTCTTTATTTGTAGCTTTCAGTTTGATCTCAATGGTGCATGTTTTAATTACCAGTATGTGATCTTCACTGTTGCAGGAGAATCCGTTGCTGACGACTTTGACCTGAAACTTCAGAGTATAATAAGTGGAGGGCGTCTCCCAGGACTCAGGGTAACTCCAGCTGAACACTCTGCCGTGACTGATGCGCAGGTCGGACAGTTTCTCTGGTCTCACTGAACATTTGAAGAAGAAGAAGAGAATGAAAATGTTATAGTTAGTTAGTTAGTTTCAAACATGTAAATATAAATTAACAGCAAAACTACTGTGAACTATGAAAGAAAAGAAAAAACACAAAATTAACATCTCGCTGTTATTAAATCCAACAGCCCCTAAATACAACTCAATGTTCCTCAGTATATAATTAGACAATATACACACTTGCTTGGTACTTTATTTCTTTTTAATTTTTGGCCTGTTTTTATATTATATATATATATATATATATATATATATATATTTCATTAGTCATTAAAAACTTTGAGACCATATTTTTCGACGTAATTGTTGTTTTGAAGCCCTAAACTGGATTTTTTTTTCGTATGAATCATTATTTTAGGATATTGGCAAACAGAAACAAAAAATCTAAAGTTTCAAGAATAATTTCACAATAAAAAAAAAAAAAACTTAAAAGAAAATGGCACCTGCCAAACACAAAGTTGTAACCGGATGTAACATGTCCTGGTTGGGAGTTGTCACTCTCTCTCGCCCTGGACGCAACAGAGCCTGTCGAGTTGTTTCGTTCAAACAGGTTTGTGATTGTGGGCTGGGAACAGCCCATACGCTTGTTTATATCACTGTAGCTCAAACCGGCCTCCACCACACCCAGCGACCGGAGACGTTGTTCACGTGAGGACGTGACATGATGCCGTTCACTGGACTAACAATGGCCTTTACTTGGCTTTTATATATTCCTTCAAAACCAATCCTCAAATTGTGCAGATATCAACTGAGTATTGCTCAATGTGTATTTGGTCCACTTGCAAAGAGACCAACCCATGTGTAATGAACCATGACAACATGACAACTCATCATTATCTCAACTACCCGAGCACCAAGTCAACATTTGATTGACACCAATCTACATTATACTACATCTACTTTATATATGTTTAGTTTTTTTTTCACAAAACAAAAAACGTCTTTTGTTTGTGTGAAAACTCTGCATCTTTAGAACATAATGTGTGAAAACCAGAGTAAAGTGGTTACCGATGTCTCTCATGTAGAAGACCTTGGTGTAGGCCTCCAGACGAGAGTAGCTGTGGATGTAAACGGTGATGGAGATGCTGTGTTGCTCCTCCCTGTAGGGACAGTTGCTCTCCTGACAATGAACTCCTAATCCATCAGCATCCAGCTGACACGGTATCTTCTCCAAATGACTGAATCAAAGACAAGAACATGATGTAAATATATATATGTCTCTGCTGAACCTGTGAAGGTTTTAGTCTGATTGAAACGAGGATGATGAGTTTTGTTCTCACCGCTCTGCCTTCACCAGGAGAACGGCAGCGTTGGATCTGGATGCTGTTTTTTTCCAACTGCAGTGAAATGCACCTTTATAGTTTGGAGCTGAGCAGTGGATGTGACCTGAAGGAGCAGAAACACGGTTACGACCAGTCACTGCTTCTATTTATGTTTAATGTTCTTTTGAGCGTCTTTGTGATCATTGTAAGATTCAAATTAGACATAAAAAACACATAAAAAATAGAGACAAAAAGAGTTTTTTAAAACTTTCTCTTTCACTTTTATAATTTCTTCCAACAGGAAGAAATGAATCAATGTAGAAAGAATAAAGACATTTTTTTTCTCTGAAATGTTGTGGAGTGAAAGTAAAAGTCTTAATAAAATCTAAATATTCTTAAATGAGGTAATATCTTGATATTGTTTTTCTTTCTTTTATCTAATTTTTACAAACAACTGAGACACTTGAACGAAACACAATACTGTAAACTCCGACATGTAAAGTAAAACAGTAAAACCAATATTCCATAAATGAAATAAGAGTCTGAGTCTAAGTTATTAGAATAAAAACCAACCAAATTAACAGCTTATATGAAGAACAGGACACATTTACACACTAACTTGTTTTTGTTGCTTTAAATTTCATTTAAATTTCGTTTAAATCATTTAAACATAAAAACATAAAAAATCTAGAGACAAGGTTGTGTTTTTTAAAGATTAACAGACATTAAAGCTTTTAGAGCGTTGACAGGTTGTTGTTGTCATTTGTTAAAAGTGACAAACTTGTTTAATTTCCTCAACGACAAAGAAGAGAAACGGAGAAACAGAAGTCATCCAACTTCCATGTTTTTATTTCTTGTTTTTGTTTTTTTTTTTTCATCTTTCTCTTCCTACCATCTCTCTTCTTTACCTGTGTCCCACTCATCTTATCTTCTAAGTGTTTTCAGGTCATGGTCTTTTATTTCTGTCTGGTTTTTCTCGTCTTATCTCCTACATCTGTTCTTATCTCAGCTCCTCGGCGACATCCATCACATCCCATGTCCCTTTCAGTGAAAAACCTTTTTCAAGGTCCAGTGCTCCCTCTCTCTCTGTGTGTGTGTGTGTTTTTTTCCATCATCTTTCTTATCTCACCTTCTTCAGGGGATTTTTCCTCCAGGATGACGGTTCTGTTGTCTGGGTCCAGTTGGACCAGGATCATAGTGTGGTTCAGATATTCTCCATCAGGACCGAGGTGACACGTGTAGTTTCCCCCCATCATCTCCTCCACCAGGACTTGGACCTGGTTTCCCTGCAGAGGTGGAGAAAGCTCCTCACCTGTGTGAAACAAAACACAAACGACGTCAATGATTCATTCGAATAAAAGAAAGGTTTATTCATTAACAGCTGATTTACCGTTCCTCTTCCAGACCACGGGCTGGTTTTGATAAGTGTCGCCGCAGCTCAGAGGGACGTGGACTCTGCTGCCCTGACCGTAAGGGACCCGCAGGACCACAACTGGTTCAATTAAAAGAAACAATCACACTTGAATCAACATTTAATATATTTAAGGTGAATAAAAACATGGCAAAGAAGGAGAGGATTCACCAACCGTTATCCATCAGAATCTCTATGTTGTCTCCACTGCTTTCTGAATGAGCAGAGCTCAGAGCAGAAAACAGGACAATCAGTAGAAATGTACACATCTGGAAGAAATGATTGTAAGTTGATATAATATAAATCAATTTAAGGAGCAGGACGGGAGGTGTGAGATTAATTTTTAACCAGAGAAAAAGAGGAAGCAAAGAAGCAAAAAGTTAAACTTTGATCGTTGTGCTAAATGTAACATCCAGTGACAATGAAATTTCAATAAATCTGATCTGGAAAGTCATTTATCAGCTATAATAAGATCATTTTTCATGTCTATAATGAAACATTTCAAAAACACACATGAAGCCTTAATCTGATGTCATATAAGAAAGAATTTATAAAAAGTTAATATAAGAAGTTTTTTTCTCTGAAATGTCTTGGACTGAAAGTAAAAGTCTCCAAAATAAATGCAAATGAGATAATATCTTAATATTGTTTTTTCTTTTCTTTTCGAGCTGCTTCATTGTCATTATAAACAACAGAAACACTTAAATTAAACACAACTAACATGTAAAGTATCTGATACACATCAGAAGGATGAGATAAAACAGAAGAATGAGTTTTTTACCTTGAGATCGGGACTTGAGGCCAAATCCTGAGACGTGTTGATCTTGTGTTCAGTCTGAATTTCATGGTGCTGTGGATGTATTTATGTGCAGCAGCTGAAAAACCCCAGCCTCATGTGAAAGTGAGGTGGTGTGTGTGTGTGTGTGTGTGTAAGTGTGTGTGTGTGGGTGTGGGTGTGTGGGAGAGAGAACAAGGATTTTCTATTGACTTGTTTTCCCCATTTGACTCAAAATCATCCTTTGTTCAGATTGGTTGACACCGTCATGACTAAGATGTATTATATCTTTATTTGTTTATGAAATAAGGAGTCATTTTTCTGTGTATGGGAAGACGGGACAATAAAACAGGAACTTCTGGGAAAGGGAACTGGAAACGTGTTTGCACATGACACAGTTACGGTGAACCACTGGAAACTCAGCAGGTACTCAGGAAAATGATCATGAGAGTAAGAAGGAAGAAGTAAAAGTGTGAATTATGACACCTGCGTGGAAGTGAAGAAGAGAACAGAGTAGACAAGCAAATTAGTTTTATAACAGAAAAAAAAAAACATGTCAATTAGTTTTGTAAACATAATGTTCTTGACCATGTGTTAATAAAACACCTGTGGGAAATCACCCGTAGACTGATGATTTACAGCGAAGCTTATATTATTTATTATACACCGTTAAACCACGTCTGTTCAGGTCTGACATTATGGTCAATATACTATTTCCTGTAAGCGAACGTCTGCTCTCGTTGTAGCTATAGTTGTAGAAATTTCCTTTGATGCTATGTGCAGGAAGAAGGTGATAGATGGGTCAAGCTAAACGTTGCTACGCTTCATAGTTTCAGACGCTCGCACCTCTAGATGTGTGACCTTTCAGCATGTGTCAGCGTCTACGTGATGCACATGTACATGTAGGTTAAATATTCATTTAAAAAAAACCACTAACTTGTTTCAAATTACAGGGAAATGATACGATGATTCAACAACGTCATGATCATTGACAGGTGAAGTGAGGATCTGAAGGATCCTGTCAGCGGAAAAGAAATGTCCTTAAAGTTGATTTTAAAAGCAGGAAAAAACAACTGGGATGAAAGTTAAACTGTGACTGTTTGATTTGGTTGATGATTTGGGATCAAAGCGTCAGAACGACTGGTGAAACGGCAACAGACTCAACCATGTGTGAACAGAAGAACGACTGTCGCTCATGTTACTGAGCTAAAATTCAGTTTTTAGTAGAAAAAAACAGTTTGTTATAAATTAAGACACATTTTCTGTTCCACGGAACAGACGGTCGGGGACCTGTCACATCACTGTGTGTAATATAATGTACAATATAACAAACTTCAACTTACAACTTATTAGCATGAATAAATGTACTTATTGTAAGTGGAAGGAATATATTTATAATTAGAACACACAGTGGTAATTATAAACAAACTACAAAGAATTAAGTATATTACAAGAACCATTATATATATATATATATATATATATATATATATATATATATAAATATATATATATATATATATATATATATATATATAAGTATATATATATATATATATATATATATAAAAAATTAAGTATATTATATATATTATATGTATATATATATATATATATGTGTGTGTGTGTGTGTGTGTGTGTGTGTGTGTGTGTGTGTGTGTATGTATAAACAGAAATATTGAATGGAAATAATTTATTTATTATTATTCAAATATTGGGAAAAAATGAAAATTTAACCTAAAACTAAATTAAATTAAACTAAAATAAGAATTATATTATTCATATCAATAGTAATGATTGATAGGAACATATATATATATATATATATATATATATATATATATATATATATATAAAACTTATAACTCAACTATATATATATAAAGAAATTGCATGTAAATATTTTATTTTCTAATGTTAAAATATTGTAAAATAAATTATGATCAGTTTTATTGTTATTATAGGTCATAATATTGTCTGATCCGCTTCCCTTATTCCAGAAGCAGAAGAAGATGAGTCACTGTCGCTCATTATCCAGTGAGTCTCCCTTCTTCTTCTTCTTCTTCTTCTATTTCTTCTGCTTCTTCATCTCAACTCTGTTTGTTAGCGTCTCTTCCTCATAACTTCGTGGTCTCATTGATTTTTAGTCTTTTGTTCTCTGGGCTGGTGGGAATACCAGATGACGACACGTCTTTCCAACATAACAATGACATTGCATCCGTCCACACGACTCCTCCTTACATCATCGTAGTTTTTCAGAAAACTTTCCTGATGTGTTTGTTTGGAACAAATACAATGAAAAAAAGAAGGAAGCTGATCCACAGAAAGGAGGAAATAAAGAGTGAATATCTTTCGTGTCAGAGACAAAGCTTTTCTTTGAAATCAGCTGTGATGATATTAATAACAAATATTAGATCATCATGGAAATGTTATTTAAATTTGATTATTTTAACATCGAGGGTTCAGTTGTTTGTTACTTTTAACCATGAATATATTGATTTTTTTGTACTTTAAAAGCGTCTATTCAAGGTCACTTCACCATGAACATTACTGATGAACCACAGATGAACAACTTTAATTTTTAAAAATAAAAAGATGAACCAGACAGAGATCGAGGAATAGAAACGATCAAATTTAATTAAAAACATTCTATGTTTAATCAAAATATGTAACTGTGTTTCTGACTCCAGCCGTTCGCCACGTGAATACGTGTGGTTGTGTCTTAATCATATATGAACACACACACACACACACACACACACACACTTTCTTTCAAACACACACACACACACACACAGGCTGACTACTTAGGCTAATGTTTATTACATTATTACTCTGATTGTTCTGTGAAACAGAGTGAAAACGAAGCATCTAATCCAGCGGCAGAACAAAAACATCCAGTCACATCCGCTCGTTTAAAAGTGTCGTCGACACTAGAAATACTTTTCTTTTACAGCTGTTTACACACCGACTCAACCCCCACCGTGAGTGTTTGTGATTCGAGTCACATATAATTAAAGAATAACTGTCTGAATAACTATTGATGATTGTTAAAACTCTCTTTATTTCATTCTCTCTGAACTGTCTTGACTTTAAAAACAAAACGTTTTAACCCTGTAGCCTCATAAACCGATCAGCTGAGAGCAGAACGTGAACGGAAACTGAAATATTCGAACATCAGCGCTGCTAAGAAAAAAAAAACCCATTAAGCCACCTGACAATGTTGTTGTTTTGTTGTTGTCGTTGATGTTGTTTGGTTTCCATAGGAACAGTTAAAAATACTTCAAAAAGGGTCAAAATTTCAACATGTAAAACCAATAAGGAAGAGTCTTTTCTCGATTCAAAGAGTCCGTTTTGCTCCAGCAGACAGAAGAAGACGACGTCGAGGAGCCGTCCTCAGCGGAAACAACCGACTGAGAGGGAGAAGAAGAGAAGAAGAAAGAAGAAGAAGAGACGAGTGCAAAACCAAAGAGAAAAGTCACCTTTCATTCTTTTTTTCTCCTCCTTTTAAATCCCAGCCCGTTGGTTTTCTCACCTCCAGGCTCTCGGATCAGGAGGAGTTTAGTTCTCCACCGGCGTCGGTTCTAGAGACACCGCAGCGACTCCTTCCACCGCCGCCGCCGCCGCCGCCGCCGGTCCAGACGCCTCTGCTAAATGTCCTGCTGTAGTAACGGGCTCCGGTGGCGGCGGTGGCTGGCTGAGGATGACCTGCACCACATAGTCCCTGGAGATGTTGAGTTGGTCCAAGCGCAGTCTGTCCGTCAGAGGACGACCTGAGAAAAACCAGCGTTGTGTAGCGGCAGGAACGCCCTCCTGACTCTGCAGACGCCGCTTCATCACGCCCACCGTGTCCGTGGAGCGCACCGCCAGCCGGAGGTCGCGACCCGTGGAGAGACGCAGCCGGAGCTGACACTCTCCTCCTGAGTCGGGGTCGCTGACGCTGACCGTAGACGGGTCGGCGGCTCCGGAGTCTGGATCCGAACCGTCGGGTTCGTCCGAACGCTCTTCGATCATGTTGACGGGAGGAGAGAGGCAGTAGACGGGAAGCTGGTAACGATTCCCCAGTTCATCGTAACATTCGGTCAGAGCTCCTGGAAGAAAAACAACAAAAACAAACGTATCAACACTTTTCATCCCCTTAACTTAAAAACTTATTTTTCACATCTTTGACCAATATTTCTATCAGCAATAATCAGTGTTGTATAAAGAACCTAAAGCTTCCTGAACCCGTACTTAGAAAAATAGAGACACTAGAGTATACTTAATACTTAAAGTATCTAGTATTTACTGTACTTCAGTATGACAGTAATCTATAAGTAAATGTAGTTAAGTGTAGAAAGTAAAAGTACAAGTACATGTTAATAAAACAGAAGAATATGATGAAGTTTATCCAGCACTTTAAAACATGGAGCTACAACAATCTTCATAGACAATGAATGAGTCTGAACTAAAGAACTAAAGTTGTTCTTTTTTCACTAAATGTAAATTAGTGTTTGATATTGATATTGTTGAAGTTTCTCCATCATCCACCTTTAAGATGGAGCCTCCATCAACCCTCAAACATGGTGTTGATGATCTAAACAGTCACAGGTCGACTTATTGAACCAGAGCTGGAGAAAACACCACATTTACTGAGTCATTCAACATTGAAAATGGATCAGAGGAAAAATGTCATTAAGTTAGAAAATTTTGTCAAAGTGAAAGTTGACAGAATTAAAAGAAGTAAAGTACAAATATTCCCAAAACAAACTAAAGTACAGTAGTGAAGTATCAGTACTTTGTTACGTTACAACATTGGCTACAAGAAGTTAAATCTTTAATTTACTGAGCAAACAGCTTCATTTTACCACATAATATTATCAAAACTGATAAAAAAAATGTATTCATGTTGCATTGGATTAAACAGTGTTTTGTTCCTATATTTCATATTGAAAATCATCAAGTCAAAATCTCACATCATTTTCCCTAAAAGTAAAACCAAAAACCAGTTGATATTTCACTTCGTAGTAAAATGAGATAAAGAACCAAGAGTTGAATGAACTAAAAAGGAAATGATGACCAAGAGAGAAGAGTGAAAGGATCGTGTGTCTGTTGAAGCAAAAACATTCAGGTTAAATGTCTCATCATGACCCACAGAGCTGATGAAGAGAAACTTCAGCGTGTTGTTCATAAACTAGGGGGTCGGGTCGGGCCCAGGGAATTTTACATTCACCCTCACTTTCTTTTTATATCTAAAAATCTTTTGTTCTTGTAAATGACATTTACAATAGTCATCGATTGGTCTTTTTTTTATTTTGTCGCCTTATGACTGAGACACGAGTTTTGGTTGAGTTTTGAGCCGATGTGGAGACTCCTGTCACATCTGGATCTGTCAACAGCTGATGTCAGACTGGACGTGTCTGTCAGTGATCTGAATGTGGAGCAGTGACTTTGTTATCAGATTATTCCTTGTGGTTGTTGGTCACTAAAGCTCTGCTGAGGAAATAAATCTGAGGTTGACCAGAGACTGAATCCAGAATCATTAGAACATTTTATGGGTCTTAAATACTTTGTACACGTTTCCTGTATTTTCTTATTATATCTGTATAAAGAAAGTGAGAGATAAATATATATATATATGGTCTTTACAGCTTTGGTCTTTACTTTTACACAGTAGTGTATATGAAATGATATAGCATTTTTTTGTAATTTGTTAGAAACATCTGGTTATTGTTTGATATGACAGGTTTTAAAGGGTTAACATATAATAATGTGAGAATATGTAAGAAAATGATGGTAAGTATGTTTGTTTTTTGCTGATCACAGTCAGTGTTTTTCATTGTGTAAAACATGTTGATGATTTAAACCATGTGAACCGTTTAGATAAAGATTAGCCTGAACTGCAAAGAGAAAATGGTGGTTGAGCGGTGAAATGAGCTGAGTGGTTCAACTTACTGTAACCCTGCTACGAGATACAAGTTAACATGATAAAACTGTTCATTTCTGGAACTAATCTTCACTGGACTCACTTCACTTCATCCGTTGCATTCGATAATCGACTTGTATGGACTTTCCTACAACATGGAGGCGCTAGCGAGACGTTGGGTAAGTCTTGTAAAACAGTGTTTTCACTAAACTCTCAGTTCACTTACTAAGTTATCAGTACTTCAGTTTATGTGTAGGGACCCTATTCATGCTACTGCTGAAGTGAAGTGATATTTTGAGCTTTATTAGTGGTTAAAAAATGCCAATTTAGATACGTTTGGCTGACTGCCCCATTTACTTTCATTGTTAACTATTTGGTTGTGAAAACAAAAGACGGTCAAACTAGATATTACTTCAACCAACGTAAAATATCTGTTGATGGGAGTTTGACTCGTATTCATGGTTCATGTTACTCTGAACCGTCACTTTAATTTGAATCTAAAAAAAAAAAGACGCTTCATATTTTAGACATTATATAAAATATATCATATCAAGAAAATAAAAGAGAAAGACAAACTGAGGCTCAAAAGCCTTCGAGGAGATGAAGAGAGAAACTTTTAGAAATAAAAGGAAATAACCTGCTAATGTGGTGTAAAGTCCCAAAATTATAATAATAAACACACACAACTAAGTCTCTATAATAGTTACAGACGTTCTCTATTTAACTGGTGAATCATTAAAATACTGAACATGATGAATAAAAACTGTCTCATAATTAAATTAAAATGTTGTGAATAATAAATTTATATTTGGTTTGTTACATATTGTTCAAAGTTGTGGATGTTTTTATTTTACTTCCGTATCATTTTTCCTCACCTCCAGAACAACTCACTCCTCTTAAGTCCCAAATCTTTATAGTAAATTGACCTTTGACGAGTTTAAATATAAACGTATTTGATACAAACTGAAACAAAGAAGGAAAATGGAGATTCTGTTGCTGCTAAACTCACAAAAAGATAAACATAAATGTTACTCTGACAGTGTGTAAACACCATTGATTGTCTGTATATTTCACATGTTTCTCTTTTCCTTCATCCTCAGCGTTTATCCTTCAGCTGCAGAACGATAATCGGTTCAAGGTGCTGATGTCTTCTGGTCGGGAGATTTCATCATAAAACTAGAGTTTGGATTGAAGAAAACATCAGCACGGGGGGGTTGGTGGGTGTGGGGGGGATCAACCTCGCACCAAATTAAACTTTATGACTAAAGCCAGAAAACATTTATGCTCTTTTTGCGAAGCCGCCTCATAATAAGTAGTTAGAACGTTACTTTCTAACACGACGTGACGTTTTTCCTTTTGATTCAGATTTAGTCAAAGAAGATGTTAAAGTTAAAGATCAAAAGACAAAAAGAAAAATCAAGAATTAATCCGGATCCAGCTTTTTTTTTTTTTTTTTTTTTAAATGCTTCACTCTCGTTTTAAATCATGAAGGGTGAGGCTGAGAGTCGTGAGTGGTAAAAATGTTCAAAAAAAAAGAAAAAAAAGAAAAGTGTTTCGACTGCTCTTTGTAGGATCAGTGTGATGGTGACATCAGGTCTGGGGAATCTACAGCTGCAGCCCAGCAGGAACTGATCTGACCTGGACAAAACTACAGCGAGGAACACGACACCGGCCGAGATTACATCCACAGAAACCTAAAAAAACACACACACGCATCTATATATATATATATATATATATATATATATATTTAATTCTAATTGCTATTTCTAAATGTGACTCGGGTTGAGTTGTTTTGCTTCTTTGACCTTCACAATAAGAAACAAGTACAACAAATGACGAGAAACCAAAACTCGGTGACGACATCGATGTTGACATCAGAGGTGACTCTTCCTGTTTTCGGTTGTAACCCTAAGGTGAATGAGGAACAAACATGGCGGCTGATAATTACTGCGTCGAGTTGTTTGTCTTCCTGAATCCTCGTTTATGCCAATAACTGTTGATCTGTTCTCCGTGAACGCTCTCGAGTGCCCTATCTTTAGTCTATTTGTATATAATTTAACTGAATGCTTCATTAAATCTTACAGATACGCCTCTTTTTTTTTTTTTTTTTTTTTACATTTATTTATTGATTCATTCTCCATTATATTCCTCTTAACGACTCAAGACGAAACTCTAAAATGTGGTCAATGAGATACACTTAGAGCTTCTTAAAATGCTTTTAACTGGAGGCTGAATACAACAGATGCTTGTAATTACGTCCGTGTTCGCTAAAAAGTCAATTATTGTGTAAGAGAAAAGCACAAAGAACGGCAGAGAGCCCACTCACCCCAGGAAGGAAATGGACAGTAAATGTATATCAGAGTTTATTTGTCTATAAAACACAAAAGCGTTTGATGACACATGAAACTAAGGATGTAGATGAGATATATATATATATGCAACGTTTTCTCTCTTTATCTCTCAGATTCGTGTGGTTCAGATGCAGGAATGCGGGTCACGACCCGACCACGACCAAAACCAAAACCATCACACAACATGACTCTTTTACTGTGGTTTTTGTTGGGAGCTCAAAAAACACGGAGGCCTTTTTTTTTTCTGAAATTATATCCTTAAAATCAGTCTGAATAAATTTGAGGCCACAAATTGTTTGTGAGGTTGTAGAAACATGTTTCATTTTCCATCCAAGTTTTTATTTCTTTTTTTAACTTTGATACTTTTTGTGCTTAGAATCAATTTACATTAGATCATCAATGTTTCCCAATGATTTATTTTCACTTCTCTTTATTAAAAATATATATATTTCTAAGTAAAAAATGTCCTAAAATGGGTTTCTCTAGAGATGTTGTGAAAGGGGGAGTTTAAATTCCTAAGTTTGATAATCATCAAATCAGATCAAGATCATCAAATGTCCACCTGATTGTAAAATAAACACTATGAACTGGTCTAATCTGGTGTGTGAAGCCAGTGTGTAAATGTGTGTTACCATGTGGCAGTGTGATGCTGGCTCCATCGAGGATGGCCTGAGCCAGCAGGTGGTCGTTGCTTTCAAAGGCACTGGCCGCAGCTCGCAGCGCATCCCAGATCTCCTTCCGGCCCTCGAACGCTGGCGCCGTATCCCAGAACTCATCTCTCTTGCTGCGCAGCTGGCCCTCAGTCATCGGGTAGTCACTTTTCCATTTAGGCCGCTCTCTCTTCAGGGGCTGGTTACGCCCAAGAGCCACTGAGGGGAGAGACAGAAGAGAAGAGGAAAGACCGAAAATGATGAGGAAAGTGGAGCAGAAGTGAAGCTAAAGATGTTACGTTAATTTAAACCGAGTTTAAAAGGTTCAAACATCTGCATCAGCAGGTTGACTGAGGATCAACACCATCTGGATCACAACCGACAGGGACCACAGGTACAGGACAGTGTCTATGTGTGTGTGTGTGATGTTACACACATCACAGTGTGTGTGTGTTTGTGTGTTTGTGTGCAGCAGAGAGACAGGGGAGGTGTTGTGTTTCACCTGCTGCTGATACACATGTACGCTGATGATCACATAACACCAACCTTCAACTGACTGTTTGTAGTAAATAAGACTCTGTTTGGTCGTTTACACTCCCTCTGACTTTTGTCAATGTCATAACTCACCATTATAAAACAAATCATACATATAAGTGCTTCCTGTTTGCAAAATATCCCATAAAAGAACGACATCATTACATTTAATTGAGGAACAATAAGTAAATGAGGTTAATAACTGATAACGACATCAAATCAAGTCGTTAATTTTATGTTATTATGTAAAACAACAGCGTTGTACTTTCCAGCTCAAACGTCCGTCTATAATCTACAGATTTAACTTTAAATTTAATCGACCTACTTGGCTGTGTTTCTATTGTAGTTCCCAGATGTCCTGAGGGATAAATGTGGGCTACTATGTGAAACAATTACATACTAAAATATCTCGTGCTTGAACTGGGTAACCTGGTTATGACACCTGCTTCGGCGAAAGCAGATACACTTACAACGTGTCCGGATCTAATTTCCGTGTCTCTGACGGCGTCGAGCAACAGTGTAAACTAGAAGCAGACGCTTGTTGGCGTTTGTTTAAGACTGATCTCTGAAACCTGCGAATGTGACGGCGAGAAAAGAGGAAGAAACACCCAGTTTACGACACCAGCTCCAGTGACTAATATTTTTGAATGAAAACAAGTCACAGACTAGAAGATGAATCCTTCCTCAGATCAGACAAACAAGTTCCTACGATCTGGAGACATTTATTCATGTCATAACCATCCGTCTCTCCAACACTGTCATTAGCTGTGTCTTAATTAAGGGGTTGTATCCTTCGAAGGACGGATTCGTCAACCGACGAGGCCGACTCATTTCAAAGAAATCCAGAAATTCACCCGTCTTTTCCCAGACTCACCAAGGCTACAACGGTTAGATCCTAACGTATCCCAAGATTCATTGATCACAGGTGACATTTGTGATGTGGACGTTCGGGTGTCAAGGTTTCCATGAGTCTCATTTTAAAAGCGATTGGTTCGCTCAAGGATCCGGTCTCTGTGGTCTACATAAGCTTTGTAGGACAGATCCTGTTTGAAGATGCAGACCCTTCATTTGTGTCACGTCTGTAAACTTACAGTCTATAACTAACAGATAAAATTGTTTCAAGAGTCGTACAAATCCTCGTTTACTGTGTCTCAATTCAAGACCTGCATTTGAAGTCTGTTAAGGTCTGGCCTATGTAGACCATAAAGACCAGACCCAAGACTGAACCAACTAACCTTAGCGTCACCTTCCTGCAATGAATCTTGGGACAGGTTGAGGACCAAACCGTGTAGGGGAACTGTGATGCAAACAGTCGACTGATCCATCCTCTGAAGGATGTAACTTCTTAATCGAGACAGTTAACGTGTGGTTTTGTGGATTCAAGAATGTTTTATGGTTCATCAGATCTTAGGTGACTGGTTAAAACAATCAAGGTTTATTTCATTAAATCTGTTATCTGTGGTAGATACAGTGGTGCCCGAGGGGCTGCATCCTTCGAAGATCTGACCTATTTAGACAAAACCAACTGTCACAGACGTCTAATGCAATAAATCCTGGGAAAGGTTGGACTGTGAAGGATCCAGCCGTTGTAGACTAAAGGTTTTAAAGGATCATTAGAAATAAGACGGACTAGTTGGTCAACAAATCCATCTTTAATCAAGACACAGCTTTATGGATTAAAATATGAGTTATATAAATGTATTTAAGGTTATTTGATCTGAACTAAATGATCGGTTAAAATAATCAAATCTGTTATTTGTGGTTGTTACATTAGTGCTCAGATCTAGACTACATCACAGATCTAGACTACATCACAGGTCTAGACTACATCACAGGTCTAGACTACATCCCAGGTCTAGACTACAACACAGGTCTAGACTACATCACAGGTCT
Source organism: Polydactylus sextarius (assembly GCA_016801845.1). Lineage (NCBI taxonomy): Eukaryota > Metazoa > Chordata > Actinopteri > Polynemidae > Polydactylus > Polydactylus sextarius. Next base: position 3,722,026 of record CM028914.1, read on the forward strand.
AGACTACATCACAGGTCTAGACTACAACCCAGGTCTAGACTACAACCCAGGTCTAGACTACATCACAGATCTAGACTACAACCCAGGTCTAGACTACATCACAGATCTAGACTACAACCCAGGTCTAGACTACATCACAGGTCTAGACTACATCCCAGATCTAGACTACATCACAGGTCTAGACTACATCACAAGTCTAGACTACATCCCAGGTCTAGACTACATCACTTTATTTATTTCACACACTTCTCAAGTCATATTATTAACTCAACTGCAAACAAACAAATTGCAAAGGTGACATCTGAACAATGAATCTATGAAGGAATTTAAATGTGTTCGTCCTTTAAAAGTTGGACAACGAATTCAGATTTGATTGATCGTGAGTGATTGATCGATCATCTTTCCAAGGATGCAGCCTCTTAATTAAAACACAGATGGTAACTTTGACGCGCATCGACGTCCTGAGACGTAAACGAACTGAAGATTGAGTAAAGATCAAATGTATCTCACATACAAAGGTTATTATAGTAGAGATTTTCATTTAAGACGATGCTGCAGATAAGTTTGCAGTGTTATGTTGTTGTTTGTTTGTTTGTTTGTTGATCTGGTCTGAATAAGGATTCATCTTCTGCTCTGTCATTTATCTTTAATGAAAAACAAACAAATGAATAAATTGCAGCAGCATCTTGTATAGATTTACTTGTGTTTATTGCTCAATTCATGACAAACCTGGAGGCTGTTGTGTTTCTACTCTTACAGCTTCCAGGCCTTGTTCACTAAAACATCACCACAGTCTTGAAATTTAGAAAGAAATGAAGAAAAAAAAACAAAACAAAACAAAAAAAAACATTTCACTTCCTCTTAACATGAAGCTGCAGCTGCAGCAGCTTTTAAGTTTTGACCTCCTCTCTTCCTCTTCCTCTTCTTCCTCACACTTCAAAACACCAAGACAACAAAACTTCACATAAAATAATAATAATAATAATAATCACTGATTTTTAAAAGACATAAACGTGATCACGGTGTCTCTTTGCTTTGCCTCAGCTTCGTCTCTGACCCATATTTGTTATGCAGAAATGCTATTAGCTAACCAGGCTACACTTTAGCCGGCTAGCTAACAAGTCAACACCAGAAGAACAAAGAGCAGCGACGCACTGTCAAAATGAATCACTTTAAAAAGTGTCGAGCGCATGAAGAGTGATTCATTTAACCGTGTGCGGGTCTGGTGGTGTCGGGGAGGGACACACCAGGAAGCTGGTCCCCGGTTGTCTGGCTCGGATCTGAGGGGAAAGGAAGCGGAGACCTCCAGCCAGGACAACATGCAGAAAGACTGGAGGAAGCCGCCCCCCTCTCTCCCTCTCTCTGTCTCTGATCGACACCTTCCTCTTCATAAAATTACAATAAAAATAAACCTCCGGGGTTCATAACTTACCCCCAGTGCCGTCTGAGTTCTCGTTTAAGCTTCCTGAAGAGTCGTGGTGGCTCCCGACACAGCCACCCATGGATGTTTCGGCAGAGCAGCCCGGGCTAGGTAGCTCTCCCCCCGGCCCACAGCTACAGCTACATCCACTAGCCCCCCCTTCTTCCTCCTCCTCCTCCTCCTCCTCCTCCTCCTACTCCCTCCCTCCTCCCCCTTTACCCCCTCGTTTCCTCCCTCAGTTTCCTCCTTCGTCCCTCTTTCTCCTCTTCATCCTCTCAGTTTCATCATCTTCATGTTCAGAAACAAAAAGAGAGAAGAAGAAAAAAGAAAGAAGCTTAAATCACGACAAGGTGACCGACAGAGGACAACAAAGAAGAAGAAGAAGATCGTGCTGCAGAAATAAAGCTGCACATTTTGCATGAGAGTTTTGATTCTCGTGCAACTAGATTTTGCAGGAAATTTAACTTTCTATTGTCGTCCTCTTCTCTAACGTAATACGCCTCCTCATTTCCTCTCCTAGTTTCCTCCCTCCTCCTCAGTTTCATCATCATCATCTTACTCAGAAAGAAAGAATCTTAAATCATGACAGGTGACCCACAGAAGACGACAAAGGAGAAATGCATGCTGCAAAAATAAAGATGCACATTTTGTTGTTGTTGCATGAGAGTTTGGACTCATGCAACTAGATGTTTCTTTCTATTTTCTATATTCCTCCTCGTTTCTTCCCCAGTTTTCTCCTTCTCAGCTTCATCATATGCAGAAAGAAAAAAGAAAGAGTCTCAAATCACAACGAGGAGGAGAACAACTCAGAAGAGCATGCTGCAAAAATAAAGATGCACATTTTGCATGAGAGTTTAGACTCGTGCACCTGGATTTCACCGTAAATTTTGCTTTCTATTTTCATCCTCTTCTCTAACATAATACACCTCATCATTTCCTCCCTCAGTTTCCTCTCTCCCACCTTCTTCCTCTTTCATCATCATCTTCATGTTAAGAAAGAAAAAGAGAAAGAGGAAGCTTAAATCACAACAAGGTGACCGAGGGAAGAGAACAAAGGAGAAATGCATGATGCAAAAAATCAAATGCACTTTTTGTCATTTTGTTATTTATTTTGCAGTAAATTTGACTACTCCTCTCCTCCTACAGTCTTCCTCTTCCCCCCTTCACTTCCTCAGTTTCCTCCTTCCTCCCCCTCTCAACTTCATCATTATCTTCATGTTCAGAAAGAAAAAGAGAACAAAGTGCATGCTACAAAAATAAAAAAGATGCACATGTGCAAAAATCACACTGCATAAGAGTTTAGATTCTATTTTTTTTTAAACAAACATCTTCCTTCTCTCTATCGACTCTAGTCAGACTATTTCTGCATCAGCATCCAAAAGCTGCAACGTTACACCAGAACATCACACACACACACACACACACACACACACACACACACACACACACACACACACAGTGCACTATCTTTAGGACAGTCCTAAAGAGAGACTTGAGTGTAATTTGACACACTGGGTCACACACACACACACACACACACACACACACACACAATAGCAACAGGATAGCGAGGGGTAAATTTACAACAAAGCTGTCTGGAATTACAGTTATTTCCTTTTGCAAAGAGCCGCTAGAAGATGTGTGTGTGTGTGTGTGTGTGTGTGTGTGTGTGTGTGTGTGTGTGTGTGTGTGTGTGTGTGGAAGAGAGACCTTCACTTACAAAACTGTTTTGTTTATGAGTCTGCATGACGTAATTTGATGCAACAAGTTATTGAGAATCAAGTCGACGTGTTGCTGCAGACTCTGATCAAGGCCTCGGCTGTATCTTTTTTTTTTTTTTTTTTTTGCTGAGAGAAGCATCAGCGTCGTCGTTTTGCTTCAGGGAAGTGAGATCAGCTGGATTGGCTGAGAGATTACTGTGGTTTTTTTATGCTTTAAAGATAAAAAGAAACTTGAAACCTGAAACTAAATTGTGAAAAAATGATAAAAGGACGTGTAATCAAAGAGTTGAAACACAACAATGACGCATCAGTAAAAGCAACGACCTTCTGATCAAACAAACAGAAAACATATTATTACACAGTTTGAATTAAAGTCCCAGACTTTCATGTTGCTTATTATGTTTATTATTATTGCTCTGATAAATATCACCAACACTGTCTGTAACTCAGCACAAGTAAAAGCTGCACAAACGCTGGTGTAACATTTGATTTATTCTGGATTTCTGTCGCAGTTTTTCTGCTTTGAATCAATTCGACAGCTTTAATTTTTGTAACACGATCAGTCAAGTTGCAGTGTGACTCTGAGTCACACACAGAAATAAATAAATAAATAAGTGAATACATAAAACTAATCAGATTCATATTCAGCTGCTTGAACGTGCCTCAGTCAGTAGATGGTGCTGGAGAGTTTTATATCAGACAGACACTTGCACTTGCAGCTGTAACGTTGGTATGTTAAAGCCCGTACGCTTCTTTCAACTTTTTTTTATTGTTAATCATGTTTGATGTCGTTCAGCTATCGGAGGGTTTCTGTTTATATATTTGTTGCCGATCATATGCAGCAAAAATAAAAGAATAAATTAAAAAAGAAAACATGGATATGAATGTGAATAAGAGTGTGAGTAAACTGATGGAAAACATGGCACAAGAAAGAAGAAAATTACAACCAGCCTGACTCAGACAGCGCGACTGTTTGTCTCCTCTGCTGACAAACATAATGTTTTTCAGGTTTTTCAAGATAATGATAACAATAAATAAAAGAGTCGACTTTTCTTTTCACAGACTTTAAAGTTATCTTTTCTAAATCTGACGTTTCTCTTTAATCTCCATCTCTGCTTTTTCTTCCGCTGCCCACTCCTCTTCATCTTCTTTCTCAGCAGCCTCTTCTTCCTCCCGTCTCTTTCATCTTCACAACACAACCGCCGACCGAGAGGTTAATAGTCTGGTCATTGATTTACTCTTACCTCCTGATTCTTGCTCTGCTCTACAGTCTGCGGCCGTACATCTGCTCTCTCCTTCGTTTGTCTGATGCTGCTCCTCAAATTGCTTGACCATTTTCAAGCCGCTCAACTGCTTCTGTCTGTGTTGAAGATGAAACTGCTGGTGGATCCATTGATTTACCGTGATGCTGCCAAGTGCTATAACCATGTAATGTATTTAATGATGAGTAGAGAGACTGGGCCTCTTTACATTCACGTCCAGCTGTGTGGACGGAGGCGATTGTCCTTTCATTGATTTGCTTTTACCCACTTCACTCTACAACTCACTCTATCTCTCATTGTGTCACGATGGGAGATGGCAACACAACAAGATGGAGGCAGCGTGGAGATTTAGGTCACGTTGACCCTGAGGATGAACGTACCATTAAGCAAAAACAGATGTTTCCAAACCCAAAGCTTGACTACTTTGTTTTGTCTTTTCCAATTTATTTAATATCTTTCTCTCTCTCTCTCTCACTCTTGTTTCTATTTTTAAAAGATTTGACCTTTGACATCTGTATTTAAAACTTTTGTGCGCACACATACTTTACATGCACAGAGAGCAACTGAGATGTCGAGGGACAAAACCTCGACAAAAATAACAGGGACTGTTTGGAGACTAATTCCTAGAAACTGTGTGAATTAAGTCGTTTGTTTTGTGGGAAAAAGAAAATCAATATCTGAGATAACAGCAATGCAAATGGTTGCAATATTGTTGGAGGAAATAAAAAAAAAATAAATGATGAAGATTTAAAGCTGGTTTGGTTTGGATAACATTGACCTTGACCAGAGCGGAAATCAATAATCTGAGGGCAGATCTGGAAGAATTATAGTTTGATGATTTAGATGCTGCAGAGAGAGATGACGACGTGAGGATTTACGTGATCGACACGGCTGCGGTCATGAAAAAAGACGTCAAAAAACCCACCAGAGGAAGAAAAATAAGAACTGAACGTGTCTTCTTGCATCGTCCTTTCAACGCGGTTTCGACTTTTCACTGAGATAATGAGCTGTTTCCTGGACACTCCTCTTTCAATTTTGACCAAACTGGGACAAATCTGTGAGAAATAACTGGGAGTATGTTAAAATCCAGATGTGCTTATCTGACACAGATAAACCGAAGCTGCACTGAAACAAAAAGAGGTTTGTGCAGCTTCGGTTTCACTATGTATACAGCTGAAGTGTAAACCTCTAGGGGTTTACTGTAAACGCTGTGTATGAGCTGTAATGTAGTTTAATGTAATGGATGCTTTATTAGACTCTTTACTCTACATCTTATCTGTATTAGTATCAACAAAGACAGTAGCGTTTAGTCCTGACACCATAACAGACATCAATGGATGGAGAAGATCAATGCTACAACATCAACACCATGATATAATTACAGCTCCAACGACCAGAGTTGTGGTTGAACGAGTTGCTCTGAGTCGGTTTTATGAGAGAGAGAGAAGGAGGGAGATGGTGGAGCGAGAGCCGACTTCCTCTTACTAATTTTGGGCATCACTGCTGCAGCGCTGGTGGCTTCGTATATCTTATCATTCCACAGTGTCTTGCTCTCATTGTCTGAGTGTGTGTGTGTGTGTGTGTGTGTGGGTGTGTGTGTGGGCTCCACACACAGACCTGCCTCATTATGGTAAAGCTCGGTGACATGGCGGTCGTTGTACCCTCCGGGTTTGTCTGAACGTTTCTAACACCACTAACTGTATATGCAGCGTCTGTTGGATATAGACAGGTATAATCTCTCTTGATGGAAACCTTTACACTCTATTTTACTTCGCCGATGTCCAAGACAAATCTTGTTACGTAACTTCACTGCTCTGGCTCGAGCTTTGTGGGACAGTGGGATATTTCAAGGGGTGAAATCACAACAGTCAAATACCTGAAGTGTCACAAATTATTTGCGTGTGATTGATCCTTCTTCTTCTTCTTCTTCTTTTTTTTTTTTCTTACATAACGTTTCTGACCAAAAAAGGGGACGCAAACATCTCTGGTTCTGATGAGTCTCTTCAGATAAACAAAAGACTCAACACAAAGTGACCAAAAGAAGTGAAGAATAACAGTGTTTTCAATAAATTTAGCTTCTATCTGTGTTTATGAGAAACAACAGTTTTAGTCACATTAACTTGATCTTTTCTCTCTTTACTTAATTTCTGGTTCAGAACTTTGCACATTTTCAGTTTGCACAAAATAAATCCGACTGACTCCGGTAACGAACTGAACGCTTCTTCAGGCGCAGTTATGAGTCACATTACAGGACGGTTTTTCTGGGAATTTGGTGCAGATGTTCATTTAACTTTAATCTCTTCTGCTTTAGACTGTTGTGAATTTGTATGAAATATGGATTAACCACCTGTCCCAGAGGGTCAAATGTGACGCATAAGACACAACAAATGCAGCCGTTCACAGTCATAAATAGATGTTTTTCTTTGGTCGGTGGTTACGTCACTTTTACAGGAATTACCCCCATGATCAGAAGAGATAAGATCATGATCATGATCAGCTGAGCTTCAATCGCTACCAGCAAGAAGACAGAGACCGGGGAGGTTTATTAATATTATCATTATTATGTCCCAAATAAAAGAACATTTTGCTCTTTAATAACCTGAAACTGGATGAAAAGAGGCAAAGATTAGATCCAGAGCGTTTATCAAAGCTGCAGACGTCATTTCTAACAAAAAGAGACAGAGGGAAAATCTACAAAAACATTCATTTGTGTATATTTTTTCTAATTTTCTGAAAAAATAAAAGTCAAGGGGGTGAAATTCAATCATCGTTCCAATTTTCCAGTGTAACCAAATTACAATCTTTGTACTAACTCACATCTGTTTGTCTGTTTGTCTCCACAAGTGTCCTCTGTAAGAAGCAATTCAGTTTGGTTGTGGAAAAATCCAGCTGGAATTGGCAGAGCTCAAAGGGCAATTAGCAACATAATGAAATAAACCAGCAGAGTCTGATGTTTGACAAGAGAAGGATTAAGTAGGTATTTCACCCGCTGCTCGCTACGAACAAAACTCCTGAAGACGAAGGCCGTGTCCGTGTGATCTCCATGTGCTTTTTTTTTCTGAAATCTAGTTTACATGACATTGTATTTGGACAATGTGCATGTCTGTCTTTTCTTACACACTCACACAGACGTCATTTCTCTCCGTGTATACGTTTGCGTCGCCATCGTGTGTGTCGCAGCTGGATCGCCTCACACACCTTCATGTCTCGTTTGGCTTACTCGGTCAAACTGTGACTCAAATTAGATTTTTATATCAGATTCGTCTCCTAATGTTTCCTGGCATGACTGGATAATAAAAGCGGTGATGAAACAACAGGAGCAGTGACAACAGGCAGACGGGCAGCATGGATTATAAAACAGCTCTGGCTACGAAGATGTCTGAGTAATGAGCTAATAGTAAAATAATCCCAGCTAATCAGGCCTTGTTTAATATAATCTGTTCAGTGGAAACAACAGTGGAGGTGAGTTTGGGCTTAATGTGAGAGAGCTGTTGAAAATAGGAACTAAAACAATGTGTGGTTTGTCTTGTTGTTGTACCAGGAGACAGTGAAATTTGTACCTGAGCTCTTGCAGGCTCACAGCTTGATTGAGTATTTGTAGAACAACATGTAATCTCGTTTAAACTCGGTATGATACGATCTCAGTTGGACAGCGAACGACGCGTCCAACAGCGTTTGCCAAATGGAATAAAAACTGACAGCAGGACAATCAGGAATATTTAACTTCCTGTGTTTCTCTGGATCTGAACCACGGATACAAACACATACACACACTAACAGGATGATATCACACACACGTACGGAGTTGACATGTACACAAAGATATACATTCATACATGGAGTCACACATGCAACCTTTTGCCAAGGCTGCACGGTCAGCTGGTGCGGCACCATATGCTGCAGTGTTGGCAGCGCCACAAGCTTCCAGTCAGTGAGATACAAACTACAACACAAACAGGAAATAATCAGATCTGGAGTTTTGAGAAAGTGGCATCCACATGACTAATCCATCAAAACCCACAATTTTAAGCAGTTACACAATGTTTTCTCAGCACACTGTGTAAATAATATCAATATAAAACTTCTCTAACATATTTAAAGTTCACATCTAGATGATATCTTGAAGATTTGACAAATAATTCATGGAGCTTTCTGTCGAAATTTGGTAAAACCAAAGGTAACATATGGATCTGTCATGTAAATCTATACAAACAGTTTCAGAGCCTCACCACCCTGAGCTGAGGACTGTTTGACTTTCAGCTCTCAGAGTAAAACCAAAGTCCTAAATACACTATACAAACCAAGAGGAGCTGCTCCTACTGAAGGATTTTTGTCTTAAAAAGACGTCTCGTCTTCTATTTGTAAAGATCTACTTGTTCAACAGCTTACACTCGCCGAGCTATTTATCAAGCTATTTATTAGGAACACCACATTAACGTTAATTCACTTGGCATCGTAGAGGATTCAGGTCCATGTTGACCTGATTGTGTCCTCCTGAGATCCAGCATGATGAAGGAAGATCAGCATGTCCCATGTGTAGTTTTAAAACTGTTTCGCCGGCAACCTAGAGTCATCTTCAGATCTGATGGTTTAACCTCTGTGGGTGGTCACCACAGATCTACTGTATGAAGGTGTTGTAACAACATGTGTTGGGGAGCTCAGGTAGTTTGGACTGGGACCATCACAGTGAATGAGAGAACTCAACAGTTGTTGTTCCCACCTGAGGCAGATGACTTGTTGTATGTGGAGGACAGATGATGTCTCAGGTCTTCTCTTCTGTTGTAGTTTCTCTATTTTCACATAGATGCTTCTTTTGCCTCCTTTCAAACCATCTATCTTCTCTGTCCAAGATGTGTCCAACCCTAATCCTCTTCAGTGAAGTGTTTCTAGTCTTTCAGATATAGGTTGACAGCTGAGTCCTGGCCTCGGGAGTTGGCTTGTCTGTTTTGAGTCATGTATTTGTCCAGGGTTTGTTTGGTTTTCCCAATGTAAACTACCAAAGCTCCCTGACAACTGTTGTTAATGCACCTTTGAACATTTAACCTCTTGTGTCCACCCACAAAGGATAAACTCTGAGCATCCACCGCTCTCCATCAGGACTGAAGAAGACTCTTGGATGACGGCGAAATGTCTTCAAGAGTCTACAACAGTCTGGTTGCATCAGATTCAACTATGTGAGAACAGGACAAAAATGAATCATTGGCTCTCAGGACAGTTTAATTTCTGCAGATTTATTAGCTGTCAATGTCCTAAAAGTGTTCTATTGGAAGACGGTAAATTGTGGCCATAAAGGGATAAATGTAGTCAGTAACAATACCCAGATCAGCTGCGGTATTCAAACAATGATTGATTGGCATTAAGGGGCCTAAAGTGAGCCAAGAAAATGTCCCTCACACCATTAAACCACCACCGTCGCAGGCTGTTGACACAAGGCAGGTTTGGTCCGTGGATTCTTGCTCTTGATGCCAAACACTGACTCTTCTCTGCGAGAAATCCAGATACATCAGACCAGACTGCATTTTTCCAGTTCTATGTGTCAAGAAAGTTAAACTACAGCACAATCTTCTGCTGCTTGAAGCAGAAGATAAAGACAGTTTACAGGCGAGAAAACCATGACCCCGTCCAAAGCAGCAATCAGGACCTCGATCCAAAACCAGATCAAGGGTCTCATTTACAGTTAATCGCTGGGTCAGTATGTGCTGCCACAGGATGACGTGCGAGCGAGATAGAGCGACCTTATTTAGATATCAATGTCACCAGAAGTTATCAGTGCAGTGTTGAGTCACGCTGCTGCTGCTGCTGCTGCTGGACAGTGCTGAGCTTGTTCCAGTAACTTACACATGTGATTATTGGGTGGTAACTCCCTGGTTCTCGGCTATCGAAGAAAAACATGCAAATTATATTTGTAGAATGTTACTGAATGTGAAAAGTGTTTCCAGTCACAACACGTCGACCTGCGTCATCGATATAATTATGAATAATATTTATTTTAAATAGTTATTTGTGTTTTTTTCCTCCATTTAAAAGTATTTCCATAGTGTCATTGTTATGTTGCGTTGTTTATTTTAGTTTCACAGACTCAGTTTTGTCTACACAGTTTACACAAACGTCACATTTCGTGCTGCAGAAAGCACAATCAGATTCAGATCAGACAACAAACACCATGAGCCCTGGATGTAGAGTAGTGAGAATTAAATGTCATTTATTTCAATTTAAGATCATTTTACTGCAACATTTGTACAGAATGCAGCAATTGTCACGGTCTAACGTCGCTGGTTTGGTATTATTTCCTGTGTTTATTCTGAAATAGTTTTTTCCTGTTGTCTTATTACCTGACTCTGCTCTGATGCTGCACCTGTATCTTGTTTTCTTCAGATATAAACCTCCTTTCCCCTTGTTTCTTGTTGTGTCGTCTTGTGTACATCTAATGTTCGTTCCCAGATTATTTTTTGTTATTATTTTATTTTTACTCAAACCCAAACCGTGCCGTCCATTGGCCCTCATTTATCAAACGAGCGTACGACAGAAAACGGGCGTAAATTGAGCGTACATTCATTTCTACACAAAGTGTGACATTTACCAATTTAATCATGAGCGTAGGCTATGATGATATCTTATCTTACGTCAGGTCTGAGTTCATGTACGCAATTTTTGAACAGCAGTCGTGTCACTGATGGAGATATGTGTCTTGTAGCACCCTATAATTTAATAATTTCCTGAAAATGTAATAAAATTTGCACTTAACTCGAGTGAAAATGTAATAAAACTCAATAATGTAATAATTTCACCAATAATTTAGGACTTTAGGGCATCAACGCACTTTTTGGTGGCCAATTTAAGGTCGGACCATTTCTTCTTGACCTTATTTCAAATCAAAGTTTTTATTTTTATTATTTTATTTTCTGTTGTATCAAATGTTTCATTAACCATCAGCTAAAAACAGAAAAAAATCAAACCTCTTCCGTTGTCTGACTATTGAAACACTGTTTTGACTGCAGCTGTTATTTCTTTCCACTCTGCACTTTTTTGTTTACTTTTAATTCCTGATTTCAGGCTGCCAAACAAAACTAAACAGTGGAGCATCCACCAGAGAAATTTCTCTTTTTTGCCATTTTGCATCTCTCCACGTCGTAAACTCTGAGGGTGCCGCTTCTAAACCGTGCTTTCATAGAAGGCGTGATATGCAAATTAAGATTGATTTCGTTTATCAACAGCTGCTCATTCTTACGCTGGGATTGGTGTGATACGCATGATACGTTTCGTGAATCTCACGTGAACCCTGTCGTACCATGATTTCTCTGCTCATATTTGTGCTGGTTTCTACGTTCGTCTGATAAATGAGGGTCAATGAGTCAGTATTTGGTGAGACACAGACAGACACAGGCTTCTGAAATATTTAGGATAAAATAGTTTATTGCCCTGACAATAGGCTCAGGCTATAAAGCCAAATGTGGACATTCATGGGGAAGCTCAGCATACCGCTCATGTTTGCAGTTCAGGTCTGTTTGAGTCTGTAAGTCGGTCGTCTACTGTTGCAGACGAAGTGTTTACTTGTTTGCGTCCGACTCCTTCGTTGTCACTTCACCTGCATCAAACGACTGTCAGACGTCTTCTCGTTCAAGGGCAGACAAACATGATGCAATGTCTGTTAACAGCAGGCCACACGTGCTTATACATGCATGCAACACATAGTTCAACCAGGAGAAAATGGAAATGTTTATTCGTGTCTATTGTTAGAGGTTATTTCTCGTTGACCTGTTCGTTCCCGTCTATCAGCACCTGATCTTTGGGACTGATGGAGACATGAGACCAAAGTGTGTTTCCGGTTTCAGCTTCAGCTCAGACTGTAACACAAACTCTCAAACTCACCGTCTATAATCTGTCAGTGATCACACACATGACACATCTCTGGCTGTGACATATTAAACACATCTGTTTATGTATGTTCTGCTAAACTCTACAGTATCTATATGTCTGTTTATATATTGTCGGTGTTGGAAAGTAACAGAATAAATGTACCTGTTACTGTTCAATCAGTAAATGTATGTTACATTTTCAACAGATGTAACCAAAAGACAGTTACATTGTTTAAAATAATGGATTACATCATGTTGTTGTTGTTTGTTTCACTCATCTAGTCTCTGTCTAATAAAGTTCAGCAGTTTCATACATTTCATACCAGAAGCAGAAGAATAACAAGATATTTATTTGGAAATTCAGACAATACGTCACATTTAAAGAAGAAAGAGGAAGTGTAAACTGTTTGTTCCTCTGCTGTTATGTTTTATTTTAATAAAGAAATAAACAAAAAAAAAAAAATGATAGAAAATGTCGGCTGCAGAAACAGTAAACTCAGAATATTTTGTTTTTCTATTATTTTTCCACTTTTAACAGTTTAATAAATAAATAAATGGTTAAGTAAAGATTGTTTCTCTTATTATCTTTAACCAGAAATCTTTAAACATCTTGTGTTAACGTACGTATTTAACCGCAACACATTCATCCAGTTGGTGAAAAAGAACAAACAACAACTGAACTTTTTAAGGAAGTAAAAGCGTGTTGTGATTGTCACGTTCATACAACTTTAAAAAGCAAGATAATGTGGATATAATATGTTACACATTACATGTTAGGACATGTAACCTGTGATCTGTGGTGGAAAACTTTTTAAACAACATTACCAAAACCACATTTTGTATGTTTATCATGTGTTTACCTTTATAGGCTGCGCTGATAAAAGTGTAAAGCCTTTAGACTTTTCTAAAGTTTCTTTAGAGACTGAAATGTTGAACCACTTGAGGCTAAGTGGTCATTTGAGAGTTGAAGCAACAGTTTTGAGGTTATTGTTACAGTTAATTTGTGGCTGTTAATGTTAGAGTAAAGGGTCCTGGTATGCACTTTGTCAATAACGGTTTCCCTGAATGTGAGTTGTACAAGGTCTTGCGTGTGTGTGTATTTATTTAAAGGGTACAACACTCATCCTGTGCACTTTGTACAAAAGCCTGAGGCACAGTCCTGAGGGTCTGTGTTTTCATCCACTGGGATTAAAGTGAAACTCCTGTCAACAGGGGCGTGTGTGTACGTGTGTGTGTTGTCATGCACGTGGCGTCTGTATTTGTGGGCGTAAATATTTGCGTCTGTGTGAGCGAGCGATCACACAAGATAGATGCGATTGGCCGTTGTCGGCTTCACAACACATGTTAACACCTCATAACGAGGTGAAAGCACAGACGCGTCCAGACGAGTGTTTGACAGAGAAGAAACTCACATGTGAGAGAGGGAGGTGACAGGATGTGAAGCATCTCAAACACGCTGCTCTCAAATGCTCCTATTTTCAACTGGTCTCATAACACAAATATCATGAAGTTAAATCAGGGTGAACAGTTCAAGAGTAAACATCAGCGCTATGTGTGTTTTAAAATGTTTTTATTCTGTAACAAAATCCCCAGAAAATCAGTTAAAGTCGTTATTTTCAGAGAAGATGATTTGTCAAATTAGATAAACGCTTGTTTACAACAAAACAATAATAAATAATGAAACCGCTGAGGGAAAGAAATTTTTTTAAAATCACATGATCTTCAAAGATGCTGAGGTCGGAGTCATGTGAGTGTGAGAAACTGATTTTCACTGAGTCAGGTCAACAAAACCAAATCAACCAAAACAAATATAGAAATAAATAAAAGTAAATACAATATCACGTGTGTGTGTGTGTGTGTGTGTGTGTGTGTGTACATATGTAACATAGAGGACGTGCAACATGTTAAGTCACTTTAACAGTCTTAAACTGGAAAGTTGTTCCATGGAAAAAGAAAAAGGTCACACACACACACACACACACACACAAGACACTCAGACATGAAAACACACTGTGTGTAGGTGTGTGTGTGCGTGTGTGTGAGTGTGTATTAAAGCAGTATAGCTGATTGTATTTCCCCTGCTGATACTTTAGCTGCTGTGACCGTCTGCACCTGTCACCGTACGTCATGACTCACACACACATACACACACACCACACACACACCACACACACTGTTATACACTTTAATCTGAATGCAAATACGCAGGCTGAGTCTTCATGAGTAACTTGGATGACTGGATAAGCACAAAAAGCATCTGTCCCTCGGGCTGAGTTAAAAGGTTAAAGGTGCAGAGCGACAGGAATCAAGTTTCTCCTGATCTCATGTTATTTTTTCTCAAAGAGCCTTTTCAGGACATTTTCCTCCAACGTTGTGATGCAGCGTTAAGCAAATACTCTCCACGCCTCGTGAGAAGCAGTGACTTGTCTTTTATATAACTTTAGTTTTTTAATGACTCCTCTGTTTGTTTAAAAACTTCCAAATTCTCTTTTTCTATCAGGAGAAATCTCAACTTGATACTTTTAAACAAATCCCTGTTTCCATCACGTCACAGTGAGGACACATTCACACTGGGCAATCGCACGTTTTGTCCCCTGAAGTCCAGGTTCTATTGCTACGTTCCAGTTGTACCCGGAAGTCGGAATATCCGAGTTCCCAGGCAGAAATTTCAACTGGAACGCCCCCGAAGTCGGAGAATCCTCACCACGCCCGAACTGCCTCCGAGTTGAATCAAAGATGTAAACAGCAGTAGAAGATCCTGTAATATTCTGTTTATTAGCACTTCTGACTAGTTTTTGTCGATCTAAATCACTCGTGCACATAGCATTGTTCGCCGTATATATATGGAAAAGCTGTGGTCGTGTAATTTACATTTTTCATGTTGTATATTTGAACTACAACACAGGCCGTGCTGACGGTGACCGACAACATCCTGGTAGATCGATGCTCGTTAACCGATAAGATTAAACTGCTCTGAGTGTCGGTGACTAGAAGCTTCTACCGATCGTCAACCTGACTGAGAGGATGATCGATGATGTTGTTGTCTGTTTTGTTTGTAAAGACACACACACACACTGCTACAGCTGTGCAGCCACATCCACTGTGATCTGGATCAGCGGATTGGCAACTTTTCCGACTTTATAACTGGAACGCTGATAACTCGGCTGCGACGTCATTCCCAGCTCCGAGATCCGACTTTTGAGGTAAATGAAATGTAGCATAAGGCTAGTGTTAGTGCGAATGATCCATACTTGAGCACGGTACACGAGCACGGTTAAGTACACGGCACGCAAAACCATGACTGTGAATCACCACCTTGCACAATCAATGAATGCAGAAATTGACGAGGGCTACAGGCTGAGTTTTGCTTTCTGACTGCGTACTGCACGGCCAACGTAGTCGGATCAACGCAGTCATGAACCTTTTCAAAATTCTCCGTTGGCTGGTGGGTGTCGTAAAACAATTCACCGCCAGACGACGTAGGGGACAATACATTTCTCTCTGTTACTATTTTCAACTATCGCTGATCATTTTATTGCAAATGTTGAGACGAGAACTAAAGAGGAGACACGTGCTGATTTTGTTGTAGTGGAGGGAAAACAACCGGCAAAGCAAGATTATGGAAATTAGGTCATTCTAGCGAACCAGTCAGAGCCATGCGGTCTGTGTGCACTTCCATCGTTTTGACGGATAGTTGTAAAATTGAGGAGGTGCACGTGAGCCTCGGAGAGGGGTCGGACGGGCTATCGACAGATACGGACGAACATGAATCAGGTTTTACTATTAGTTCTACAAGAACAAGAAAGTTATTGCAGCTGTTTGTCGGCTTCGCTCTCCATCACGCTGCTGTAACCGCCTGTAAATAACAGTCACTTTATATGATGCATATGTCGTATATCAACATGATGACGTATGTGTCGGAAGCAACCAGGCTTCAGCACGTTTATCTTCAGGGTAATGTGAGTGGCCCTAGTGTGAGTGTGGCCTGAGTGTTAATACTAAGATGAAAACTTCACCATGTGGTAGATGATCCTGTTAAACGGAGGATTAGAGTCAAATCCACGCTGACAAACAACGTCTGTGCTGCTGTTTTTTCACACTGGATTCACTGGATGTTTGTTGTTTTATTTGCATCAAATCCAAAATTAGACTTTTTATGTCACAAATTTATTCGATCTGCAAATGAGCATCTTCCTTTGGCCAAAGTTAGAAGCAGTGTTATCATATATCAAACTTATTTAACTCTTTATTTCCTTACTTTAGTGCACACTCACCTAAACACACACACATAAACACACACAAATATGCAGCAGAGCTACACGATTTCAATCTTTTTTCTTTTTCTTTTTTTTTACTCATAAAAACATACAACAGCTCATATGTCAACATTTACAGAGATGAGATGACATTCATGGGACTCTGATGGAGGTAGAAAACAGAATATTTTATAAACTTTTAGTTTAAAAAAAAAAAAAGCACATGATGCCAGACAGACACACACACACACGCTCGAACGATATAAAACGATGAATCTTTCTTTAAATGTGAACTCGACTCAAAGCAGTTTAATGTGACATGATACAAAAAGACGTTTAAAATTTCTTTTTTTTTTTTTTTCTTTCAGAACCAGATACATTAGTTTTACTACACGGGACAGTGCAAACAGTCAGGAAACAATTAACACCTATACTTAATTTATGTATTTAAATTCACTTTAATTTCAAATAAATAAAGTTGTTGTTGTTTTGTTTTGTTTTTTGTTTTGTTTTTTTCTGGCTGTTAGTCACGTTACAGTAAATTATAAAATATTCGTTGGCATGTTTCAAGTTTTTTTTTTTTTTTTTAAAAAAAAAACAAACCAATATTCAACAATCATAATAATCACATGTTCACAAGACAACAAAGATACAGACAGACGCACACGTGCAGATTGTTACAGTAACACAACTGTGTTTAATTCATTATCAATGACCCTAAAATTAAATAACTGTCTGTACATGTAGAGGCAGGTCTGGGGAGGTTGTGTTAGATTATAAAGTATCAGTTTATCTGATTTTTTTTTTTTTTTACACTGGTCTCCCTCCAACCAGGTTTATGATATAATGAAAACAGTCAAGCACTTACAACGTAAAGAATATAATAAACAATGTTATGGAAACGGAGAATCTCCCTGTTGCTCCTGTCAAAAAAAAAGATTAAAACATGAACTGATAATATTGTTTAAAGACAGAGACTAAATATTATACAATCAAACCAACAGATTGTGGCCAGAGAGAAAGAAGAGTGAATTTAGGATGTTTGATGTTGATATGACATATAAATATACAGCAGTAAATAATATTGGACCAGTTGTAACATTTATGGATGGAAGGAATGAAAAGCAGGATGTCTGTTTTTGATAATGTGAGGCTGGTTTTTATAAACCAACCTCGAATGTAAAACTCTCGTTTTCAAATAAGACTTTCAGTCGCAGGACAAATGAAATGTTTTATTTAATCTCGACTTCGTGGGGGTTTTTGTTTAGATGTGCGACTCATGCTGCCAAAATACTTTGTGGGTTTGTGCAGAAAAAAATAATAACTTCTTTTGGCCTGATATGGACTCACGTTGTCGTCATCTTTGGCTCCATCTGTTTCTGACTAGAAATGATTCGTTTCCTATGAGAACACGTTGTTTTAATCTTAGTAACTTATACGTTGTTTAACTTTTATTGATGCTTATTTATTTTAATCTACATTAATGCTTTTTCATGTTCATGTGAAATTCATTTAACTTCTATTATGAATTAGTTGTTGTTGTTTAATAATGTTTTACTGATACATATAATTCTTATTTGTCCTGTAATTCAGTAGCTATTCATATGCAGTCCATTAAAACATTACATATTTTGGACAAAATAACAGAAACATACTCCAACAATAAAACTGTTGTAAAAACCAGTTTGATGAAGCTGCTAATGTTTGGTTTGTCTGGTTTGAGTCAGTTAAACGTCTGATACACGAAGCTGAACGTGGTTTACCGGTGTAGCTGCCTCCGTCGTCAGTGAACACAAGTAAAACCCAGACACTGAGCGTCAGAGAGTTTCATCAACCTGGTGTTTACTGCACAATATTTGGTCAAACGATAGAAGACATGTTTTCTTTACAGCTCCCGTTGGAGGAAGTGTTCGTCTGCCAGTTCGTCAGCGAACCTGGAGCGACTTCTAAAAGCTGCTCGTTGCAGGAAGTCGGACACGACAGGACAAGGACGCCAGTGGACATCTCCCGACTGCCCTCCGCTCCTGACCTCCGATGAACGTTCCCATTCGTCCTATTTGTTGGTTTGAAGTAACAATCTCTGTCTCTGCACCATCCCCATCCTCTCCTCCATCCCCAACCTCCGGTTTTACTGCCCAGACAGAGTATTTCCTGAAAGGCGTGTCTGAACTCGTGGCTGCGGCAGTAGATGAGCGGGTTGAAGGCTGAGTTGGAGTAACCGAGCCAGTTGAAGAGTTTGAAGGGGAGATCAATGTCGATGGGTTGGAGGAAAGGCTTGAGGATGTTGAGGATGAAGAAGGGAAGCCAACAAAGAGTGAAGGTTCCCATGATAATGCCAAGAGTTTTTACAGCTTTGTGTTCTTTAAGACAGAACTTCAGACGCTTTGTGGACGAATGTTTTCCTTCCTCCTTTTCTGTCCTGTTTTCCATGTCTGTGCTTCCTACTGTTTTCTGCATGTTTAACCCATCGTTTCCTGCTTGTTCTCCCGCCACCTCGCCGCCTGCTCTGAGTTGATTCATAGCAGGACTATCGCTGGGGATACAGAAACGTTTTTCCATCCCTCTAATGCTCCTCAGGTGCTTCTGCGCCTCTTGAAACACCCGACTGTACAAGAAAATCATCACCACCAGCGGCAGGTAGAAGGACACGATGGAGGACGACACGGCGTACTGCATGCTGGTGTCAAAGTTGCAGCAGTTCCAGTTCTTCAAACATTCCAGAGCTCGTGTATCATTTGCAACCCACATGTCCATGTAGATGGGCGGGAAAGAGATACCGGAGGCTACGATCCACACGCCGAAGATCACCCACAAGGCCCGACCTCTGTCAGAGAAAAATGTGGTCGCATATTATCAGAGATGGATCATAACAAAGTACATTTACTTGATTACTGCACTTTAGTCCAGTTTTTAAGTATCTGTACTTCTAATGATGTTCTAACTAACGATAGGAATCTTTTTCTTTTGATGTCAGTTGACAGTCTTGTTTAAAACATTGTTGCTGTTATAAACATTTTGAAGTTACCCAGATTAGACAGACTGAGGCTGTAGTCTGGCAGACGTGGTGGTTTACCACACTACTTAAACAGTGAAGGTTAATAAGGTAAAGGTTTTTATCTTGACTGTGTGGATGTTAGACACTTTCTGGGGCAGTTATAACTATGTTTTCAAAGCAAAATGTTTGTTTTTTTTTCATTTATTTTGGTGTTGTTTTGTTTTTCCTCTTGCACCCATAATTTGGACCATACAGGGGTCGTACATGCTTCTGAAACTTTCCCAAAATTGGACCAAATATGGCCTGAAATGACTGGGTAGTAAAGTCTATCTATCTATCTATCTATCTATCTATCTATCTATCTATCTATCTATCTATCTATCTATCTATCTATCTATCTATCTATCTATCTATCTATCTATCTATCTATCTATCTATCTATCTATCTATCTATCAGGACTTTAACTAAAAGTAAAACAATGTGACTGTACGACTTTTACTAGCATCACAGGAACGTTTGACCAGTGGATCTGGACTTTAACTGACATAATGACGTTGTGTATTTGGTCCATCTCTGCATATTTTGCTGAAATGTCTTTTAACCCACATTAAAATCTGGTTTCTACCTCGTGAGCAGCACCGGGTATCGCAGCGGTGAGGTGATGGCGATGTAACGGTCCAGAGCGATGGCGCACAACGTGCAGATGCTGGCGGTCACACACAGCACGTCGGTGGACGTCCAGAACTTACACATGGGGTTTCCGAACTTCCAGCTGTCCAGCAGGATGTGGCTGGAGCCGAAGGGCACCACGACCACGCCCATGATGAGGTCGGCGACGGCCAGAGAGGCGATGAACAGGTTGGTGACCGTCTGGAGCCGCTTGAACCGCAGGATGGCTGTGATCACCAGGATGTTACCTGGACACGGGAAAACATACATCACGTCTTAGAATCTTTATTTACTTATTTAAAGAAAAGTGAATTGATTAAATGTTTTGTAATTTACCAAAAACTATGGCCACGACCAGAACGGCCATCGCGGTCCCCAACAGCCCGTGCTGAGCATCAAACACAGATGATGCAGATTCCATGATCTACACTTACAACACACAACAACATTGATTCATTCATAAAGAGTTTAGACAAATAAATTCACATGGTTTAAAGCAGATGAAGGATCAGTGATGTGGCACATTTGTGTCTCGTGTTCGTAGATGAATTTGGACATTTGCTCTGTTTGTGTAAAATGTTCGAGGAGTTTACACACATTCAAGTTTACAACATTTACACCACTTTGTTTCCACAATAGTCCAGAATAAACGTGTTCAAACAAAAAAATATGCTGTGGCCGCAGCAACAGCCGCTTTTTATGGCCATTTGGTACATTTCATCAAGTTTTTGATGACAAATTTGTGACCAAACAACTGATTTTGTAGTCGTCACGGTTACGATTAGGGTTAGTGACTGATTCAGAGTTAGAGTTACATGTTTGAGCATGAGCTCTTGATCATCTTTTCTATTTTAATACTACTCCTTTATTTGAACGGTAAAGTTAAAATCCAATGTGGTTAAGATTAGGATTAAGTTTATGGTGAAGTTGAGATGATAAAGTTCATGTATCTTAATTGGGGGATCATTAGTTTAAGTGTCAGTTGTGAGCGTCTTTGATCGATTTAGGGTTAGAGTTAAAGTTCGAGGTCTTCGTGTTCGTGTCGATTGATTCGTAATAAATAAATCTGAGGGTCTTGTTGCACATCAGGCTGTAACTTATTTTACCGTCCAACTAAATTAAATCAAACGCATCTTTTTCATCGGTCAGGCAGATAATTTCTCACACTTTTCTCACAAACTAAAGGGAACATCATCATCATCATCATCAACAGCAGCAGCAGCAGTGTGTGTGTGTGTGTGTGTGTGTGTGTGTGTGTGGAAGCGAAGTGTTCATCATCTGTGGTTGTGTTTGTTTATGCAAATGTGAGTTTTACTATTGGAGAGAAGAGTATGTCTCCAACATGCAAAACACAACTGAAATAAAACACATGACTGTGATCTGAATATTTTTTCACAGTATTTGGACGTTTAGAGGATTTTTTTTTTGGTTGACTCGTACCCAATAGAGATTAACACATGTTCTTTCACACATTAGGAAGTTACAAGTTCCTCGGTGTCATGTCAGCATGGGTTCATTAGGTTTAGCGGTATGTTTTACACGCCTGGGAGTCCTGCTCCTACACAGAATATGATACTTTACGTCTATAACACTATCAACTTATTATTAACCTGCGTTTTTTTCAGTCGATTGTCACAATAAACAAATTATTATTTCTTTATGTCTTGGAGAGCGAGGAGGAAACACGTCTGATGCCACATGGTTTTATTTGTGTCCTTTCTAACATAAGCTGCTGCTCTTTCACACGCTCTATGCAAAAGAGCAGCATCTTAAATTAACTGTTGGTAACTTACACTGAAGTGAAAACATGAAATCGTGTAACGCTGTGTCATTTGTGACGGATGCGTGGTGAGACCACATTTACATGTTAATGAAAACAAAAATTACTGAATTTTCCATATTGTGTGATTATTTTATTGATTAACTCTTCGTATCATGTTGGAAAAAAAAAAAAAACATGTTTGTTTTTACTTCTGAGCAGAAAAGCCTCTATGTGGTGTAACTGACAGCAGACACCTGGTGATCCATGTTTATCCTGAACGCTGCGGTTGGGGGGAGGGTCCCGTCAAGGAAGCGATGGTTTTGGATCTTAAGTGGTTCAACTTTATTACTGTTTGAGCTGCATTTTACATGTTTGCTTTGTAAGTGGCAGTTTATTTATCTTCATGTAGCTCTTCGACTCATTTTCTTACCGTCAGTGCTTGTTTGTTTAACTGGATCCACGTTGGACGTGCACCGTCAGGTTAGTATGTATGCTGGCTTTATCTGACCAAACATTCACAACACGTATTAATGCCAACTGTAAATAGATGCATTGACATTTATTTATTTTTTGTAAATGTTTACTCAGTTCTAAAGAGCTAAAGTGTGTGAATTTTTTTTGGATCTAATTCAAACGCCAGGTGTCGGATAATTACGAGATTATTTTCTAATGACAATCATCTCACAAGTGGAGCTTTGCTGTGACGTTACGTCACTGGTGCAAGGTGGTGAACATTAATCATCGGTGTTAGTTTGTTGTCAATCAGAGGCACAGCGGCACATTTGTGCCAAAAAAAAAAAAAAAAAGAATATGAAGGTGAAGCTGTGTCACGGTCTTAAAGACAATTGTTGACATATGGAAGCGGTTGTCTGAATGTGACCCTGCCAACCTCTGGTGCACTGCCCCCACTGATCAGATCAATAACCTGCAGCAACACACACACACACACACACACACACTGCTCTTTTAGCCCTATCTGAGCTGTTTAAACACACTCACACAAAGAAACTTGAACGAGACTAAGATTTAAACACAAAAGATTTACTGAGACATAAATATCCTTATATTTAACCAGAGGAAACTCGGTGATGGCGGCGATGGCGAACACTTAACACACAAAAATACCCACTTTGGACGTGCAAAAACACAAAGTGTGTGTGTGTGCAAACATAAATAACATGCGTACGCAGGACACTCAGCAGTAGAATAAACTGAGAAACATCATAAAACATTTCACTGTCTTAACATAATAAAACCAATCTGCTAAAGATGAAACATTAAATACACACGAGATTTATGCAAAAATGTAAAAAACTTTAAATCACTTTAATTACTGTAAATTTTTTTTGGAAAAAATCAGGAGATAAAACCTGCTAATTTCTAAAAACTTTAAATTCATTCTTAAACATTTGAACCAGCACACACTTTGTTTTAAAATAGACAAATATATATATGTAGATATGTGTACTTACATATGTATGAGTGCGTAAATCTTTAGCTAGCAGTTAGTTTTCCTACCTCCAGGCTCCGTCTTGTGCTTCACAGTCCAGTGATTTGAAAATCCAGAGGCCTTAAAATCCTCAACACACAGTATCATCATAATGTGTTTGTCAGCAGCTTGTTGCTTCTCTTCCTCTTTTACTGAGTTATGAATGTCTTGTTGTGTGTGGGACACACACTCATATTCTCACACACACACACAAACACTGACACACACAGACAGACAGACACACACACACACGGTCCGTGCCGCTCTCTCTTTCCTGTTCACTCTCATGTATCAACACACTCTTTCAGCTCTCAGCCACACTTGCCCTTTTTGCAGCAGCTGAGCCCGTCACCCTTTTTATAAGCACGCCCCGATGACATCACAGCAGGACAGTAGCCTATCAGAGGACGAGGACCGGCTTTAAGTGTATATCACATGTCTGCAGTGCACTGACAGCTCCATGGACCCCCGCGCTCTCAGGGAAACCTTCGTTTTTTTAACCTTTATTTATTCAACGGATATTTTCAGAAGCTCCTTTTTCAGCACCACCCTACTTCACATTCAGACTTCGAAAGGTGCCAGATGAAAACCACAGACTTCTGTTTTTAACTGCAGGGAAGATGCTACTGCACTGTTGCAGCTGTTGCAGCACACTTCAACCTGAGTTTTACTGTTCTTGTTTTTTTTTTTTACTATCACACCAACACTAACTCTTCATGAGGCGGAAAACGTGGCGACAGTTTAAATCCAGGTTTATTTGGAGATTTCATTCAGCTGCATCATGTTTTTTGCAACGTGTTTATTTTGGACTATTGTGGAAACAAAGTGGTGTAAAATATCAGGACCAAAAAAAAACAAAAAAAAAAAACACAATGATACAAACACATTACAGGTGATTTTACCCCTGATCTTTACCCAAATCTAGATACTTTTTAAGAACCAAACCATTGAAAGATGAACCACAGATAGATAGATAGATAGATAGATAGATAGATAGATAGATAGATAGATAGATAGATAGATAGATAGATAGATAGATAGATAGATAGATAGATAGATAGATAGATAGATAGATAGATAGATAGACAGACAGGCAGAGGCATCTCTCTCGTTCACACCCACACAAACACATACATATACATGTATGCAAGAATTTGTCAAGTTCCCACGATACCACAAAATGTACCAATTTAAACTACCAGGTCATTGAACACAATGTTCTGCCTCGTCAAAAAACTCACAGCTTTTAACCACATGTGGTTGAGACGTTGTCGGAGCAGACGAGACCAGAGCTGCAACTTCCCTGCAGCAACTAAACAAACAAAACCTTCACTGTTTGATTGAGTCTCACTGGTGTTAATGACGTGAAAAGTTGGTTAGAGACCAATAAAAAAAAAGTTTCAAATGACAATTAAAGAAGAGTGTTTCAACTATATGACAATAGTTTGACCTTAAACTTTTGTTCTTGTCAACACACTCAATCATTTTTTTTTCATCCTGGTGGAAACAGGAAACACTTCAACCACAGTGAGAACCGTGTTTCTTTCAATTTCATCCTGCATCTTTTCTTCTCCTTTAAATATCTTATCTCACTATTGTCAAACAGCCCAGAGCAACATCTCCGTAGCCAAACGGACTGATTAGTAATTATTACTGATAACTTGTGCCATCATTTAAACATCGTGATTCATCTCGATCATTTGAGTTGACTGTGTTTCGACCGCAGTGCTGATCCAGATATTTTCTGTTCCGACCACACAGTGCTGCCTGCCGGTCGCTGTATTTGTGTGAATGCAGCCTGTGGTCGTTCATTGGAGCCTGAGAAACGTTTGTTTGAAGTGTTTTACATCTGCAGAGATAACCACCCCGAGAAACGTGGCTGGTGAGAAAATACACGCGCAGAAACCTCTTCTGCACTTTGATCTGGCTTCGTGTTACTTCACTTTTTACTCTTGACATGTTTACATAAGGCAGCAGAGACGCAGGGGCTCAGTCTTTATGCTCATATCCTCCTGTCTGTTTAGCAACCAACACATTCCTCTCCACACCTCTTCCTCTCCGTGTCCTATCCCTTCCTCTCTCACTTCACATTCCCCGCTTCCTACCACACCCTCCAACTGCCTCAGTATCCATCCCTTCGCTTCACAGCTCTGATCCTCGACTCTGTTGTCTGCTTCGTTCCCTCTGGGCTCGTTTTTCTCGCCAACACTTGTCCTCGCCGCTGCACTGACTTTGCAATAGTGCCCTCGGGAAAGCATTTGAGTCAAATGTAAATGAGTGAATATAAAAGTTTTGCATAGTTAAGAGTTCTTGGCCTTTTAAAAATGCCATTTGTATGTCACTAAATGTTTGTGTCAGTCGTGAGTGTGGTGGTGAGGGTGATCGTGCTGCAGCGGAGGAGACAGATCGTGGTTTAGATAAACGTTAATAGTCATTGCGTTGCAGATTTTTCTGTGTTAAACTCATCGCTGCAAGTGCTTCAACATAACCACTTCTACATAACCACATGTTTTATGTTCTCAATAATAATATGTAATAATAATATGTATAATAATAATAAATGTATTTGCCAAAAAAAAAAAAAAAAGATAAATGAACTAAATCTGCAAAACATTCACTGATAATGTCCTTCGCTTATTTTTCAACTCTTATGATACAAGAAGTGATATGTTTATCAGGCTGAGTTATATTTGTTACGTTATGTTTCTGTCAAAATGTTATTAGAGATGCAAATTAACAGTATAGAAATGTATTTTTAGATTCAGTAAAATCACTTTATGTTCTCCTCTAATCGTTTGTGTTGGATCCAACATATAATAACAAAGCTCCTTCCTCTGTATTGCTCTGATTTCCCAGCGTGGAGCTTTAATCTATAATGCAGATACGACGCTGCAGCGTTGAGAAAGCGACTGATAAGCGGCGAGATAAGACGTGTTTCTCAGCTGCTTTTTAAATTCACAGATGGGATGTTTTCATCTCAGAAACACGCATCAGAGCTGCGTTTGTTTTATTTTACACATCTGTCACCGTGTCACTCGAAAATATTCCACGAATCTTAAGAAACAACACTGATTATCAAATTCACACCGAGGAAATAGAAACACATACTTCAGCTGAGGGAGGCCCACTTTGTTGAGTGTATCCTGTGCGTGTCGTGCGTCTGGACCACTGAGACCAGACGATATTGTTTCCTGTTGCTTTTTCTCTCCAACGACTCGACCGAGTTTTGTACAACTTCATCCTTCCTGAACTGAGATGTGACAATGGCTGCACTTTTTTTTTTTTTTTTTGCAGTGTACAGCTGGAAAAGCACGCAGAGTTATAAGCACAATATTTACTCAGAATTTGCAAGACAATAACCAACAATGTTGCGTTGAAAAGTAGGTACAGTTTTGACCTACTTGTTCTTTACGTAGTGATCACTGAGTAATCCTGTTTGTATGTGGAGCTGCAAAAAAAAGCCCCAATGATTGATTTTAACTTAAAAATATGAGTTGAATATTATTTAATTTGACAAAAATAAAGATGCACGTCTTCACCAACCTCCACATCTCTCATCGGACTTTTCGATTGAACCTGACAAACTAGTATTTGACAGTAAATCAAACTTTTTAGGAAACAGTTAAAACAAATACATAAATACAGTTATATAAAAAACACTTTGATCATTTTGATGTTGATTTAATTTGTGATTTTAAAGCCAAAAAAACACAGACATGTGGATCCTTCAACTGATGATGTGTAGAAAAGGTTCAAATGCTCCTTAATTTAGTCGGAGCTTTAACATTAACGTTAACATTACGACTGTGTATAATCAGCTTCAGTTCTGCAGGAGACTTTGATGGTTGTTCGTTGGGTAAATGACAACATGAGTGTTCGTTCTATCACATCATCTTCACAGATAAAAATGTCTCTTCTTTGTCTCTAATTTCAACAACAGAAATCATGTTGATTCACAAAGCAGCAGCAACATTTGTCCCAATTATTCTCACATATATTTAACATTTCAATGCAGGACTTTTATGTCTAAATGTGCGACTGCTACTTTAACATAAGTAAATGATGTGAAATGTTTCTCCACCAGCGTGTAGACGAGCTGCCGTCACCATCGACCACCAGTCTTTGGTTTGCAGCTTAGAGAAGAGAAGAGAAGAGAAGTGAACTGGGTCTGAAACTAATCCATCAAAATGTTGTCCCAGAGTCCCACATGCAATCTTGCCTCCTATAAGTGACCGTGTTTATGTTTTTTTAACGGTCACAGCGTCACCTCTGCCCGTTGAGGCCGCTGCTCGAACAGATGTTAATCTCTGAAAGAGGCGAACAAGGTGACACCAGAAATTCAGGGTCATGAAGAAAGAATACGAGTAATGAGCCTTGTTTTAAGCTGTCGTACAAGTAGAAATACGATATATATACCAGCTCTGCTTGAGTTCACTTCTGTGTGTGTGTGTTGACAGCTAAGGAGAGGGGAAATGAAAGGTCTGCTTCATACTGATCAGGTCTGAGTCACAGCAGCAGAAAGACAAACACTCTTTCTGCCAGTCAGCACCTTCCCTTCGCTCATCTCTCCAGTTTTTTCTTTTTTTTTTTCTCTCATCGTCGTCTGTCACTCTTCCCCTTCCTCCCTTCCTCTCGCTCGCTCCCTCACTCGTCTTTTCTCGTCGCTCTCTCCTCTTTCATCCTCCCTCTTCTCGTTCATAACTCTTGGTTTCCCAACCCTTTCTTTCAGCGTCTCTCCTCCTTTACGTGACTTGTGTACTCTCCTGCCTCATCCTTCATCCGTCCTCACTTACCTCTCTCTGCACTCTCCTCCGAGTCTTTTTTCTTCCCCCCCTCCACTTGTGTCATTTATCTTTGAAGTACCATTTACACACAATCTACTGCAGTTTTTTTTTTTTCACATCCTCCAGATCAGAGGATGCATCAAGTGCTCTTTCAGCAGCTTTAAGTGGCTGTTTAACCCCAAGATGAATTCATCTTGCAGCTTGTGTTTTCATAGATTTAATATTTAAAGGAAAAAAAAAAAGGCTCGTTAAATTGTAACTGATATTTATAATTTGGAGGATTTCAGGTGAGAAAATTCCATATTTGACCGTCGTGCGTCATTCGCGCTCATCTTTCATCGGGCTCATTTCCTGTGGAGAGAAACAGCTGGTAATTTAAAACAGTCTGTTATTCCAACATTAAAGGTGCACGAGGTGATTCATAGATGTTTTATAAAAGCAGTGGACTCGCAGGTGTCAGGTTACAACCGGTCTGTCGAGACCCCCCCCCAACCCCTCCAACCCGCTGACGCCGAGGTTCAGGTCTGACACGACTGTGGTCAGAAACTATGTGGGTTGAAAACGAGGACATAAACAACTTGAGTGACATTTTGTCGACTCGTCAGACCATCATGAACCACATCATCCTTATATGGATTCATTGCTCAATAACAAGATTAACTAACTTCCTCTGTTGTTACTTCCTGTGGCCACCAGAGGGCGATTTCCACTGAAGAGAAGAAAAACACATTGTTTAGTTGTTTTTGGTTGTGTTTTTTTTTTTTTTTTCAGAGATATTTTACGTTGATCGAAGTAATATCGAGTTTGACCATCTTCTGTTTTCACAGCAGATTCATTATTTTCTTCGCTCTTTGGTTGTTCAAGAAAATGATGAATCTGCTGATCTGGAACATCCTTCATCACCAGTTGTTATAAAGACATTGGGTCTTTTTTAATAAACTCTCGGTTCACTTACTAAGTTATCAGTACTTCAGTTTATGTGTAGGGACCCTATTCATGCTACTGCTGAGGTGAAGTGATATTTTGAGCTTTATTAATGGTTAAAAAAATGACAATTTAGATCTGTTTGGCTGACTGCCCCATTTACTTTCATTGTTAACTATTTGGTTGTGAAAACAAAAGACGGTCAAACTGGATATTACTTCAACCAACGTAAAATATCTCTTGAGGGGGAGTTTGACTCGTATTCATGGTGATATAGACGCTGGGTCCATCACTTAAAAGGCTCAATATTATGATTTTAAACTGTTGTTTACCAACTTTTGCCAATATTTGAGGATTATTGATTGTTTAGGAGCATTTTTTTTAAATTGCTGGCGTTTTTCTGATTTTCTTACTTCTTACTTTGAACCACGAACATAAAACTCATTCTAACAGGTCATTTTGTTGAAGTTGAACTACTTGAAGTCACTGTTTTCTGACTTTAAACTGACATTTACACACCTTTATATATAGACTTACAGACTATATAGTTCCCTTTCATCACAATGCTACTCATCCTTGTGTTTTTTTAGTAAATGCATCATTTGTTCTCATGATATTTGCAAGGAAACATCTTCAGGCACTGATCTTGTTTTATTAGACATATTAAATTTACAGTTACAGAAAAAACAATAAAGATAAAACAGATAAAGTAGCATTAGGAGTTGAAACCACGAGGTGATGAGTCATTAAAACCAGAGGTGGAAGAGTTGGTTAAAACCTGGCTCAGAGTCTAAATCTAAAAACAACAGATTGGTCTGAATGTTCCTCAGAAACTGACACATTTTCAGGAACCGTCACATCAAAGTCACTGTCCATATTTTTTGCGGCGGACGTTGGAAAGTGAAAGAGACGTCATTTACGGTGCTGTTCTGCTATTTTACTGCACCCAAAGGTTCAGAGGATTCCTGTCTGTCCAAACACAGCTGCTGCAGCTACTTTGGATTAAAACCAAAGCTGTGAAAGAGCTGGCTTCACACCCGGGGTTGACGGACGTGAGAGACTGAGTCGGCACGCAGCCAGGATGGATGTCGAGGCTCATGCGTATCTGCTGTGACCATGAGCATCAGAACAGTACAGATACACTTCAACAAAGTATTTAATCAGAAACACTGACTTGACTCTCTCAGCTGTTTTGAGTTGAATTCTTTGTCTCCCGCACTTTAAATATTCTTCACTTTCTTATCGGAGATGAAAAAATGGCTGACTGACATGATTTTATCTTCCAAGTGAAAACTGACACTGTCCGTGCCGTGGAATAACACATAACAACATGTGTCTTGGCTGAGAGATGGTTATGATAATCCCCACTAGATATGATGAAAAACACACACTAAGAAAAAAGCCTGGAGGTGATTTCACCACATCGCGTCGTGGGAGAGATGAAAACACAAAACACAACTTGCAGAAATGTCTTTTCATTGTGTGTTTGAGGATCTGCAGCCAGGAGGTGTGGTTTCTCTTTTATTTAAAGAAAGAATATAAACATGTTTTAAATCATCTGGTATACTTTCATCTCCTGCAGCTATAAATCTAATGGTTTTGAGGCGTGTGGTGTTGATCTTTGACCTCCAATTTTTTAAATTATCAACAATAAATCTGACTAAAGAACAAGACATTGACATCAAGAAGCAGCTCGTGACCCTTTAATTGTAGGAACAGGAGGTAAATCAGCAATAAAACTCAGACAAACATACACATACTGATGCCCTCACCTTCACCTCGTCTCATTTCCTGACCGACACACCCACAAACACACTCAACTTGTGCCAGGACCTTTGATAGTGTCACGTGGACTGAACTGTTGTCTTAAAGATGGCAGAAGAGCCTCCACAGTGTCACAAACACACACACACAATAAACACATTTAACTAATTTAAAACAATGATAGTGAAAGAATCACAGCAAATTATGTCCTGATACATTTTAATCAAATATCAAAACGATCTGGGGCAGGACTGCAGCTCTATAGTCGACGTAACTGAGGAGAAGGAGGTTTATAGATACGACAGCTCTGCACTTATTTTGTATTTTGTTTTTCAAAATGTGCTCTGGTCCAAAAATATGGGTAGTGTTATGAAATAAAAGACAAACCAGGGATGAATGATGACAGATATGTCACTGGGCCACGGGAAGCCTGCATCATTCGTGGAGAACAATGTATTTATTTCTGTTGATGGGACCTTAATAGACCTTAATTGTTTGAATATGTTTTTTTTTTTTTTTTTTTTTGCTTGCAGTTGCCTGACTTAGCAGTTCTTCCTCTGAGCTCTACAGACCCTCCTCAGTCTCATCAGTGCTGTTTACAGCAAAGAAAGAAAAAAGAAACACTAAACGACACTAAAGTCAGCAATTAAAATAAAAAAACAAAAGACAATATTACACTTCCATTGCAGATATCCAATTGTCACTTGACAACACTGTTGTCTGTAAATTCACCTTGTCAGTTTCATAAACTGATAATATGTCATTGTTGTGGTTCTAGATTGTTTCTGCTGCCCCTTAGTGGCCAAAAAAATTGTATTTTCAAGTAAAATTACTATTTATCACCAGATATATTGTTGTTGTAACAGGTTGGTGTCATAACACATTTCCTAAAGAGTCTGTGCTTCCTGTCTGAGAGGACATGGCCACATCAATAACTATAACAGCTGCGTTTATATTTTTGTGATTCCTTTTCCATCTTACAGTAAAATAACTTCACAATGATCAGAAGAGAGGATGTCGTGCGCGGTCAGTGGCATCTTTAAAAATATCTCTTTTATTTCAGTTTCCCCATCAGCTACAACCAGTTTGGTCAGCGCCAGTATCTCTTCATCTTTCACATGCAGCAGGCATCCTCTGTATTTCCTCTTTTTGAATAAGATTAATGTTTCACCACAAAGGCAAAGAGTTTTAGGGCGTATGTGAACTTCTATCATCTGCACAGCAGGAAGGAACTGAGTCAAAACCCCTTTATTTAAAATACAACTTAAAATAATGTTCTAAAAATTCAGAGAAACGCAACACGACACAAACACAGTCGAGTGAAAACACACAGAGCAGTTGCCAGACGACGTCCGTTTGAAGGAACTTTCTCTATTGTGTTCGAGATGCTTTTAAACTGGCGGCTTGACTTGACAATGGGTCATTAGTCACACCTGAACGTCTCTGCAGACGCACTAACTGGATGCAACACTGCGGGTGGTATATTGTTTTTCTGACCCCAGTCAACTCTTCAATTTGAGGAATCAGCCAAGAGTCGAATCTTTGGCTCAGTAGAGACACAAAAACAGAAGAAAAGCTGAGGTAGAAACACTGAAGGGATCCAATGTTTATAAGAAAAGGAGATTAAAACCGTTATACCCTCCACAGGACGGAGTGTAAACTCTACTCTGAGCTATTTTGCAAACTTATTTTGGAGTAAAGTTTCTCTTGAACGTTTCCTTCCTAGTGCAGAAACATCAGCAGAAGCATCAGTTGTTGGACGCTTTGTTGATTATTGCAGGAAATATCCTGCACATTGTTTTTATTTTCAGGGACGAGAGCCAGGACGGATTGAAATGTAACTGCACAAACATGTTTGTTTGTTGGAACTAATCCCACCTCAACTCCTCAACAAACCTTTTTATAAATTCTAAAATGTGATTTTAATTCTTAATATTTATCAACTTACACTGATAATACACCAAATTATAGCTGCTGACACCTCTAGATTACCCATGATGCAGTAATCAGGTGTTTATTTCTGTCTTTATTGTTTCTATTTTGACAGTTGACGCAGTTGAATTCATTCACTCTGCTCTCTCTGTTTATTTTTAGTAACATTGTCTGAACAGACACTGCCACCTTGTGTTGTTTCTTTGTACCTACAAGTAAAAGGCTCATTGTGGCAACTGTGACTTCAGACTGGTGGACCAGTGATCAATGCACATGTGCATAAGTTTTACTATATCACATTTGATGTGAGCAACCACACTCCGAACATCTCTTTATTGTCTCATTTTGTCTATGGTCCGGTTTGTAAGCTCCAAGGTTGTTCGTAGTTAACAAACTGAAAACAAGTCCTGTTTATGAGGGACCAGTGATCGACATTTGATGTGAAGAACATTTCCTTAGTCAGCAAGCTAAGGTTTAGTCCTGTTTTGAGGCATTCAAGTGCACAGCAACAGCTTAGCGCTGGCTGAAGGATGCCTGGGCAGTGATGGTGTTAATTATCTAGAAAGGCCCAGGAAGCTGTTTCCTCCCTCTCAGTGGAGACAGTCTTGTCTATGACAGTTAAAACGTCTATATTGCTGATGTATGAACTGGTGCCTGAAGCGAATAACAGTGTTTTCGCAGCCTTAGAAAAACATCAGCACAGATGTTTGCTGACTGAGCTGTTTGACCGTTGGTGTTAAGCATTGAACGGCTTTGCTTGTGCGTGTGAATCGGTCCAACTGGAAGAGTTTTAAAGCCTACGTAAGAGACCAAATAGTTGTTTGTTTAAATGAGCAGAAAGTGTCGAACTTGCAGCTTCTCTGGCCGATGAATTTGCCCCAACACACAAGTCTCACAGAAGGAAACACATAAGTCTCCTCAGAGACCAGAAAGAAGAAGAACAGTTGTGCTTTTATTGTCATAAAACTGAGCATGTAGTGGCTGAATGAAAGGAGTAGGTTTAATTTAAACACTGTCTTACCAGTCGTCAGTCTGTCGCTTCTGCAAAACCAGACGAGTGTTTACTGGTTATGTGTCACTCACTGGAAAAAACTGGAGCAGAGACAAGTAATGGAGCTACATGATACAGATGGATTTTGAGGGAAGTTGACCTTTGTGGCCAGTGTGGTGGTTTGAGAAGTTAGGATGAGCTTTGTGCCGGCTCCAACAGCTCCAACCTCATGTCTGGATTCTAGTTTTCCTGTTGAGAGCGTTGACCTCATCGTAGGGAATAATTTAGAGGAAGTTAAGATTTACTAAAGACAGACTGAAGACAAAGTTACTCACAAACATCCAGAAATATTCACAGTTTGGTGTCGTAACTAGAGCTCAATATAAACAATCCCAGGAGATTGATTTGACAGACTCTTTCTAAGGAAACACTGATGCCTGCTGACCAAACCAAGAACTGCATTAAAGAAACAAAGTGTCACAAGCTGATACTGTCACTGATGTGATGATCTCGTTCACTCATAAAGTATTGACTGATGCTCAGAAAAATTATCCCACCCTAGAGAAAAGTTTTGCTGTGTTAAGGTGCTTAAGTTTGCATAAATTGTTCACCACCTTCAGTCTACCAAAAAATAGTGCAAACAGACAACCTGGCACTTACAACCTGCAGTCAAATGTACCCTGATCTACCCGGACATTATAAAGTGCAAGAAAAGATGATATTACAAGCTATGAAAATAATATATTTAAAATGGTAATAATATTGAAAGAGCTGAAAATAAATAAATAAAAATCAGTGTCCATTAGCTGTGAGGAGTGGCATGTTCTCACAGCTTGAGGATTTGAGCCATGATGCTCCTACAACGTGTCCCTGACTTCAGGACCTGGTTTCAGGGATGGGACACGTCTTTGGAGATTCTGCTCTGCCTCTGCATCTCTCGTCATAGATGGTTTGCAGGGATGGAAGAGCAGATCTGCAGCATCGCTCTGCAGATAACTGACACAGAGAGAGACCAGGAAGAGGGACTACTGATTGTTCTGTTCGCTATCAGGGAGGTAAAACAGGAATCATTGGGGTTCAGCCCGACTGAGTTAGTGTTTGGTCAGGAGGTGCATGGACCAGTCGAAGTGCTGAAGGAACAGTTTATGTTCAGTTCTTCTTCAGAGACAAATGTGTTAGACTTTGTTTCCCAGTGTAAGAAATGTTTGCACCGTGCATCCATTTCAGCTGGAGACACTCTTGTTTCTTCTTCTCAGGGTGATTTTCAGGACCTTATGATGTAGACAGTAAAGTTTCTGACACTGACTACATTATTCACACTCCTGAGCAGAAGAGAAGAACCAAGTTATGTCACATTAACATGTTAAAATCTTATCATTGCAGGAAGGACATGTTAGAGAAGAAGGTGAAGCCCCAGAGACAACTGCCCCTCTGTGAGGCGTCTGTGTCCCTGGTTTGTGCAGCATCAGTGTGTGATGATGATGATTTACATTCACCTGGTGGTGCAGTAGATTATATAACATTTCCTGTCTAATCTTGACTCGCACCTACTTATCTATCTTAGCAGAGGGAAGATATGAGCCAGCTGCTCTTATCTCAACACAGCCTGTCCCGAGATGTACCTTCTTGCTGTGTCTGCTCATCCGGTTCTGTGCTGATTTTCAGGCAGCGACGGTTCCAGACTCTTGATGTGTTGATGACTGCATCGATATCTGAGGCTCAGCTAAGTTTATCACCAAATTAGACTAAACTAAACGTTACTGGCCAGTTCCTTTGACCCCTAGATCATCAGAAATCTCTGCCTTTGTCACACCGACCCTTTATTACAAAACACCGTCATGGCCTTTGATATGAGGAACACACCTGCTACATTTCAGCGTCTGATGCAGTTGGTGACAGATGTTCCTGTTTGAACTCTGACGCTTGGAGCAAACATCTCTGTAGCCGTGAGCCAGTGGTGGTCTGGTGGTCTAAGGAAGCGGACTTGTGTCCAGAAGGTCGCAGGTTCCACCAATCCTGGCAGTCGGTGGATTCAAGGTACCGAGGTACCCTTGAGCAAGGTACCATCTCCACACACTGCTCACTGGGCGCTGTGTGGCTGCCAGCCGCTCATGTGTGATGGGTTTACCTGACCATTTTTTGCTCTACACCGTCATGGCCTTTGATATGAGGAACAGACCTGCTACATTTCAGCGTCTGATGCAGCTGGTGTTGACAGATGTTCCTCACTGTAACATTTGTCTTGATGATGATGAGGATGATGATGATGACTCTCACTTTCAGCCTGGACTCGGTGTTTCATCACCTTGCTGAATCTTGCTAAGTGTGAGTTTCAAAAGGCTTCTTTGACATTTCCAAGAAAGCAGGTAGGTTAAGGTCGAGTACGTCCTGTTGAGGTTAAAGTCAGAGCGATATTATCACATCCAGTTACGTCAGTTCTTAGACATGGCAGGTTTAGGGTTGGGGGTATTAACAGTGCTTCTGCAAAAACTTCTCTATAGTGGTAGCCTCTTTAACAAAACTCTCGCTCCGTCCTTTTGAGTCGGATGAAGAATGTGAGTAGACGTTTGTAGCTGCCAAATCTCTGCTGTGTTAACTTTTCCATTCAGTTAAAGTTAAAAATAAACGCTAGTTCTGTTGGAGCTGATACAAGATGGAGTCAATCATCCAGTCATCGGTTTATTCTCTGATTATATCATCACCAGTCTCCTTTATGTTGATCATGTTGATAAGATGAGACGACTCAGAAACTTTCATAAATACATTTTAAATAAATACTTTAAAAGAAAAAAATGTGGTTTGATGAGTCATTCATCAAACATTTATAGCATCAACTATTTAAAATAATAATTATTCCCATTCAAGTTTTTTTTCTGTTCAGTAAAATGAGTATATTTCTTAGTTTACACCCTCTGCACCTCATCGATTAGAAATTAATCACTTTAGATTTTTTTTTTTTTTTTTTTTTTTTTAAAGAAGTTTTAGCAGCAGGGGAAGAAAACATATAAAAACAAAAATATGTTGTAATAAAGTTTCCTCTTTTCTTCTGGTTGTGTTTTAAAAAGCTGAGTCAGTAGAAAAAGAACAATAAAATAAAACAGGAAATAAAACATGTAAACCAGGAGCTGACTGTAGATGGAGCTCTTCATCTTGTTAGAGACTCATCCAGAGGTGTCACCGGTGCTGCTTTCAAGTGCTGTCGGGAATAATATTGGTCTTCAACAGATACAGCTGTGAATAAGTTATGATACAAATGATTTTAAAGGATAATGACCCATTACATGTAATTAATTATATAATAATCATAATTATGGTGTCGCTCATGACGCTGGATCATTTCATGTCTTAACTCAAAGTTTAACTTTCATTTTCAAATCAAACCCAGCAGATAATCCTGGTTATATATTGTCACTGTGGTTTCTGGTGTCTTATAGAAGCACTTTAGACATTTACACACCACAAAGATGTTGTGTTTTTCTTTTACATGAATATATTCCAGCTGTATTGGCTCATTGAGGTCTGTGCTGCTGCTACACGTTTTTATGAAGACAAAGGCCAATACTTTTAATATTTTATTCTTTAAAGAAAAGACAGACTGAAGACTAAATGAACATAACAGTAATAATTGTTCTCAGTGTGTCTGGTATAAATGTAAATATTAATTGTAAAATAAAGTGTTTCCAATTTTACAAAACAAAAACAAACTAAATGTGTGAAACAAACAGATATAAGCTGTTATAAGTTTGCAAATTTCTTTCACTAAAATCATCATTCAATAGATAGATAGATAGATAGATAGATAGATAGATAGATAGATAGATAGATAGATAGATAGATAGATAGATAGATAGATAGATAGATAGATATAGATAAATGTAGATAAATAGGTAAATAGATGCTGATATATCGTTATTTGGTTAAATTGAATCTTAAATTGTTGGAGGTCTCAGTTTGCATAATTTCCGAGCAGCTCTTGAACGCAGCATTTTTTTTATTCTGCTCTTCTCGAAACAAAAACAAGCAGCAGCAGGTCACATGTTTCCAGACAGTCAGTGTCAACGCTGTCACAGTCCTGGAGCTTCACACTCTTCTCTCTCTCTCTCTCTCTCCACCTCCACCGCGCTCTGGTCTCCATCACACGCCGCCTCCACCTCCTCTTCCGCCGGGCTCCGGCCGCACCGCGCACCGCTCCACATATGGTTCTCCTCCGGCACATCTCCATCGCCCTGACCGCCGCCGTGGCTGCTCTGGGCTCCGCGCTCTTCATCGCCCTCAACTACTTCTACAAGAGGCGGATATGGTCTCCACAGGCGGAGTACTGCACGATCAAGGAGGTGGGACGATTATAATCAGCACTCCACCCTTTAATTTAATTGTATTGTATTTATTTTAATTTCATTTTAATCAATTAATGTTATTGAACTGAAGTGTTTAAGTGTTTTTTTTTCCACCTGACACAGACTGATGAATGAAACACTGCAGATTTATAAAGATGATGATGATTTTGGTAAATGAATGAGAGGATGATGAAGATCATTTTCAGTTTAAAAAATAAGAAAATGTGAATGAGGAAGAGGAGGGAGGAGATGATGATGATGATGATGAATAATGACGTGTTAATGATGATGAAGCTTTAAACACTGATCACAGATGTGAACAGTGAGAATTACAGTGATAATGATGATGATGATGAAGACGAGGCAGAGGAGGAGAATGAGGCTGCTGTTAAAATTTTACAAGTTCATAAAAAAATGATTAAGATTTAATGTGAAGAGGTGAAGAGGCTGAATGATAATGGATGTAGTGAGGATACCAAGAGGATAAAGATGTAATTAAACGATGAAGATGACAGTGATGATGATGGTTTTGACAACGTTGATTGATTCGTTGAAGAGAAAAGGACAAGAAGATAAAAATATCTTAGTGATAGTTGAAGATGTTGATGAAGATGATGGTGAGGATGATGAAGATGTAGAAGGTAACTGGACGTCTGATGTGTTTTGATGACGTGTGGCCATAACTGACACCAGTAGGTGGCGATAAAGCGGCAAAAAAGCTGTTTATCTACCGCCAATAAACAGTAGAAGAAGAACTTTGTGATTTGAGTCGCTTCCTGGAAACACATTGTTTTTATTTGTTCTGCTCCACAGAAGCTGGTCTGTGAAGTAAAACTGAGAATAGATTAGTTGTTATTCATTTCTCAGCTGTTTTATGAAACAATTTTAATTTGAAGGGTCAGCGGTTGCTAACCAGCTAGCTCCAGTGACTGAGTGACGCTGCTTTAGGGGATGAATGCATTAACGCCAGACTTTAAAGTGAATTCTATTAAGAGGTTGTAGATTCAATAGAGGCTGTTTGAAAAAACAAAGTCTATTTTCTTATTTCTGAAATGTCAGTCGTGACATTTTAATCCAGTATTTACACAGATTGTGGAATCTAACTGGTGTCACGACCTGTTTGAAGAGAAGTCTTTGTTCATGAGTTTAGTGGATGTGAAGGAGATAAACAAAATAAATGAATTTTTCTCTTCCTGAAACTTCGCCGGTCTTGTCCCATGTTTTCCTGCCTGTAGTCAGGTCTATGGTGAGAACTGCACCTCCACGCCTCGTCCTGCAGGAGGCGACAGTTGTTGCACGACATTTAGCGCGCTAGCTATTTAACAGCTAACAACAGGCTGGTTAGCAGAGAATTAACGTTTTGTTCTGCTTTTAAACTTTAAGTTAATGAATTAATGACGTGGAATCAGATCAGACTCACTGAGACCTGATCCAGGATTTTAGCAGCATCGGAGGCTTTTCTGAGACCAGGATCTGTACCGATACAACTGTAGTAAACACGCTCAAAGATGAGCAGGACATTTTTTGCATTTCTGGGTTATATTTTCTGTCAGTCGACTGAAGTTATGTTATTATATTTTGGCCCTTTTGCCTTTATCGATAATACAGTGAAGACAGACAGGAAGGTGGGGGAGATGACATGCAGAGATGATCATCACAGCTGGGACTCGAACTGGCAATCACTGCAACAGCTTATATGCCACAGTGGTGCGTCATAACCATTCGACAGTCTGGAAGCTACCACACAGACTGAACTTATTTGACTGCTGCTGAGACGAAGCAGAAATGGATGATGTTGATTTTGCTGTTAACGTCTTCCCAAACCCTGAAAATGAGCAGATGTGTACTTCAGTTTGATATTATGTGGTCTGTGGAGATATTAGGTTTCTTCAGAGGATTGTGGTTTCCTGCAGACACAGAAACAGACTTAATGAATGATTCTCCAGTGCAGCTCCACAGCTGCTAAAACGAACCTCTTAATAACATCTATTTGCATGTTTCTAATCTGGTTTCCTGGATTTAATCAGCAGCAGCAGCAGCACTGTAACAGGCTTATCTGGGCTCAGCTTAGTCTATGGAGGATAATATTGTCAGTGTTGTCTGCCAGCAGAAAGTCTCACTGCGGAGGGGGCCGCTAATGTTGTCACCCCCTGGGGCGCCTAAGTGCACCGAGACGAGACACAGTGTAATCACATCTTCAGCTTCTGAAAACAAGGGACTTGACTAACATTAGGTTTTTGAGCTGGAGGAGGAGGTGAAGCCGGATGTCTTTGTTATTTCTGCACAAACATGTAGACGATGTCACATCAAGGTGAAATTAAGATTTTCGTCAAAGGAGTTTGCTGTAGAAATACAACACAAAGCTCTGCAGGAATCCTATCATAATGTTGGTACACACTTATTATTACAATCTGTCAGTGGCAAAAACAAACATTTTAATAGACGACTGGGAAACATTAGAGAAAATAAGTCTATTTACAAAAACCCCCAAAGTGAAGGTCACTGGTTGTATCCAGGGAGCTTTTATTCATCAATAGCAGCATGAATCAGGGAACAGAGCAGGTCCTCACATATCTGAAGTTTTTTCCTGAACAACAAAACGAAATTAACACATCAAAACGTTTTAAGTTGCATAAAGCTTTTAGTGTCCTCACATGGAGCTGTGTGAAGTCCGATGAGTCATCACTGCTGCAGCCTCCAGGAGATATTAGTCAAATTACCGACCCTGCTATTGTTTATTGAGTGGAATTGTGGGTATTGAACATTTTAACAAGAGCGAAGAATGAGATGCTCCATTCGTCAAACCCTCCATTTTCAGCCGCTTGTGTCCCATTTTCAGGTTCTTGTTGCAGTGGGTCATGCACAGTTAAGTCTTTCCAGCTCCTCCTGGAGGATCCTGAGGCACTGCCAGGTCTCCCACCTGAAAAAAACCCACAAGACACCACCCAGGAGGCATCTTGATCACATCAACCACTTCCTTCCTTCCTTCCACCAATTCCTTATTTGTCAACGATCTTATTCTCTCAGTCTTGCCCCAAAACTTAGGTCCACACAGGTCAGATCAACTCAGCTTCATTTTCTGGCTCAGCTCTGTCTTCACCACAACACACCGATGCAACTCCTGAGAAATAAACTAATTTATGTACCTGAAAGTCTCTCAGCTGTGTCTTGCTCAATTGTGATGCTGTCGTGGTGACAAAATGTTTCCAGAGACAGATAAACACCCTCCAAAGTACTGGATACCTGCCAGGCTGTCACAGCTGGTGAATCTCTCTGGTTCTGCTTCACTGGTTTGGATGTTTTCACAGCTGAAAGTTCAGACCAGGGTTCAAGTTTTTCTTACATTTTCACAGACTTACATTTACAGCAACTCCCTGTGCTGGATGGTGATTGGTTCACAGAGGAACGTGTGGGGTCGGCTCTGTGGCCAGTAGTTTCATTTGAATGATAAATGAATGGATGGGCAGATTCATGTTGTCGTTACGATACCGTTATTATTGTGGTGCTTTTTTATCAGCAGCACACGCTCAAGATTAAATACTCGAAACCAGTTCTACCTCAACAAACGTCGTCCTTGTTCAAATGTTATATCGTCACCAGCAGTAAGAAGGTAACGGCTACAGTCTTTGTTTTTCCTGGTCATGTTTTATATTTTCTTTTGAGCAAATCCGTGTTAAATATTTTCCTCTGCATTCCCACAGCTCATCACTGCTGCTGCTTCTTCTGTGATTTTTTTTGGCAGTGAATCTCATTGCTGCTGCTTCGGTTTTCTTCTTCTACTGTTTCTATAACAAAAACATCATGTATCAGTGGTTGAGTTTGAGCTGAACTGTTGCTCTTTTGGTTGGACTAAAGGTCCGTCAACACCAAGATCTGTAACAATAATGATAACGTTCTGTAAACACACACTGATAAATATCTATTGATAAAATGGAAATCCATGACCTGTTGCTGCTGTATGTTACCCAGAGAAGAAAAAATGGGTCCACGAAATTCTCCAGAGACAAAGAGGAATTAGAGTTAGGAATTGTCGGATTTTAAAGACAGTTTTTTTTCATACTTTTGTATAAATCAGAATCAGTTTGATGGTGTCCCAGCGACGTGTGATGCTCTGTACATAGATTTTGATTGGCTCTCTGTTTTAGCTCTGAAAGTGAACCCAACAATATCGTTTGCCACTGTCTTCTCTGTTATAATTGTGATGTGGACTCTGTCATCCTCTATTGGTCCTGGTTCTGGACCATAGCCCAAGGACCCATATCTTTGGTTCACACTAGACAAGGTAGGTGTGAAAGCACCGTTAAACTGTCTATTGTGATTCAGACAGTGTGTCTATTGCCTCGTTTCCACCTGCACCTACTTGACTCAGCTCTACTTGGTTTATAGTGTTTTCCACTTGGTGCTAGTACCTGGTACCAGGTACTTTTTTAGTACCTACTCGGCTGAGGTACCAAGCGATCTGAATCGATGCTAAAACGTGAGTGTCTTCAAAGCGCGACCAAACGCGAGTGCGTTGAGAGCTTCAACAAAATAATCAACCTCCATTTTTAAACACTGGCAAGAGTGATAGCCATCGCCGTAGCCTACCAGCCTACTGTGCAACGAGTACAGTATTACTTGCAGTTTCAACCCCACTCACACCATTCATGTTGAGGAGGAACCAAATTGTAATGGAAAACAACGTATCTGGTACCAAACCGAGTAGTTGAGTTGTGTATCATCATATGTCTAGGGTTTGCTCTGCAATCGACTGAAACACATCAGCACAAATTTAAAGCTGAGGTTGATCTACCTATGATATAATTTAAAAAAAAAAAACAGTCTTGCTCTTTTGCTTCCACTGTGCTTCAACCACTGTGACTGAGCAGAAAGATGGAGCTGAGCCAGAGGGGAAAGCTGTCAGTTTACCAGTCGATCTACGTGCTGACCCTCAGCTGTTGTTCTCAGTAGTGAGAGAAAAAAATAAAATTCTTGTTACAAGAGGCTGAAATGAGTTTCCTCTGCAGGGTGTCTGGGCTCAGTTTTATAGCTGCTGCTCGTTTGTATCAAAAGGAACTAGTTAAGGTGATTCAGATGCTTCCTGCTGGACGTTTTCCAAACAAGTCCAACTGGTTGGTGGACCTTGGCGTAGACCCAGAATATGGTCGATATCAGAACTATATATGGATACTGTTTCTGAAAACTTATGGATACGGATGAAATGTACCAGGACCCCCAGGAATCAAAGCGGCAGTATTTCTAAGAGTTCAAGCATGAAACAACTATAAGATTTAAAGCGATTCGTGGTGTTGATCCAATCTCCTGGTGGTAGCTCCATGTAGCTCCGACTCTTTCCCAGCCTTTTCCTTGAAACCAGTTTGCATTTGGAGACTGATTCCTATTGAGCTGATTCATCAGATCAGGATGTCTCTTGGTGGAGGTTTTGTGGATGTGTCCAACTGGTAGAAGACCTCAGGGTTGACCCAGAACTCACTGCAGAGATTATATATCTCATCTAGTCTGGGAACAACTTAAGCAGCCTCCAAGAGCTGGAAAGTGTCACTGGAAGAGAGGGACAGCTAGATTATGTTAGTTGGTGTGGATGAAAGGAGAAGAAGTGGACACACAACAGAAAAACAGAAAAAACAAAGACATCACATTTAATCACAGAAGAACTCCTGAACCACGAGGGACTAATGATATGTGACAGGATCAGAGTTTGAATAATACACAGCTCCTCACAGTTTGTTTTTCAGTCCTGCAGGCGAGCTGGCTTCAGCGCTGCCATGTGATAAATCCCCCATGTTGTCAAGCATCTGCTTCACTGAAGTGTCCTTGAGCAAGACATTAAATCCCTGTCAGTTCCAGCCGTGCAAATCTTCAGCTGAGCTGAGCGTTTTTTTTTCCTCCCAGTGAAGAGAAAACAATAGAAATCAATGCTTTATCAGCACATGTTTATGAGAAACGTCTAACCTGATGGTAGCGAGTTTAAAACCTTTGAACTGACAAATAGAAGCAGCAGATAAACGGCTGCTGCTCAGAAATATCAGATCTATTCGTTCGCTGAGAAGAATAATGAGTGTTGGGTGGTTTACAGGCTTAAACAGGCTCCTGAAAAGTCCTCTGGACAGGTGAGAAACATGAGAGGTCTGTGTTGATGATGCTGCAAAAAAGAAAAAAGATGAAAATACAGAACAGGCTCTGCAGCCTCAGCAGCTTCACCCTGTGAAGCTTCAACTCTCTCAGGAGGTTTGGGGCTTTGTCTCCCTGCGGGTTGCATGGACCAAGAATACATAGAGGAAAACTACTGAACTGTCAGAGCAATCGTCTAGTTTCTCTCCTGTCAGAAATGTGTCAGACCAAATTAAATTCCTCCTCTGACCTGAGTCTGACTCAGCAACACGGCAGTTTTATCCGACAGAGAATTAAATTAGAGTTAATTCTGAAGGAATAATTT
The DNA here is from genome assembly GCA_016801845.1 of Polydactylus sextarius. Taxonomy (NCBI): domain Eukaryota; kingdom Metazoa; phylum Chordata; class Actinopteri; family Polynemidae; genus Polydactylus; species Polydactylus sextarius. Next base: position 3,766,625 of record CM028914.1, read on the forward strand.
TCAAAATGGTTTAAATGGCTCAATTGTCAACAAAGTGAGGTTTAAATGTGGTATTTTTAATGATGGGAGCTGAAACAGATGCAGGAAAAAGGAGCTGATATGAATTTCTAATCACCCTCCACTGAACTGCAGCCACACAGCATGAATAAAGACTATCCCTGTGTGACTTTTAAAGAAAAGATATGACTGACGTGTGCACAGGGACCTCAGAGGCATCGCGGCGTCTCTGAATCCAGCGGCTAACCTTTACAGAGCGTCAGTCTCTCTACAGACGCTGAAAGAGGACGAGCGTTTTCCATCTCTGTGGGTTTTCTCCAGTCAAACTTAAAGACACCTCAATAATAAAGAGCCGTGTTCATCATGACGCTGCCCTGTGATGTGTTTTGCCACCAGAGGTTTGCAGATGCTGATTCATATTCCTGAACATTAAGAAGCGTCTTTCAACACGAAAAGGGTCAAAGTCCCGACGGTCCAGAGCGTTCGGCCTGATTTCTAATGAACCAGGCTGCAGATGCAGCGATGGAGCTGATATTTGCTGCCCACCACCAGTGTTATTATGATCACCACATAGGCCAACTTGTGGCTAATTCCAGCATTGTTGAACCTGTTTTCCATATATTTGGGTCTAAATTATTAACGACAGCAGCAGCGTTTGGACTCGATCCAATAGAAACCAGTGCCTCCCTGTGTCCTTTCAGGTAAATTGACTGCTTTTCTCAGTGGAGTGTGGTGACTTTGAACTGAGGAGGATCTTTCTCTTCAAAACAAAGCTTTGTATGTGCAGGAATCTTCTCCATAATGTCATCAGACGCTTGTAACAAACGATCTGAACCCATAAGAGGCTGAACGAGAACGAGAGACGTTGTTTTAATCAGTCGGACCCAAAAAAACTGGAAAATGAAATTTGTGAGTTGTCCTTCAAAACATGGACAACAATGAAACGAATCTGACAAATCCTCAGTTGGATTATAATGAATCTGTTTTACTCTATTTTGGACTGATAAAAAAAATAAAAATAAAAATATATAATTAAAAAATAATAAATTATCTTTGAAGGTTACATTCTCAAAATGTTCTCAACAAAGTGTTTGGATTCTTTTTAAGAAGAAAAGTATCTCACTTGTTAGTTCAAACTAAATGAGACAAGAAGAAAATGGCTCCGTCTTCGCTTCTTCACATTTGTTCAATCACAGTTGTCGGTTTCAGGAAGTTACGGAAATGACCAGGACCCGTATTCACAAAGAGTCCTGAGGCTAAAAGTAGCTCTTAGTGAAGACTTTTCCCTTTGTAAGATAAAATTATTCACAAAGCATCTCAGGCCTTAAGAGAGCTCCTAAAGTGAAAAACAGTTAAGAGGAGGGAGGAGAACCATTAAGAACAAAAGAGTCTTAAACAGAGATGGAGGAAAGAGAGGAAAGAGAGCAAAGAGACATATTCTCTGTATATTGAACGACAGTGATTTAATAAGATGCTACCGGCTTTCTTGTTCTTTTTTTCTCCATTTTATTCGTTTTAATTTGGTCGTTCTGACAAATCAAACTGCTTTTTACAAGGAGGCAGCGACCACAGTAACTGCTGACAAGTAATATCAAGTAGATTAAGTAGTAAAATTAGCAACATGGGGAGTAAACATAACATGGTCATGTGAGTGAAGTACGTTCAAACATTTTGAAGCTGAGTAACAATCTAACTTTGCTGTGTTTCATCATCGTGACATAAAATTATTTTCACAATGACACATTTTCTTAACACGGTCTAAGTTCTGTGATTGGTTGATTTCACTGTCGATTTATTACTATGAGCACATTTGTTTTTGTTTTGTTTGTAACAACCAATCACAGCTTTTAGACTGTGTCACCTAGCAACGGGGTCAACCACACCCCCTCACTAAAAGATAAAAGTTTCTGTCGCCTCCTTGATCAGAGTTGCTCTCAGAAACTTCCTGAATTACTCTTAAGATAAAATTCCTTGCTAGGAATTTTCAGGCTAAGTTCGGAGTCTCTGAGAGACTCTGACAATCTTTGTGAATACAGGTCCAGAAATGTTATGATTGTTTTTCTAAGCTGGTGAAAAGATTTCAAACAGATAACAAAATGCAGCTCAGTCTGGTGGAAATGTTGGAAAAAAAAAAAAAAAAAAAAAAAAAGTAGATTTGAGACAAATGGAAATTTTTAATCTGATGAAGTTTTCTGATATGAAATGAAAATGAAAACACACAAACATCGACATCTTTAGAGCTCTTATCAGTCATGACTGTGAAAAAAACACCCCACCCACTCAAACCCACAAGAATATTATCAGGTCTCTTTGTGGCTGATCTTTGGACCCTTCACTTCCAATATCAATAAACACTACAACTGCTGATTAATGCTAAATTCAGAACATGTCAAACATCTCTGTCCACATGCTGTACATTAACGTATTGTTGGCCTCGGTTAGTTCTCACAAAAAGCTCTGAAAACAAATAGTTTGCACAGTTTGATGTAGAAGAAGCTGCTTAGCCTCCAACCTCAAACTGGACCGTCAACTGAGAACCGTACCTTGTTATCTTTAAAGTGTGGTTCAACATCCTGTGAAAAGACTTGAACCTGAGGAGCAGATGCTGTTCAGATCAGTGAACATGGTTCTGAATGAGATGTGTTAGTGGTTCAGTGGATCTGGTGTAGATGTAGGTTGTTTAAAGAGGAGCTGAGGCTCCCAACATGGCTGTCAAAGGGTCCAGAGTCTCTGCTGAGTCGTTTGATGTGTTTTATAAAGTTGAGACAGATCATCTCGTCCTTCATACTCCCACTCTGCTTCCTCACCTCTTTCATTGGTGAATAAAAGTGTGTTTATTTGGTGCTTTTTCTCGCAGGAGGAGGAGGAGCGTGGGAAGCGGCAGGTCTTGGTTCTGGGTCTGGACGGGGCTGGAAAGAGCAGCATGCTTCAGGGTTTGACCCCCGGTGAGCCGGCAGCGAGGAGAGGACGCTGTCGGCCCACCCGTGGCTTCAACTTCATGAGCCTCAACGCCCCCGCCTGTCAGCTGGACTTCCTGGAGAGTAAGAGACTCTTATTTTATCCCTTGAAAAGAAAAAATCAAACGCTGCCGCTGAGAGTTGAGAGAGTCTGAGAGGAATTAAAGTTTTATCAAGCAGAATCAAATAAAGCTTTCACCTTTCTCGATGCATTACATTAATCTTGGGAGGTAACAACTCCACAGAGATGCTCTTAAAGATGTAATCAAATGGAGATTACATATTTTCCAGTACGGTATGTTCACTTGTTAGACGTCAGTATGTGTAAAGTGTTAATCTGTATCTACCTGGTAACAGCACAACCTGATGCTGCCATAATCATATTTAACAAATTCAACTTTTATAACGATGCATCATCATCAAATTGCATATTGACATATTGACATACATGTTGCAAAATGATCACAGGGTTCATTAGCTGTGTAAAGATCAATGCATGGCTGCCACAAATTAGTTTAATTATTTTTTTCAACACGAAACACAACGTTAAAACAAACGGACGGTTTCGTTCTCTCACTCTTGCTGTGTGTAGTTTATTAGTGATAATGCAAAGCGATCGCAGAGATGACCGCCCGTCCCCCAACCCCCACCCATCACTTACTCTCGGTGGAGACACAGAGGCTACAGGGCTGAGTTAGAGGATGTTCCTGAAAAGTTCCTGTCCCCACTTCTTACCTGGTGGAAATGTAGCTAATGTGGCGTGGGAAAAGGTTGTGGAAATGTAGCTCTTAAGAAAGAAACAAAAAGCACATGGTCAAAAAGTTCTGCCATTTTGAAAAATTAAAAATCGGTTTGACTGACTTCATAAATTCTGATGTTTTTGTTCTAATTCACCTGGAAACTTTTAGAAAAAATGTGCACAAATATATGTAACTGACTGAATCAGATGTCACTTTCAGTCTGAGGTTTTGACTAAAGGTGTAGCGCTACAAATGTATAATAATATTGTTATTTGTTACTGAAAAGTGATTTTTTTTGGAAATATGTTTTGTTGGTTTAGTTTTGTAGGACATTAACTCCACCAGGGGAGTATTGCTGCCTTAAGGACAAACTCACCAAACAAATGACTCATTTAACTGATGTTTCATAACTGATGAGTTTCACACAACCACAGATATGAAGCAAACAAGTCAAAACACAGCAATTACATGGATGACATTAAGTAGCTGGAGGGAGACGGTGAAACAAACATGTTGTATAACGTTTCAGTGAAAGCTGATGAACATTAAAAGAGGTTGTTTTGACCTTTTTAGAAAATGAGTTACTGGAACACACTGTATATGAAGCTGGTCGATGTGATAGTGATAGTGACTGGCTCCAATGTAGGTCACAAGTCTTGTTCATGTTGTTCATGGGACATGGTCCAAACTCAAGTTTTCATGTTTCTGATCAGTTTGGAGCATCAGGCTGAGACGTTGTGATTGACAGGTGAAACTGATTCCTGATTGGTCGAGGTTGGATTTTTAGTGGTGCAAAGTGTCAGTGCTTATTTCTAATATATCTCTTCCACTTACACTAAACCATTCCAGCGCTACTCAACTCAACCCTGCTCTGTTTGGTACCAGACACGTCGTTTTTCATTACAATGGTTCCTCCTTGATGCAAATGGGGCTGAAACTGCCACAAACTATAGCGATGGCTATCGGTTGTGCCAGTGTTTCAAAATGGAGGTTGAATTTTTTTGACGCTCTCTCAACTTGCACCTGGTCACGCTTATGAAGACACTTCCTCTAAACCAATCAGTGGCCGGCAGTCTGTTCACGTCACGTTTTAGTATCAGCTCAGTAGGTACTAGAAAAAGTACCTGGTACCAGGAACTTGAACCAAGTAGAAACACTATAAACCAAAGAGAGTCAAGTCAGGTGGAGGCGAGTTGTGCATAAATCTGTTTATGTCCAGTGGGAGGAAGTGGAGGCACCTCGATCATCTTTATAGACAGTCATTAGTCAGTGACACCTTTTCTAAATACGTTTTTTCCAGTTTTCTCTCAGTGACGGCAAAGACAGCTGTTTAATCTTCTTCCTTTTTTATGGTTTCTGGCAGTTGCAAAAAAAAACTTTTGTTTGCAAACTATTTGACATCTGTTTCTATACGGCCCCTTCTGACAGGACTAAACAGCCTAGTTTGTTGGCTCCAAATTAATTGTTGAAAATGACTTCAACTTTTTTTTTACCACATGAATTTATGGAAACACAATAATTCCTGTCCAGAACCTCCTAAAATCTGTGTTGAAAGTCTGTGCATCGCTCTCATAAGACGGTTGTTGATCCTGAAAGCTGCTGCATCCATCACTGCCAACACTCAGGAACAAGCTGTGGCTGTTGTGTATCGTCCTTATTTGTCGCAGCAGTTTCTGTTCAGTGTCCAGGAAAAGCTCAGAAACTGTAACTGTGACCTCCGATTTCATTTTATCCCACTCAGCTGAACAATTCAGACCCTGCAGCTTCATAAAGAAGAGGCAGACAGATCCAGTTAAGTCGCGGTATATTTAGAAAATTCATAAATCCTCCAAATTAACATGCCACTGAAAGCCCTAGTGCTGCGCTAAAAATAAATCTCCCTTCTCATTCAGCCCGAGTCTAAGACGCTAAACTGCTGTTGGCCTCAGAATGAAATTCTGTTGACGTATTCAGAGGAGAGAGCGCCATGTTCGGCAGCTGATTTATTCATGATGCAAACTCAAGAGGGCCGGCGCTGGGTACAGAGGATCCTCTTCTCATGTCTGAAAGTTAAAGAGAAACGCATGCTGCCGCCTCTACGGCCTTGCCGCCATCAAACGCCAGAAGCCTTTGTCTCAGTGACAATGATCCACAGGCGTGTTGACAACTCGCGCTAGTTCAGCTGCATCAGAAACTGTTCAGCAGTCGGGAACCAACACATCCACTGGGAAAAACTGAGCTAAAAGACTTTAAACTCTGCATGAGATCCCTTTAAGACGGAGGTTTAAAGCTCTGGAGCTGCTGCAATTTCATGTTTGTGCTAAAAGGGAAGTGTTACTAATCGTCATGAGAAAGTTTCTAACATTATACACAAAGTGTGCGTGTGGTTGGGGCCTTCATCTTCTGCTTTCTTCTTCTATAAACATGTAAGTTAGTTAATACATCATGTTCTGGTTTCATGTGCCAGTGAAGAAGTCGACCTGCCTTTAGCACAAAATGTTCTAATATACAGAAGAACATTAAATCATCCTTTCCTTCAGTGTTTGTTGATGTTTTCACAAGTTTTATCTATATTTTATTTTCCTGTGAGTGAAGTGTTTGAGTTTCTTGTGACAGGACACCAGCAGCCACAGTTCAGTGTCAACAATATCCTCAAAATCACGTCAGTGTGGTTCCATCGGCCCACGACCTTCAGTAATGATGTGATCTGCAGCCGACAGTGACGGGCGCTGCTTCTTTGTCAGAAAGGGTTGGACTCAACCCTAAAGTCAGACAGAAATAAACGCCCTTAAATTCTCCAAGTTTAAGAGTTTTTAAACCAGCAGAACCAGCAGATTCAGACGAGACGAGTTTAACCTCATGTCCTTGTACAAAGATTATATTGTCACCGGCAACAAGAAGGTGAAAACTTCAAACAATCCTGTGTTTTATATTTTCCTCTGATCAAACTACTCTTCATATCCTATGACTCATTGCTGCTGCTCTTTCCTCTGTGGTGTCTTTTTTGACAGTGAATCTAATTGCTGCCTCTTCCCTTTATATTCTTCCTCTATTGGATGATGATAACCTTTGTCAACTTCCTGCAACTGGTGCTAAAGTTTGAAGCATCAAGTGTTTGCAAATGTATCCAAACATGGTTCAGTTTGTTCTGCACCAAAAACCAACTCTTTTGATTTCACCAAACTTTGATCGTGGTCCAGGGACCCGTCACGCCTGTTTCTTTAGTTTGGACCAAGCAAAGTAGATGTGAAAGCACCATAAATATCTCTGGATCTTGCTCAGACATGGCAGAAGACATCACAGCTGATCTTTGTTCTGACTCGCAATGATGGTCCTGAGCTTTGAGCAACATAAAGAACCAGATGGTGGATACAAGCAGCTAAAATGAGTTTCCTCTGCAGGGTTTCTTGGCTCAGCTTTAGAGGGTGAGGATCTTGGAGAAAAGCAGCTGCTCTAGCTGTAGTTTTTACATCTGATCAGATGCCTCCTTCATGGCTCATCGGAGGTTGGTAGGAGACCTCAGGGTAGATCCAGAATACACTGCAGTGATTATATATCTCATCTGGTCTGGGGATGATTCAGGATCCTCCAGGAGGAACTGGAAAGTGTCTCAAGACAGAAGAACACCTGGACTACCTTGATAACCTGCTGCCATCAAGTTGTTAAGCACAGAGCGAGTTTAGAAATAGTATTTTTATGCATTAGCTGCTTTTTATTCAATATGTAAATGTGATATTCAAAATGAATGCTCATTAATTCGCTGCAGCAGTTAGTATTCACAAAATTAAAGCACATCAACAAATTATTCTCATGAAACATAAGTGCTGCAGACAAGAATAAAAAAATAAAATGTTGTTCACGGGATTCATTTGTTTTTGCCACAGCCGCCGACAGCGTTTCCTATTTTATTCCTGACAGAGAGAAGCTGCTTTAGGGATGACGGCATAAACACCTTAAAAGTCTCTACTGAAGCTCTGAATGATGTGAAGCTGTGGATTCAATAGAGGCTGTTTAGAAAAACAAGCACAAGCTCAGCACAGTGTTTTTTTTATTTCTGAAATGTCAGTTGTGGGGTTTAAGTCTAGTATTTGCGCAGACTGTGGAGTACAGCTGGTGTCTCGACCTGTTTGAAGAGAAGTTTCTAATAAAGAGGGGAGTTCATGAGGTCAGTCGATGTGAAGGAAATAAACCAAACAAGCCGTCTGCAGAGACTCAGTATCAATATCAACACAAACAACATAGAGCAAAGTTTCAAAAGTTTAGAGATATAACAAAACCTTTTTCCTCCTCCTAAAACGTCTGTAGCAGTACATACCAGCACCAGTCTTGTTCCATGTTTCCAGGCCTGCAGGCAGGTCTCTGGTCCCACTGGGGGAACCACTAAACATCTAACAACAGCCTGGTTAATAGAGACTCAGCGTTTTTATCTGCTGTCAAAAATCAGACTCACTGAGACCTGATCCAGGATTTTAGGAGCAGCAGAGACTAAGATCAGGATCAAAATGAATCTAGTCCCTCCACACCGCTCACGAAAAACAGCATTTGTTTTTAAATTTGCACGTGACAGAATATAAAACAAACAGGTTGGTGAATCAGACGGACAATATGGCCGACATCCAGTTCGACTGTGTCTGAGCTTCAAGCATCAACATCAGAGGTTTCTTTGAATTAATTCAATCTTTAAAAGAGTCTTCAGTTTGCCATCAGTTTGACTGCATATTTATACACAACGCTTCATGGCTCTTTTTTATATAAGTTACAGTTACATTGAGGGTAACTTATTGTCAACAAATATACCAAATATATTAAGTTTTCTACCATTACAGACAATGAAATATTATTAACTTATAAACATATACCTACTGACTTATACTGTTATGTATCAGTTTACACTGTTTACAGCTTCTTTGGTTTTCAGAAGGAAAGTAGAGAACTTTTATTTTGAAAGCTCCACGTTGGAATAATACTTAATTCATTTTCAAATATTCAAAGTTAAATATTGTTGAACTTTGTGAAAAACAACAGCCAAAGTCTGGTGTGACGACTCATCGTCAGTGAGCGACTACAACCTCGGCTGTTTACACGTCGGCCTCGTTCACGCCCGTGTGACTCAGTGAGTAAACGTGGGTGTGTATGTAATGAGGCGGCTCGTCGACCGTAAAAACTCAAGCTGCTCTCGCCGCTGAGCGTCGGGCCCACCCTCGGCACCGCATCACGTAAACAGGTATTTATTGCTGCCACATCGCATCAGCTGCAGGTGCATCAGCGCTCAGTTTCCTAGCAACATCCTCCGGTACGTCGGGCTTTAATGAACCCTGGCTGCGCTGAATTCAGAGGCGTCACACACACTGTCCCTGATGATGATGATGAAGATGATGATGATGGTGATGATGACGGTGTGTGTGTGTGTGTGTGTGTGTGTGCGCAGCCCGTCAGTTTAGCTGCGAGTCACTTCTTCCTCTTCCCAGCAGGATTATAGGATGTGAAGTGAAAGTTTGATGTCCATATGAAACTTTCCCTTCAGGGATTTTATGTCCTTCAGCCTCAGGCTCTGTTACTCTGACACATCCAGGTTTTAAAGGCAGCTGAAGTACAGTACTGATATTTGTGACAATTTTTCCCCAAAAGGTTGAAATAAAATATCTTCAATTAAAAAAGCTGAATCAAACACGCCTCGTCTAGACTCCTTTGGACAAGTACAAGATAAAAAAGTAAAATAAAAAACACCAACAAAGAAAAGAAAAAGGAAAATAAACCAAAAACATCCCAATGCCAACACAGTTCCTCTGAAAATAAAAACTCTGTTGAGTTGAAGAGAAAAGAAAAAACATCCAGAGCAAATTCAAGCTGAAGAAACAAGAGCGAGCTGCAGAGTTTTATTCTGCTCCGAGCGTCCTGATATATCAGGCCCTGAGGCGACAAGATCGGAAAAAAAATGAACCAGACCAATTTCCCGAGCAGGAAAAACGATGATATAAATAATGACAAGTGCCGTCTCAGCCTATTTCATCCCTCAGTGGAAACCAGATTAGTGATTTCATTCTGTCTGCTGCACATGTTGAAATTAATCTGTGGCCAATTTGCTTAAAGGGGGAATGCTGACAGTTTATGGCTCCATTACCGTTTGTTTATTGGACTGTCAGAGGTATTCTAAAGCCAATGGTTCAACAATTTTCTTCTTCTTTTTTTTTTTTTTTACTATACGACAAAGAGCAATGGCAGAAAATCATCTGCCCAGTGACAGAAACAGCCTTGAGAGCAGCCGTCAGCGCTGTTTGTTCACACTCGACCTCGCAGCAACAGTTTCTTTGTAAAGATCGATAACAGAACGTTACATTAGATCCTGTTTATCTCAGAGGACGCCATTATATAATTAAACCGACTCCCTCGGGGTGTTAAAGTCAATAACACGTCCTCATCCCCTTTTGTTATTACTCATTTAATCATAAAAATCCCCAATGAAATAAACTGCTGTGTCCTAACAGCGCAACAAGACTTGGCTCATGATCAATAAAGTTAATATTTGGAGCAACAGCTGATTTGTGGATCTGTCGGACAAAACACTGAGATATTCACTTTGACATAGAGCACAGCTTTGTTGAACCACCATCCACTACACATAATTTTCTGCCAATTATCCAGGTTCAGGTCTCAAAGGCAGCAGGTCAACGAGGTGCAGGTGTTTCTGTCTCCATACATCAGATGAACCACTTCACTTGGCTCCAGCATTGATTTGTAGTGTTGCCCTGTGATGTGGCAGCTGCTACACCACACACTTTGCATGTCACCTTCTTTTGATCTGTTTTCTCTGAGCTGAAATCTCTGCTGGTTCTGCTGGTCTTTGGGACCAACTCTGATAACCTCTGATTGGTCAGCACCAACGTAACATGACTTTTTCAATTGGATCAGATGCAACGTAATTAACCCACAGTTTAAATCACTGTATCTGCAATTAATCACGTTGTTTCTTTTGAAATTGACTAATCATTCAGAGTCTCCAAACACTGTGACTGTTACTATTACTTTATGTCCTTTCACCCCCATGACTTCTGCTGGTACTGCTCCATTTCCTCCATATGTGTACAAATATGTACAAAATGATTGCATCATCTGGACAGAAAGTTTAATTTGTATCTACATGTGGATAAATAAATAACCATGTGTCTCAATTCACATACGTCCATACTTCTACACTTACTAGTTTGAGTGTTTAAGTGTGTTCACACTGACAAATATGGCAAAAAGCAGTGAACTGTTAATACCCAGATGGTTTTACTCATTACGGCCAAAAAGTTGAGTATGGATCAATCGACACTTGTCACCATCAATGACGCCATCTTGGCTACGTAGCAGAAGAGGAGGGACGGCGGCGTAATCTCCACCTCACATGAAACATGGAGTCACACAAGCAAACATCAGCTCTAGTAAGACTTTGATTATTGATTAGAATTGAAAATAAGCTGACGATCACAGTTCAAATCAGTGATTAACGTTCTGTCCAGTGACAATTCAACATTAAAAAGGAGAAGAAAACGTTGAGATCGTCATTTCCAATAAGTGAACAATGAGTTTATATAACATTACCCTGTTGAAATTTGAAGTAAGTACTTATTTTAAGTACTTAAAATAAAACTTAAGTACTATATTACAGGGATATGTACTAAGTATCTGAATTGAGACGCTATGAGCCTTTATGCTATATGCAAATTTGTGCTGTCAGATTACCACGGGCCAGTGGTGACCTGGTGGGTAGGGAAGTGGACTTGGGTCTGGAAGGTCCTGGGTTTGAATCCACCAGCTACCGGGTCCCACTGAGCTACCCTTGAACAAGGTGCTCAATGATCACTATAGTATCACTTTCACTTTTTTACTTTCATATCCGCAAAAGAGTGTTGACAAGAATCTTTCCCTGATGGTCAAAACTGTAAAACAACTTTTTTCTCAATGGTTTCAGACTTTCCATCCATCTTCTACCCCTTTATCCTGCACTCAGGGTTGTTCACTTAATCCCGCTATCGGGGTCAGGAGGGACTGGAGACTATCCCAAGCAGGGTACACCCTGGACAGTCAGGCAGACAAATATTTGCACTCACATCCACAATTTAGCTTGCCCAATTCACCTATAATGTCACTGTACATTGACAATAAAAGATCATATTCTTCTATTCTATCCCCAGTGTTGCATGTTTTTGGCAGTGGGAGGAAACTGGAGCTCCCAGAGGAAAACCCACGCAGACACGGGGAGAACATGCTCAAAAGTCGAACCCAGGACCTTCTTGCTGTGAGGCGACAGCGCTAACCCCTACGCCCCCGTACTACCCGGCTTCAGACTTTGAATCTCCAAAAAAAAAAAAAGGTTAAGAATGTTTGTGTTTTGTGTTTTTTTCTGTAGTCGGCGGCGGCGAGGACCTGCGGCGGTACTGGTCCGACTACGTGAGACGGACCCACGTCCTGGTCTACGTTGTGGACTCGTCTGACAGGAGCCGTCTCCCGTTGGCGAAGGCTGAACTGCACCGCCTGCTGAAGGTGGAGCCCGAGCTGCCCGTCATCGTCCTGGGAAACAAGCAGGTAAAACCGTTGAATGGGAATCAACGGATGAAAATGTCGGCAATAATACACACCCGGTAATTTGTAGTCAAGATAAAGCTCAAATTTATATAATTTAATATTCCCTTAAAAGCCATCACACTCCGGCTTAAACCCTCAGGGCAGATTTATACTGAGGTTAAACACTGAAAAATTATGTTGAATTAGGCTCAAATCCTCAAGTTAATGCAGACAAAGTTAAAAATGACTGAACTGGTCGACGCCGCCTCCTCTTCATTTATCCAGCAGAGACGATCCATCAGAGCTGAAATTAAACACCACAGTGCAGTTTCTCCTTGGCTCTTATTTCTTCACTCCGCCGCTTGTGAAATTATACATGATCCTTCGAGGGGAAGCAAGAATATCTGTCACAGTAGCTCTGCAGATTTTTATCCTCTTTAGTAACCGTGGGTCACGGGAAGTATCGTAGATAAGACTCATTAGTCCGTCACAGGGAAGGAAGTAATAACGAAACTGGAAATGTCAGAGACTTGTACATTTTTATATCTGTTGCCTGAACGTGTTTGTACTGTCGATGAGGTTTCAGTGATTTTCAGATTTTCCACCATCGAGGTTAAAACTGAAGTTCATATTTTCCAGCCAACCTGCTTCACAATAAAATAACATCTTACTGCTGCAACTAGAAATGGAGGAATCTGTCAGTCTGTATTTCTGATTTTGACAATCGACTCCCAACTTGTCAGGGCCGTTTGCCGAGTTACCTCATCGTGTCACGGTTTGGTCCACATTCAAAAGTGCTTATTCTGCTTCACAGTCTGTTATTGTGTCTCAATTTGGATACTTCTGTTAGTGCACCTCCATGTAGTATCTATGTACACTATGTACTTAGATAGTGCACAGATATCAACAGGGTAATGTCGTCCCAAGTCATTGTGCTTTTACTGGAAACGATGATCTCAACGTCGTCTTCTTCTTTTTAAAATTGAATTGTTATTAGTCAGAACATTGATGATCGATTTGCACCGTCATTGTCTCCCACCAACATATCTGCCGGCTTATTTTCAATTCAAGTCAGCAATCAGAGTCTTACTAGAGCTGATGTTTGCTTGTGTGGCTCCATGTTTCATGTGAGGTGGAGATTACGCCGCCGTCCCTCCTCTTCTGCTACGTAGCCAAGATGGCGTCATTGATGGTGAGAAGTGTCGATCGTTCCACATTCAACTTTTTGACCATGAGTGAAACCATCCGAGTATTAACAGTTCACTGCATTTTGCCATATTAGCGTCAGTGTGAACACACTTACGCAGTCACACTGTCAGTCTTGGGAACCTTCAGTTTTCAGGATGTTGGATCTCTTCGTCTTTGACTCCAAGTCAAAGTATTTCCCTCTTGGCTGGTTACCTCCAGCTCACGTTTGGTTAACTTAGTCATCCTGGTGTGATGATAATCAACAGTCCATTTCTGATACAGTTCCTTTTTCAAGTTCTCTGTGTTGGAGTGATTGTCAGATTCAGACTCCTAGAATTATATGTTTGATCTTCTCATGTCGAAGTATTTCAACCCATTGGTTGGGTTAATGATTGACAGGTTCTGATTCCTGAACCTGTTTCAGAGGTTTCAGGGTTGCTTCTATCATTTAGTCCACCTGCTATGTGGTGGTACGTTACTTCCAGCTTTTCACACATGGCAGCAGGAGTTCCTTTAGTAAATTTGTTGGCTATTGGTGCAGCAGTGCTAAAAGCAAAACTACACTATCTAACCTGTTATGGACTTTTAAACATGACCACCACTGCTTTCTTAATACCGTCCTGAGTTTTAATTAAAGCTTAAATGTCATTTTTAACATGACAATAACCAAATATGTGACCATGGTCAAATGTTTGTGTTGAGGTTGTGGTGAAAATATTTACCCTGAGCTAGTTAGACAATGCAGTGTATTTTTTCTGCTGAAGTGGTTTAAACTTGTGGAAAAAGTCCAGTTCTGCAATTTTAGATAACCACGGGAAACTTGTATACACAAATAAATCGTCCAGTTAGAGTCTTGTCTTTCCTACAATTCATTTTTCCAAGGACCTCTTATGTTTGGATGTTGATAAATGGTTTGTTATTTAAATAATACACCTGAATGTAACACCAGGTTTCAGAGCAGTGCTGCACTGTGCTGTGACGATGACAGAAAAAACCCAACAAACTGTGATTGATGACCAATTTAAAGTTTTGTCACTTAGTTCATTTATTTTTTTCCATTTTCTCCTCAACACTTTCTGTTTTGTGTCAGTATGTCCAAACCTTTGAACATTTTTTGCAGGTGAAATAAAAAGAAATGAAGTCTTCTGTAGGAGGGACCCTTTCTCACTTCTTGACAGTGATACGTGCTCTCACCCACTACTACTTTATTCTCTTTATTCTCTGCCTCGGCGCTCGCACTGAGACGACAGCGCAAAGAGGTTGTTTCCAGTAAAACTGAGTGTTGGCACAAAAGAAACGAGGCGGACGCCTTTAGACTCGAGCTCGGGTTGAATGGTTCGTGTGGGAGGGCGGCATTGAACTCGTTGTGTGATCACAACTGAGGTTCAAGTTGTTAGAGGAGTTGGTGCTTGTATCAAAAACTCAGTTCAGCTTTCTGCTGCAGTCAGCTTGAATATAACAGGATTTCTGGGAATTTAAGTAAAATATTTTCATTATTAAAACAACATCACCTCCTGGCTACATGTACAACCTGCTGCTAGCAAAGTTAGCATTTGTTGCATGAACATGAATAATGTAGATATAATATATAGTAACTGCGCTTGTGCTTGTTTTTAGTGATATTGTGACTCAACAAGTTATTTAACTGTAGTAAAGTTAGGCACATCTTCTGATAACGTGACTGTATTTCAACATTTGCTCATGTTGATGTTGAAGAGCTAACGACAGAGAAAGCTGTGCTAACATACGCTCCTGTGATATTTCAATTGTTGCTAGGTTGGTTAGCATTTTGTTTGTTAGCATGGTCAGCTGTTTGCTTTTAACTACAGGACAAACAAGCAATTGAAAAATATGGTTTTAACAAAACTGTCAAAATATAACTACATAGGCTGCATTTCTTAGTATTGTTTGTTTGTTTTAATGCTAACTTAGCATGCTAAGCTAAGTTTGATGTTATGCAGGTGCTAACTAGCTAAAACTTGTAGATCATCCATACATTTTCAAACGTTTTTAATTATATAGGACAGATGTTCTTGTGGACACGGAAAGTATTTTTTGGCTGAAAATAAAAGGTCTGTTCTGGCACATTTCATAACGAGTATTAGTTGTTATCCTCAGAGGAAAAAGTAGAGTTTAGAGTTTAACTGGTTTTATCTTTCGCAGGATAAGCCCAACGCCGTCGGCGTGTCGGAGCTCCGCGAAGCCTTGTCTCTGAGCTCCGTGGCCGACAGGAAGCTGTTCCTCCTGGCTGCTCAGCTGGGCTCAGACGGGGCCCTGAGGAGCTCCTGCTGGGGCCTGGACAACATCCAGGACCTCCTGCTCCAGCTTGTCTAATCTCACAGGAGGTTGAGGAGGAGGAGATCGGGGAGGAGAGCAGAGGGACGGCTTACGGACAACGTACTCATCTTCTTCTTCTTCCTTAGATAAGCTCTGGCTTACTTGAGGCAGAGGAGGAGGAGGAGATGGATGATGAAGGCTTCAGAGGCGGAGGATTATTTTAACTGAAGAAATAGAGATGGAGAAGATGGAGCGTGGAGCCTCCTCGTCCTTTTCAAACTGTGTCAGCTTGTTTTAGAAAAAGTGATGTCCTCCTCCTCCTCTTCTTTCTCCAGCTCATCTCACACTTTTCCTCCGACCTGCCTCGTCACACTCGTCGGTGATGAAGAGGAGGAGGAGGAGGAGAAGGTGTGACGTGAAGAGGACGAGGACAGAAGGATGAAGGTTTATTTACAGCATCGTGACTCAGAGCCACAAAGGTCGCCTGCTGCCGTGACTCGTCCTGTTCCAGGTTGATTCGAGCTCGTAGATCGCGCCGTGTTTTCAGATGGTAGACGAACACACACGTTTTCGTTTGGTTTGCTGCTTTCTGATCGGACGAGTCCTCAGAGCTGCAAGGTCGGAAACACCAGGAGACTGAAACTGAAAATGAATATAAACTCACAACTTCTCAGCAGGTTTCTACACCTCCACAACATCAAACTCTCTGTTTGAAACCAGTTCCTACCCTGATGAGATGCAACATTCAGACACATAGTAACATATTTTATTCTTTACTGATCATAAGTTCAGTAAGATAAAGCAAATTAATAGATTTTAGAGCAATTTGTTAAAGTACAATTGAAGTATAATAAAACCTGGAGCATATGTTCTTATTGTTTTAGGACTAAATTATTAATATGGACAGAAATTTTGGCCCAGTATTGAACTCTCTCACTGATAAAGAGTAAATATCTGTTCACACTCAACAGACTCTGTTAACAAAAACTTAAATACAGGAACCAAAAAAAAAAAAATACTCAACTTTTAGAACCAAGCAGACGTCAAGAGAAGCAGCAGTTTTTATCCTGAGAGGTTAAATTATCATGTTTGTTTGTGGAGTCTGGTGGTGAATGATCCAACAACTGTTTGTTTAAATAAAAAAACTAATAAGAAACTGATGGGCCCAGTTTTATTACACTGAGCTGGGTTAAGATGTTCTGGATCAGTAATTAACTGATTGTAAATCTTCTCTTTATTTGTCTATAAATAATTTAAACACAAATACTGTATTGACCCTGAATATAAGACGACTCCTCTTTTTCAAGACCTGTTTTTGGGTCTTGGAGCACATGACCTGTAGTAGCAAACGTGCATCATCTATTTATTTCTTTTTATCATTATTTGTTGGGAATTTTTGCCTTTAATGACAGAGACAGTGTAGAGAGACAGGAAAGGAGGAGAAGACACAGGAAAGTTTGCAAACTAGCGAACAGCTGCACAACATAAATACACCAGTGGTGGTAATACACCATAACACCTGGTTAACCAGGCGCCCCACAGGTGTTTAACATGCAACCAAGCATTAGCATTAGCATTACAGCTACCAAGTACCATAACGAGGACAATTATCACAGCCCTATTTTGAAACTATGATAAGATTATGGCGGCGCCACAGTCTCGCCAGCGTCTGAAACACTGTCTCTGTGCTGTTTGTTAACTTCTTCAACCTTTCGAGTCGCGGTCGCATCAGGTCTCTGGTGTGTGAGAGAGAAAAAGAAGCTGTGAAGACGTTTGACGCCACCTGTTGGTTTAGACCGCCGGGTCTCTGGAGCCTAAAATATAAGAGGCCTGACTTTTTTTCTACCATCTTATATTCGGGTCAATACGGTAAATAAGAAAATAAGAACATTCCTTTGGATGACATCGTGTCTTTGCTCAATATTGAATTGATTCAGAACATTTTTGTGTCTATTAATCCTTAAAAAACAAAACAAAACAAAAAAAAAACATCAGTTTTCCTTTTAAATGATTGTGTTTGATAATGAAACCTGCTACTTAACAAGCAGCAGGTGAGTTACTGTTGTTCTAGTTTAATTTTCATCTGTTCTTCCGTCACTGACCGACTCCTCTCGCTCTTTTGTTTTTAAATGACGTCAGTATTGTTGAGACTGTTTTCAGTGTTTCATTAATCTACATTTGATGCTGGAGCGAGTGAATGTTTTGTTGGTCAGTTGGATCCATTAGTTGTTCTTCTTAAATGTTTTCACTCATGGATTCAGAAGAAAAGCCACAACAGACACTTCACAGCTTCAAGGATTTCAGCTTAATCTGGATTTCACTTCTCGTCAAGCCGACCCTGTTTCCTCCTGAGACCAGGACTTGGATCCACTACAACACACAACCTTGGTTGTTTAACTTTAAAGCTACTTGTACAGATAAACTGGAATTAGACGTGTTTGCTTATTTGCGCACAAACCTGTGATGAATGTGAATTTTTATTCCTATTTGACGTAGTGTAAACATCGATCGCTGTAAAACGTTTTTATTCTTTTCTTGTGTTGTGTAAAGGGAACTGTTGGATATGAATTTATGCATGTCTGTTTTATTTTGTTCTCTTTAAAAACCAAGCTTTAACTGGATTCATTCTTGGTGTGTTTTTCTTTTTAAAAAGCAGATGTTGCATGACAACAATAAACCTGCCACAGCTACTCCACCTATGAACACAGAATGTGGTCAAACGAGCTGAATTATCTCACATCATTAAAAGAAAACGTCGTCTAAGCACAAGTTTCCCTCTCGCGTCTGCTGACTGAGCACGTCAATACAAACACAAACAGCAGAGATCAAATCTGCATCTGTCGGACTCGAAGTTGATTTGTCAGAAAATGTTGCACAACTGGTCAAACCGCAAGTTTTCTGTCTTAGTTGGAGAGAAAAAAGTGTTGTTTTTTTATGGCTCAACTCTCAGCATGAGACCGACGTCTGAAGCTGAGACGTAGAAGAAATTCAGACGAAAGAAACACGATAATAAAAACGCATCTGTCAACGAGTAATGAATGAACGCAGATGGATGACAAACATCTTTTTAAATATTATTTTACTTCTAAAGAATAAAGTCAAAATGTTGCAAATTAAGTGAAATTAATGAGTGAATTTTTATTTTAGTTATTTTGGAATGATGAGAATAAAGTTAACAAAAAAAAAAAAAAAACTTCCTCAATTTTTCGACTTTAATCTCAAATTTTCAATATTCTTCCTCACTTTTTTTTCTCCCGAAGTTTTTTAAATCCTACAAGTCGAATGATCGCCCCCTGGTGGCTGGTTGCAGGATGGACATTTGTCTGACATTTCTGAAGAGAAACAAAATAAATGTCGAGTCAGAGGAAAGACAAGAACAAGCCTCTAACTTTGGTGTTTTTGTGAAATATCAGTGAGTTGTTTTCTTTTGTTATTTAAATAAAACTATTCGATGAAAAGATGGGAAATGGCAAATGAAAAGAAAAAGCGTTTTCTCTTGTTAGTAAATGTAGTTTCACATTTCTTCTTCACATACGAGTTTCTGAAACATCCAACTTGTCAACATGATCCACATGTATCAAATAAAAAATATATGAAATGAGAGAGTAATTATTATTTTGTGGTTTGTTAGAAGGTTTAATAAACACCACAGACTCAAAAAATATGAATTGATGTACCAGTCTTTGAAAAGTTAAGTTTAAAAGTTTAAAATAGCAGGATCTTCTAAATTCTTCTAAACTTCAGTACAATATTAAATGTTATACTGGCAGTATGTGAGTATACTGTTGTTTAACTTTAAACTTTAAACGTTAAAGTTTGAATGTTAGCGTGGTGCTACACTAACGTTGAAGTACCAAAGCTGCTTCATGCACATTTTTGCTAGCGTTAGCATTAGAATTATCATCTGCGTAGAGAAAACTTTAGTTTCAGCTTCGAATTCAGCTCCATTTTATGTTTTGCTGATAAAATATTGTGAAAATTGTTGAATTAGTTCATTTTTCTGGTTGATTTTATACCCGATTCAAACAGAAAACTTGTTCGTTTGAAACAAAAGTTACACGCAGGACTGATTTGTATCTGAAACTAAGAAAAGAGTATTGATCTGTTGGTGGCGCAACAGGAAAAGTCAGAGGAACAAGATTATGAACTGCTCAAGATTTCAGGACGAACCATCCCATAGTTACAGAAATATTTAATAATTACCACAAAGTCAAACAAGAAGAGGAATCAGTTTTGGTTGGACTGAGCCTCGACTTCACGCCCCATCACTCACATTCCTTCACTTCATTTGCTTTGTCCTGATAAACGTCGCTCACTTCTCTACTGAACCTGACGAAGGCGTTTTCTCAACAGTCGGCTGACGGGACCAGATGTGGGTCAGACTGGAGGAGGTTGTAAAAAGGCAGTAAAACATCTGATCACGTGAAGGATTATCAATGAGACTGAAACTAGGTGAATGGATTGGTCATAAATTGTCCGCAGGGGACAAAGGTCAACTCACTGAGGTTTTGTTTGGTGTCAACTATGATGTTTTGAATATTTCAGTGGAGTATCTCCACGTTTACTCAGTGGATTGTCTTTTTGAATCGACTGTGTCACAATCTCGATCTTCAAGGTTTGAGGGAGAGTATCAAAGGTTTCTAAAGTGTCACATTAACCACAAACCGGGCTAATTAGAGGCTCACCCACAAGTTCAATAGGTCGTGGTCATAAAACCTTCTACAGCATGGCTCCACATTGAGAAATGTTTTGAAGCAAATTTGAAGAAAATAAGATGTTAATAAGTTGCAAAATTAAATTAAAATAAAACAAACTCATTTACAGTCACACAAACTGAAAACTGAAATTCTCAATGAATTAGTTTCCAACCAGTGATTTGAAACTGCACCTTTGAACAATCAAACCACCAAAAACACCTTTAATTTTTGATCAGGACGTCCAGTTGGTTGGAGACCTCAGACCATCTGGTCTGGGAACTGGACTTGGACGACCTTGTTGACTTGCCGCCACCGTGACCTGATCCTGGATCAGAAGCTAAACACGGACAGATTGACAGGTTAAACTTAAAACTCAATGACAAATGTAGCTGGAGGTTTAACCGTTCAACGTCCTCCGATCCAGGCAGAAACTTTGTCTCCTCACAATGAAAACGTTTCAGCATCTTATTCTCTCACAGGATAAACGATCACCGCTTGTTGAAACGTGTTCACGGTCAATTTTCTAACCCTCTCTCCTGCTGACGTCCTGTTTATCTTCACTTATCTTTACTGTCCGTCTCTGTTGTTAAACTCGACCTTCGTCCCTGCAGCTGTTTATGACAAAACCTGCTCAAACATGCCAACATACCACCAAGGCACAGTCTGACAAACATGTTGTGATTTATAAAACCAATTTATAAAAACACAACAGGGGATCTGTTCTTGTTCACTGGTTGAGTGACAGAAGGGAGTGTCTCCACAAATCATTTTACAGATGAAAACATGAAAAAATAAGAACCAGGTGAAACGATTTAACACTTGAAAATACAAAATGTCCATTCTGTGATAATTAGTTTAATATGAAAACACAGTCAGGTTTGTTTGAACAAGTGGGTCAAATTTACTTGGTATTTTGACCCTGTTGTTCAGATAAAATGTTCTTATCTTAGTTTTATCTGGAAACATTTCCAGGTCTGAAGAGTTAAACGACTCGTCCTGTAACCATCCAATATAAACGACAAGGAGGGAAAGATGATGATGAAACATTAAAACACATCTCAGTCACACAACGGCAGCAAGATCAGGACAATAATCCTGAAAACGACGCGGAAAAACTAATGAAGCTGTGACAGGAACAAGAACGACCTGGACATTTCTCGCTGCAGGTTCGTCCTCGTCTTTGAGTTCGGTCTCAGTCTGAACATCCTCATCCTGGCATCGATGACGACGTCCAAGTCCAGAACAAAGTCCAGTGATTCCCTACTGGACCATAGGTTGTGGGGTTCCCAGAGAGCTGATGAAATCTTCATAGTGCTGCGGGTGGCAGCGCTTGTACTGGTCGATTTTCCTCTTGATCTGTTTGGGCGTGTCCTGGTAGTAGTTCTTCTCATCTCTGGCCATCGCCTGCAAGAAAACGACAGTCAGTTTAAACTAGAAAAACTGTTTCTTTCTACAGATATTTGATTTTGTGATAATGAACCACATTTAGTCAGGAATGAAGGTTTATTTACAACAGATCACACCGCCACAACGAGACTGAAATTCTGGTCAAATGCCAGAAAACCAAGGTGTGTTGACTTGATATAGACGTGTTTCTCCTCTACAACCAAACATCACCTCGTCTACGTCCCACAACCACTAAAAAACATCTAATTTTAAAGTCATACATCTTCTGTTTGAAGGTTTCAGAAAGTGTCTCACTGCTGCTGCTACTGTTCAATCACCACTGACGTCAATGGCGACGCTTTTTCAAAGACAAGTACGTTCAGTTTTTTGGTGCCAACGTCGACATCGTTAGTGAAAATAAAAGAAACAGATCTGAGATCAACAGTGTGTCTCAATACACATATTTTTATACTTAAAAACATACTTAAATGACAGCGGCCGCCACTGAAACCTCGATGAAAACAAGACGACGTTGTACCGCTTAGGAATCTGAACCTGTCGACCATCAACCCACAGCCGACAGGTTGAAATACTTTGACATGAGAAGATCCAGCATCTAGATCAAGACTGACCATGTGTCTCAATTCACATACTTCATCATACTTACTATTTTGAATGTGTTAAGTGTGTTCACACTGACTAGTCTGGTAAACTGTTAAAACCTGGATGGTTTCACTCGTTACGGTTAAAAAGTTGAGTTTAAAACGACGGATACTTCTCACCCTCAAAGACGCCGTCTTGGCTACGTAGGCGACGTAATCTCCACCTCACATGCTCTCATCAGCACCAGTAAGACTTTTATTATTGATTAAAATTGAAAACAAGCCGGCAGATGTCTTGGTGGGAGACGATCATCGTCCAAATCGATGATTAACGTTCTGTCCGGTTACAAAATAATAATAATAAGATGTTGAGAACAATGATTTGAGACAACACCACCTTGTTGAAATTCACACACTACAGAAGTAGTAAACTACATGGAAGTGCACTAACAAAAGTGCCTGAATTGAGACACACTCCAAGTGTTGGTTTTCTCAGATGCTGCTGACGATTTTTAAATGTCATCAACCAGAAACTCCACACAAGTTATTAACGTTAAACCGAATCAAAAGGTGTTGTGATTGATTTCTGTTTTTTTGTCTGGAGAGGTGAGAAAACACAACATCGGCCTGGACTTGTAGAAGCGTCTCAACGAGAAGAAGCTTTGATTTGCTGGAGTTTCTAGATGAAAAGAAACGTCTAAACCACATTTCAAAGCCGCTCGGCGAGAACCAGAGATAACGAGATGAAGCCACGACGTCACTGGAGGAAAACTCTTTAAGAAGTCGTTTGAACTGGAAACACACAGACGCTTTCTGCTCCGAGCTTCAAAAACCATGGATGTGACGTTTCACAGTCACAGAAGAGAGAGGAGTCGCTCCAGTCCAGGTGCAGTTTTTATAGTGAATTATCACGGTGATGCAGCTTTTCACAATTTAAAGACCAGAATCACTACGGACTGAGCTCCAAGTGATTAAAGATCCACTCGAATGATGTGACTTTCTGATTAAAAAAAAAAAAAAAAAAACCTTGAGTAGTTTAAACTCCTGACATCTGCTGTTCTCTTATAATAAAAACTATGAACACATCGAGCCTGAATTTCACGGAGCCAAAACCTCATTTTGTCCTTCAGCTTCATTCAAAGCTTCAAGGCCGAGCTGGAGATAAAATATTCATTGCGACAAATTAAGTTTCTTCAGCAACAAAGAGCAGGTTTCAGACGTCAGCGTCCTTGAACGCACCCACAAAGAAACTCTTCCTGAACAGTTCTCGTTCAAAGGTGTAGTCTGCTTTTTTTTTTTTCTTTGACTGAATGAAATAAAATGTCTGAATGTGTCGATCTATGAATCGTTCACTCATCTGCTTTCTACTGAGACTTATAGGAGAAAGTCAATATTTTGGAAGATGAACTAATTCGTATTCGTGCAGGGACGTGAACAAGACGATCGATACCTCGGCTGCGCCTCGAGCAAAAATACAGAAGTTCATGAGATTTCACCACAAATCATTGTAGTTGAAAAAATACTTCACAATAATGAACTCTAACACGTTAAATCCTCCAAAACCAACAAGTATATAAAAGAAGGAAGATGTGTCGACAGAAATGAAGCTAAAATATCCAAAATACAAGAAGATACAAGAACATTGTGTAGTTGATCAGGATCAAACCAAAATAAGAAGAAGACTTGAACAAATATCAATGTGATACGACCTAAAGTGACAGAAACATTTATTTGCTATAACATTAACTAGAGCTGCAGTTATCGGTTCATTTTGTAAATAATAATCATAAAAAATCAGAACCTTTAATTTGTCTAAATTGCTGAATAGTCATTAAAAAACTTGTTGCACTTGGAGCATTTAACTTCAGTGTATCATGTCAACAGTTACTCACTTTCTAAAGTTAGTAACATCATAACTCATCATTGATCTCGACTCATGTTCTTCACCAACGACCTTTACTGGAGCTGGAGTTTTCAAAAACAGTGACTGAAAACAACGTTAACGTGTGGATAAAAAAACCAAAACACATAAAAACCTGTTTTAAAAGTCTGCAGCTACGTGTGTTCGCAGCCTGAGTTTAATGAGTTTTAATAACCAAAACACAAGAGGAGCATGATGATCTAAAACACGAGAGTATAATCGTTTCGGCCTAAGTGTTGCTGCAGCCAGCCACTAGGGGGCGATACAGATGTTTTGGCTTCACTTTTTCTTCCGCATCAGTTTCACAGTCCTTTATAGACAAACTTGTAATTAATAAAAGTTCATGTTAAAGTTGTTTTAAGGTCCAAATATTAAAAATGTTGGTGGTTTGAAGAAAAGATATCAGAGCAGCAGGAAAACAACTTTGAGTTTAATGATCGTGAGCATCATCTCACCTTGTAGTTGTCTTTGTGTTCTCGGATCATGTGCTGAACGTACTCGATCAGATCCGTCGATAACGTCTTGGTGTCTTTCTCTGGACGACTGGCCTCCTCCTCCAGCTCTGCTCAAAAAAACAAGAAACCAAAACACACAAAGAAAAAAAAGGAAATGGAGCATTAGAGTCCTGGAGGCTTCAAACAGACAAAAAGAGTAATTAAATTCAACTAATTAGGCTGCGATCACACTGAAGTGTCCATGTGAATAAAGAGAAAAGATGTTTGAACGTGATGAAAAACAAAAAGCGACTGACGAGTGGAGACGTTTAATAAAAGCAAAGGGAGGAACTCAACGTTTGTTCATTTGCATTTTACAGATTTACAACAACAACAACAACATTTCTGCCTGGAAACAATTAATTTCAACAGAAACACACAGAAGTTTCACATCGACTGAAAACTGAAGACGACCTTCACACTGAGGCGGCGGAGGATCAACAACATCAACGTCCTCTGAGCTTCAGTTTCAGTTTGACACGAAACAATAGAAAAGTGTCAAGTCTCAACTTTAATTTTGACAGAAAACAAATAGAAACAACAACAGTGTGAGATGAGAGAGAGTCGCTCCTTTGTGTTTCAAACGTTGTTCAACAAATAACGACAGGATTCAGAGTTCACTGTGTAACTGACGTCAGTGTCGTATCGAGTCACTAAACCTCGAGTCCCGGTCCAGTCTCAAGTCCCCAGTGTTCGAGTCCAAGTCCAGTTCTACAACTGATCCAAGTCGACACAAACACACTGATAGATAATGAAGTAAAAGGTAGAAAGTAAAAATCAGAGTCCAGTCCAGTTGATGCACGAGTCCAAGTTCAAATCACAAGTCCACAAAATTAATTAATGCAAAGTTGGACTCAAGTCCAAGTCCTGGACTCGAAACATGGATGTTGTACTTCTGGTTTACAGGAAGACGAGGTGAAGTTCAACCTCTTGTGGATGAAATGAGTATTACACCAAGATCCTGACATGTTTTTTTTTTTTTTAACTTCAGTGATACATTGACTTACGAGTGTCCCAACTAACAAGTTTTTCGAGATATAAACCGTTAAGTATTATTATATTGTGTTTTTATACAATATTTCTTACATGTTTTTTTTTTTTTAAAAACATGTAACAAAATAAAGCTGTGTTTTTTTGTCTGTGGAACAGATTAATGGCTTTTCAATTCATTTGAACGGGGAAAACTGATTTAACATACGAGTAATTTGAGTTACGAGCTCCGTCACAGAATGAATTAAATTCGTGAGTCGAGGCAGAAAACACAAAAATTTTATGCCACAATCATCGCCGAGAAAACGTTCTCCTTCCTCAGTCGTTATTTTATTAAGTTTAAAACTACGTCACTGGTTCTTCTTCTGCTACGTAGCCAAGATGGCGTTCGATCGAGGCTGAAGAGACTTCACGAACCTCTGCTTAATGTTCAGAGAGAAACTGAGGTGAACGGGTTCGGATGAGCAGAAAATCTTTACGAGTCTTGACGAAAACACAGTGAATCAGTGAACAAAGGAGGTCAACAAGCAGAGTTTGTATTCTGGGTTAATGGATCAGTTCAGAGGAGAAACGATAAACATGTTTCTTTCTCCACAGATAATCTTCTCTGATGTGACATGACGGTGAAACGAGGATGTTTTCAAACGTCGTTCATGAAGTCGAGGAAAGATGAAAAAAAAAAAAAAAAAAGACTGTTAATGCGCCGCTGGTTGTTGTAAGTGGACGAAATGAAACCGTGTCTGAGGAAAACACGCTGCAGCCCAGAGGACACGATTAACTTCAATTAACCTCCGGGAGGAGCAGCGTGTTCGCTCGAGCTGAACAAAGCTCAGAGTCGACCGAGAGTTTTAATTCAAACCGAGGGTGAGATTTCTGACGATGTGCAGGTGAAGACGATAACGAAGCGATGACGTATGAGACATGAACGAGCGTCAGGTTCATTTCTACTTTGCAGGGAAACTAGGAAAAGTCAAAGGACCCGAGGAGGAGCAGGAAATTATTTTCATGGTGAAGAAAAACACGATTATGACGCAAAACAAGTCGACAACAACCAACAGACGACTTCAGGACTCAAAACCTCAAAAACTGGTTCACGGTGTCCGTCAGTAATGAGGTGGACTGAGTTAAATCCATCAGAACTCACCTGGTCTCAGTCCACATGGTGAAGAAACCAGAGACGACAGTTAATCTGCTGAAGTTTCAGGGTCAAAGATCCAAACACTTTTCTTTCTACACTGATTTAAACCTGCTCACGTTAAAGCTGAAACCGACAACAAAGTAACTTCTGGTCTTGGCTGCACGAGAAGACTAAATATGGATTAATCCACAACTGAAAGTAACGAGTTTTTAATACGCTGCTGATCATCACGTCAACATCAACTAGAGATGAACCAGGAAGTGTCGGAGACAAATAAACGATTTAAACTAAAACGGTTTAGTTGAAGATTTTTATTTCCGACAGGAAGCGATGAGGATTCATGGTTATTTTAAACATTTGTCCATTTGTTTGTTGTTTATTATTAAATCATTATTGTCTTTTAACCTTTAAAGAAGATACATTGTGTTATTAGATTATACATTTAGTTTGATTTGACTGAACATGTTTGTTTGTTTATGAATGAGACTCAAACTGAACTTTCTGGATCAGTTTTCATTGTTTCATCTACAATAACTCGATGGATAAATCTTAGAAGACGTCGTTCGCTGGTTGTTATAACAGAGACGCAGCTTTTTCACAAAAATAAATGAATAAATTAATGTAGATACAGGTGACGTAAAGAAAAGAAGCAGACTTACGGTTGAGGACGTAAGGTTTGGTGACGATGTGGCCGGGACCTTTTGTTTGTTTGTCTCTACCGTGGATCTGAACATATAAACAAAAACAAAAACACATCATGTATAACAACAACAGAGGTCATCATTCAGCGCGTTTAACATCTGGGTTAATCGATTAAAATCATCTTTCTTCTCTAATGTGAAGCGACAGCTGTGAAATGAGGAGTTGTGTTTTTTTTTTTTCTAAACGGCCCCTCGCTGCTGATGCTCAGAAAAAAACAACAACATCAATCAAACACTCTGTTAATGAAATGAAACGGTGTGTGAGGCCGCCGGGAAACGAGCCGCTGCTCAGAGAACAACACTTCTGTAAACAACCTCAAAGAGGAAACGAGAACGAAAACAGAACAACAACAACGACAGAAATAAACCATCCAAAATTATTTACAACTAGAAGAACAAGAGACTCAGTGTCAGATTCATCCCAGATTTACTTTAAAAACATTTAATGGTTTAATGATAAAAGTGTTTAATCCTCAACGCTGTGTCGCCACCTTGTGGCACAAACACAAAACTGCAGTTTTAAATCCAAACCTGTTGGACACATCGTTTATTTATTTACTGATGAAAAATAATAAAATAATAATAATAAAAGTTTTGATTCATCAGGTCCATAAATAAATAAATAAATCTTAGGAAGACAACAATGTTTCTCTGTATATTCATTTTTTTATTTATTTTTATTGAGTTTAAAATCAAAGAAAGAGTTTAACTGTCAGAAAAGTCAATTAACTGATTTTGGGGAATAAACATAAAAATTCAAGTTTCTATTGAACAAAGATTTTCATTGTTGTGACCAAAACTTGTAAAACTATTGATTTTCAGAGACAGTTTCCGTTAATAAAACGTATCATTATAACGTGTGATATCGATGATCTGTGGTTTCCTCATGATGCTGCTGAAACAGCTGCAGCTGTGACGAGCTGTTTCCTCCAGTGGTTGTGTTTCAGTTGCTGAAGTAGGTTTTTACTTTTAAACTTTTATTCATCTAACAAAGTTTATATCAAATCCCATAACACATAAACACTGAGGTAACGATTGGTGTTAAACTGTCGTCTCCAACAGACACTGATGTTAATCTAACTGTACTTTTATTTACTTTTATTGTTTTCCTAGAATTGATTCACTGACGCCAAATATCAATATTTAATTTTATCTCAACATCACAACTCAACGCGGCGGCGCTGAACACATGATACAGGAAAAGACGTTAACTGATTTTTATCTAATTTATTTTCCTACAAAGAGTCGCTTTATTATGACACTTTGATTTACAGCAAAGAAGTAAATAAATAAATAAATCCTGCATTAAAACTATTTGCAGGTATTTCTTGTTCATAGTTGCTCTGGATTTTCACTGGATCACGTCTGATCCCTGTGTCGTTTGTGGTGGGAGATCTCGTGATTTCACATATAACTATAGTGGCAACGGGTTGAAATGACGTCTGAAAACGAGACTGTCATGTCTGCCTCTAACTATGATCCACTGTGGGTTTTATTCTTAAAATTAACAGGATGTTTTATTTTGTTTCTGTGCACGACTTCCCGTCCCGCACGATCTGCGGCTCCAGTACGCATCCAGTGGAAACAGATGTCGTGATGCATCATTATAGGATTTTTTAGAAATATATCGATTAGCACAGAGATGCAGAATTGCGATATTTTCAGTGCTGTGGTCCATGTATCGTTCCCTGTGATTCTCACCCTTAGATCTGACTGAGTAACTCAATAACCTAAATAAAACAGAACCAGAATCTGATTTAATCAGTGACAGTGTTTGTGTTCAGACGAACATGAGTAAATAAACCTGGAGCAGTCGTCTATCACTTACGTTCTGTGTCTTTATGGGAAGAGTCCGGTTCGGATCAAACGCCAGACCCATCTCCTGCAGGTTCCTGGCCGTCGACTTCCTGTTGTCCCACGCGTTTCGGATCTGAGCACTGAGACGAGAGACAGTCAGAGTCACGACAACCTCATAACATTATGAGAAAATAAAAACAAAAAATTACTGTGACAGACAGACGGACAGATAGACAGACAGACAGATAGATAGATAGATAGATAGATAGAAAACTTTATTGATCCCTTTGGGACGTTCCCTCATGGAAATTGAATCTCCATCACATATACAGCACTGATAAACTTAAGACAGACATAACAGAAGAGCTAGAGAATAAAGACCCAAAATACCCCACGCCAACATAGAAATATAAAATAATATAAAACTATATGAATAAAAAATAAAATATAATCAAATATATAAAAAATAAATACATATGTGTATGTATATGTGATCACATTGCACATGATAACTAATAATTGCTTTTATTATCAATTATTTACTGATTAACAACATCAAAGAACATCTGTCACATCAATGATATGACTCATTCACAGACAAACGTGGCTCTATCTCACATGTTTACATTATATGTATATTTTATAAGTGTGTGTTGATATTATGATCAAATATTCTGTTATTTTGTCTCAGAACATGTGAAACTGATTTTACTTTCACTTAAAATTGACTGACACGTTTTATACAGCAGGTTAATATTATAAAATATGTTATTAAACTGAGTTAACCCTCAGTTATAAACCAGGTCTGAGCAGGTTTAGTCTGGACCAGGTCTGAGCAGGTTCAGTCTGGACCAGGTCTGAGCAGGTTCAGTCTGGACCAGGTCTGAGCAGGTTTAGTCTAGACCAGGTCTGAGCCAGTCTGACCAGGTTCAGGTTCAGCTTCCATCTGAGCAGGTTCAGTTATTTCATCCTTAACTTCAACAATAATAAGGAATAAACCGTTGATCTCAGGTGAAGCTAACATGTGGTTTAGCTAGCATGCTAACATTAGCCACCATGCTAACGCTCGTCTCTTACTTTTCTATCCTCGGGTTGTTTTTCTTGATAAACTGCTTCTTCAGTTTCTTCCGGTCCAGGTTGTAGTTGAATTTCTTCCTCTTGGCGGATTGTTTTGCTTTCGGCATGTCGGTGTTTTCTGTCTGTGTCTCGTTTTAGCGGAGGTTTGTTGACGAGGACACAACGTGTGGAAGAAGCAGCGACTGGAAACGGACACGAGTCTGTTTAGTTCCGGTCACGTGACTCTAAACCACGCCCTCCGTTCTATTCTTCAGCCTTTTAAAAAAAACTGTTTTAATCAAAAATAAATTTATTTCCTGAGCTAATAAAAACCAGAATAATATATTAATATTTAATCAAGTAAAATGAATCCATTAATGAGGTTAAATACATATTATATTGTGTTTAATTTTTTATAAAAAAATAAGAGCAATCATTTCTAAATATTATATTTAATCATATTAATATATAAATATAATAAAATATAAAATTATTAATATTTTTTAAAAGTAAATAACCAATGACAAAAACGTTATAAAAAAAGTAATTTGAGGTTTTGATGAAAAAAATATTTGTGATACAATAAATACACGTGAAAATACAAATAAAATTCACATTTTTTTATGACTTATAATAGAAATAAATACAACTTTGTTATCATTAATAATTCATCTACTTTGTCACAGCAACTGGCAACAAGTTACTACATCATTTGTCAGAATTTTAAACCACAGTGAAAAGAAAAATATATTAAGACAAATATATGTTTATGTAGGAAATGTAAAATCAAATATTTAATCTATAGCAAAACTGTCTCATCTCGCCCTGGTAGAGTCTTCAAAGGCAAAGTGGTCCCAGGTGAGGGGTCAGACTTAGAGCGGTTCAAACACACCTGATGATGAAGAAAACAAGGTCACAGTGCATCCTGCCTGCAGGGTCACCGGGGCCCCACCCTGGAGCCAGGCCTTGGGGAGGGGGCCTGTTGGCGAGAGTCGGGCAAAACCTGAAACAGGGACATGGGACCAAATCCCAGTGGGCCCACCACCCGACTGGAGAACCACAGGGGTCCAGTGTTGGTGGACTGGGTGGCAGTCAAAGACAAGGGCCTTGGCGGTTCAATCCTCAGTTACAGAAGCCGACTCTAGGGACATGAAACTCTAGTAAAACTGTAACAATATAGAATATGTTGTGATTCTTTTGCATATGGTCTTAAATCCCTTTATTTCTGTCTAACATAAAGCAGTATATTTGTGACTTTCTGTGTCGTTTTTCCTCAGATCACATATTTGTGTGTTTCAATCCAGATGAAGGTTGAAAAACCTGCAGTTGCTGCCTTTTTCCTCTAGGTGTCAGTGTGAATCAAAATATATATTTAAACACTTCAATTGCCATGAAATGAAGACAAAGCACAGCTTGTACAGGTGAAGTTAACACATGGAAGTGAAAATATAAGTCAGTAAGTTTCCTGTATTACACAGTTTCTCACCAGTTATTAGTTTACAAAACACAAACTTGTTGAAATTCATGACGTGACACAGACACCGCTTCACATGAATCATCATGTTGCTCTGTGACCACTGGATGTGAAAATAAGCAACAATTTCAACATATTAATTTGAAATGTGACAATATTTCAGCATCTGCTGCCCCTTTAGTGGCCAAAAAAGTTAGTGCAGTCAGTTATTTAAAGTCAGTTACATTTAAATAAATAATTTGTTCACATAAAACATGTTTTTTTCATAGCCGCATACAAAGATGAACAACACGATAATGACGCTAAAACGTATGTATCGCCCCCTGGTGGCTGAAGTACAGGTCATAAGCCCTGCCCCCTCCACGTTAACAGATGGGACATGATTCAAACTAAAACATCAGTCGTTAAATAAACGTTTCTGTCAGTTTATGTCGTTATTATCACTCTGATGTTTGTTCATGTCTCTATGATTCTGATCAGTTTGGTTTTAATTATTTATTTGATGTTGATGATGTCATGATTGGCAGGCGATACTGACTCCTGATTGGTCGGCAGGACCTTTGATACTGTGGCTTCACTTCCTGATCATTGCTGCACAGACTCTGAACAATGTGGGTGGTTTATCTTCAGTGAGAGGAAGTGGAGAAGTGGTGGTGTTGACTGTTTTCTTTTCTTTTCTTTTTTCTTTTTTTTTTTTTTTTTGGTGACAAGTCAAACCAACAAGATTTTATCCTTTTGTTCAACTCTTGAGTTTTAACAGCTAAACATTAGCATTAGCATCTGTTTCTCTAATGATAAAATTCTGCAAAACATTAAACTGTTAAGTCTTGTTTTTCTTTTACTGATGTTAGCATGCTAACCAGCTAGCCTTGGCTCATAAACTGTTGCATTGGAAATACAACAGTGGCTGCAGTTGTTGATGCAATAAAAATAAATAAACTTTTAAATAAAGATGTGATGTTTATTCTTTGTAACTCTGTTGACGTCGTCCACGTTGACGAGCTGCCGGAGAATCACAGGATGAGGTTTTGTCTCTAAAGTGAAGTTTGGTCCAGAGAGTGAGCTCTGAAAGCCTGATCCTGGAGGAAAAGCAATCATCGAGTGACAAATAGCGATCGATACCTCTATCAACCCTCGGCCTAATATGAGCTGCTGTCGTCAGCGTGCATGACGGAGCGGTGAAAGTCTTTCTTAATGTGCCTTTAATGCACCGTGGTACTCTCATTGATCCGTGTGGGGGAAAGACGAGCCACAGAGAGCGGCAGCTCTGGAGTCAGTCAGACATCGATTTCTTCTATTTGTAACAGAGCATCAATCTGAGGCCTCTGACTGATCCACCGCCTCTTTGACCCATAACAGGAATCTGATTTCATTCATTATGTATTGAGTTAAATATTGTGACCTGTACGTCATAGTGAAGTGGAGGGAAATACTTTGTGATCAGGTTCATAATTACTACACTGTGACCTGTGTGACCTGGCGAATGTTGTATAATATTTAAGTGTCACAAACAATATAACAACACAACATCAATATCAGATATATTAAGAAAACTGAAAAAAAAAAAAAAAAAAAAAAAGTCAAGGTTTAGGCTTTGTTTCAAGCTTAATTTTCCTAAATTTTCCTGTTTTATCTTCATTTATTCATTATGATTATTTATGATTTGAAGCATAAATCAGCCAGGAAACTAAAAAGACATCAGATATTGTTTTCTAACCATTTAGTGTTAGAAAAAAAAAAAAAACGTCACCTTATTTAAACACATAAATAAAACAGAAATTTGAGAAAAGAAAATATGGAATATTTTAATAATAATAATAATAATAATAATATTTTATACCAACAGTGATTTAATATTATCTAAAAAACTGAAATATAAATAATTGTCTAATACAGAGTCAAAGGCTGTTTAATTTTAATTATTGACAACATATTGACAGTAAATATCGATGGTTTTATGTTTAAGGATAAAAAATTCTAGCTTCATAAAGTGAGCGGAGTGAGACGTCACATGTCTGTGATTAATTTTGTGACAGAGTGAGACGTCTGTGTTTTCCTCCTGGTCTTTGACAGCAGCTCCAGGGCGGAGAGATGGAGGGAGGAGGAGGAGGAGGAGGAGGAGGAGGAGAAAGAGGAGGAGGCGCGGGCTGTCAGCGGACAAGACTGCCGATCAGACAGCTCTCAGATCGGGGAGTTAATTTTTTCCTCCTCGCTGGGCGGAGGGAGGAGGACGGTGATTAAGGTGGAGGATAAAGTGAGAGTGAAGCCGCGGGTGGAGGAGGACCAGGAGCCCGGTCTGCTACCGCTGCCGCCGCCGTGACCCCCCGGACAGCATCGACATGGAGCTGGAGAACATCGTGGCCAACACGGTGCTGCTGAAAGCACGGGAAGGTGAGGATGGAGGCGGCGGGGTGACAGCTCCTCTGTCCCCGCTGCCGGTGCGACCGCACGGCGGGCTGCTGCCCCGGACACGGATCGTGTTAAACGGTTATTGCACTTCCTTTTGGCCGCTGATCAAACATGATGCTGCGGGTCGATACGAACAGGACATTACCTAAAAATACGTGCTGTTCTCTCGAGTGGATAGAACCGAACTCCGTTTTAAAGTTTAATAATTTAATATTTTCTCGCTTTTCCTCGATATTACCTAGCTTTTAAAAACACAATTAATTACGAGTTCACATTTCCAACAAACAATGAACAATTCGGCATGGTTATTAACTTAATTTATCTTTTCAGTTACACAAAACTTTTACCTTCCGTGTTCATGGCGCTTGTAACAACCTGCCACTAACGCTGTAATAGTTAGCTAGTATCTGGTTAGAGAGACGCTAAAGCTAGCAAGTAATTGTGTGTTATTATTTATTATAATTAATAACTTTGTGAATTATATATGCCGAATTAA
The DNA here is from genome assembly GCA_016801845.1 of Polydactylus sextarius. Classification (NCBI taxonomy): domain Eukaryota; kingdom Metazoa; phylum Chordata; class Actinopteri; family Polynemidae; genus Polydactylus; species Polydactylus sextarius. The sequence goes on from CM028914.1 coordinate 3,801,471, forward strand.
AGAGAGGGTTATGGAGTTTTGTGTCCGTGTTGTAAATGATGTACACAGTGAGGTGACACTGAAGAAATTAAAAGGCGCCTAAAATTGACAGTTTTTAAACTGAGTTTGGCGCGGCTCGCGAAACGTGAAGTGCGGAGTCCGGAAGAGGGTTTGCAACTGTGAAATGTGACTGCAGCGACACAGCGGGTTTCCCTTGCTGATGTTGCAGCATCGTCCTGTCGAAACAGGATGTTGAGGCACAGCAGCTGTGTGCACTGTAGGACTGTGGTGTTTTCTCAGACTTCCTGTTGAAAAGAGTTGTTATTGAGCTGGTTTCTGACTCACCTGTAGACTCACCTGTGGACCAGCAGTCAGCCCAGGTGACCTGGTCTCTTTGGTCCAGTCTAAATCTCATTAACCAAATACTGGCACCGTGTGTGGCTCTCTCTCGTGTGTGTGTGTGTGTAACCACACTTCGGCGCGCTCACTGTGTGAACTGTAAACACCAGTGTCACTGTGAAGTGGAAACATCATCTGAGCCCTTATTGTTGTTGTTATTGTCAGGACATAACAGGAACAACATATAACAGGAGACAAAAGGTTATGGTGACTCATTGCCAACATTAATCCTGATGCCATCTGCAGAGGCGTCACGATCCCTCGCCGTGAGCGCGATCTGCTTTATGGACTCTAAAGAGACACTGAGGCCTTGACCTCTGACCTCTGAGGATGCTCTGTTATAGCATGAACATAAAAAGTGTCATATCAATGTTTTTATTACAAAACAGGAAGTGAAATGTCCATTTAATGTCTGCAACTAGCAGTTGTTTAGTTGGTTAAGCAGTAAAACGTTTCACCTCATAATGTTTGATGCATCAACAGCTTAACCATTTTATAGAAAGAAAACTCATTAGTCTGATAGAACATGATTTATTCAGATTCAAGGGTTATTGGACGCATCAACCAATCAAATCAAGTTTATTAATTATGCAACTATGAAAACGAGCAGGAAAAGGAAAGTTTGGTTGCAAAACAAACAAACAAACCAAAAAAAAAAAAAAACAACAAAAATCATATTGAAATTTTCTTCTACTTCTAGTTTTATCAATAAAATTTTGATTCATAGTGAAGAGATACTATTTGCAGTTCAGGCCAGTCTCAATGTGATATCTTTAGATAGATAGATAGATAGATACATAGATAGATACATAGATAGATAGATAGATACATAGATAGATACATAGATAGATACATAGATAGATAGATAAAGCTGAAAGAAAATGACAGACACATTTAATTGATTATAATAACAGGTGCAGATTTATTTATTTTATTTAACATATTAATTGTTCCAGTTTACCTTTGGCCGAAAAATTCCCTTTAAGATTCGTTGAGCAATAAAGTCTCTAACGAGTGAGTCAGTTAGTGTTATGAAAGTTTCATCCTAAACTGTTGCAACAGTTGTTAAATGACTTTTTTCTCAAACGTAACCTCTTCGTTCTCTTTGAACTGATTTTCTGAACCTTTAGTTTTCGCAGCACGAGATTCAGTGATTTCAGTGGAAATCAGCTTGAGGAGTTCTAATCATTTTTCTTTTTTTTTCTGTTGTTGCTGTTGTTGAAAGCCATCTGCAGAGAGTCACGATCTCTCCGTTTAATTAATCACAATCAACAAACCGTGTCACGATCTGAGGCAGTGACCTCTGTGTTTCTCTGTGATGAATTCACGGTTGCGTCGTTTAAACAAAAGAGGTCGATGGATTTATTTTATAAAAATATAAAACTATAACATTGATAAAACTTGCTTTAATCAGTAGGAGGTGCCATCATTATAACAACAATAATTTTATGGCCAAAATCAATGAATGTGATTAAATCGTCAAACAAGAGAATCTGCCGTTTCCTGTTGCCAGTAGGGGGAGCTGTGACTCGAACTAAAGATGGTATCAAACGTGAAGTTTAGACGTTAAATGTTTGAGTTACAACGTCCTGTTTCGTGGCGAAATATCAAAATAATGAAAAGTGAAAATGTTTGGTAGTGAGACTGATCAAGTGTGACGTCGACGTGATTGATCCTGTAGAGGGAGCGCGGCAAATTCAATTCTTCCTGTTGGGTTGGTGAGTACAGCTCCAAAAAAAATTATCTTGAGATTTTACGACTGTCGAACAAATTTCATACGTGTGTGTGAAAAATATTGCAACGGCTGAACTTTTAAATGTGAAATGTAAATGACAATAAATCCAAAATGGCCGACTTCCTGTTTGGTTGAGGTTACAACTCCAAGATGAAATTACTGCATAGTTGTTGTTGTTTTTTACAACCTGTAAAACATAAGTGTCCCCAAGTTTTTGCTGGATCTCTGGGACATGTCTACGTCGCTCTCTGTGTTGACTCCAGCTGTGTTTCGTCAGTTAGCGACAGCTCAGATGACTTTAATAAAGTGAAAGGATTCTTTAAATACCAGCTGTGTATCTATTGGACAGTAATTTTCTCTTGACGTACATGTTGTTTTTTTCTTCTTTTAAACGTTAGTTCTTTTTCGTTGTATTAGTTTAATCGATTACCTTTGGGCTGTTTGTGTTTGTGTGTGAGCTGCAGTGAAGCTGCTGACTCAGTTGTGATGGATGTGATGTTTTCTGGATGAAGAGGATTATAAAGAAGCTGATTATTAGCAGCTTAACGAAGCAGACTTCTTATGGTTGGATGCTGTTGGATGTTTGCAGGTTTGCTCGGTAAAATTCAGTATTAATGATGCAACATCTGAGTTATCATCTGAGGCTAGTAGTATTTGCACACACACGCACATAAAGAAGAAAACAGATGCTTGGAATTATTTCTTATTTGTTTGCAGATGAACAGAAACAATGAAATACAATAAAATCACCACCAATAAACTGTAGAGAAGCAGAATATCGTCCTTTTTGATCCAAAAATCCAGATGTTTGATCATTAACTTTAAAGAATATCAACATGTTTTTCTTTAAAACTGTTTTACTTGATTAATAAAAGAAGCAGAGGATAAAATAAAACACGTTTTGTGACTTTGGAGCCTCTGTAGGATCATCTAGTTTGTGCGTCGTTACAAATAAAATCTTAAAGTTTGATTAAATGTTTTGTTACATCTGGGTCACAGGTTTTAAAATCAGTAAAGATCAGGAAGTCGTTGGTTTCTCTGTTGGTTAAACGTGTTTTATATAGTCATTGTTTTTTGTTTTTTTTAATCTACTAAGTTCATAATCTAGAAACTCACCGGAAAACACACAACCTGTTTTCAGCATTGTTTTGTTGAACTGAGACTAGTCCAGTTTTCATTCACATCAAGTCGTTTTATTTTTTTTACAACGTGTTATGATTAAACAAATGATTGGTGGTGGTGGTGGTGGTGGTGGGGTCCTCTGGTGGTTGAAGCGGCAGAAATTAAAGATTTCTTAATGGACGTCGTGACCAGGTGCTGCAGACACTTGATGACAAACGAGGCTGATTGCAGCAGCAGCAGCAGGAGGGCGACGTTTGTTCTCCGGCTCTCAGTCAGACGTCGTTAACGTGGAGGAGGTGGAGTTTGACATCAAGTAGAGACGAGGACGACGGGAAGATGATGCAGATGTCTCTGACCACGTCGGTCGCGTTTATGGTTTAACTTTAACATTAAGTAAAAACACCAAACCTTCACGTGACGATAACCATCATATTTAAAAAGTTACATATTGATTGATTGATAATTGAGTTCAACCGAAAAAAAAAGTCCAAAAATATTGATAATTATCATGATGAAACTTCCCTTTTCAACAGTTTATTTATTATTATTTTTTTAAAATAAAAAACAATAAAAAGGATAATTTTTTATTGATTAAAAATATTGTGTAATAATAATTATTATAAGAAATTACTAATAATAACTCTGTTAAATGATATATTTAACAGTTATTTTAATACTTATCACGTTTAAAATTTTAACCATTCGACCATTTGAGTGGGACAGATTTTTCTTTTAAAGATTCAGAGTACTAGTTATACATTTATATAGCTATTGTTTGATATTTTGACATGTATCCACAGATGTTATACGTCTTTAAATACAGTTTACTCTCTAATGATGAACTTCAACAAGATTAAAAATGAGTGTGCTGCTTCTTTTTCGCTCATGTTCGGGTGTACTCGCTGAAAAACCGGTCGTGTTTCTCCTCTAGTCCACTTTAGATGATGTGTGACGCTGTAATTGGCTCGTAAACATCCAATCAAATAAGCGTTTGCAATAAGTTGGAGTGTGGTGACAGAAATCGTAGATTTGGACGTGTTGGAAAAGTTGTGTCCATCTGAACAGTCGAGGAGATTAGATGAAGCAGAACAGTGGTTTTTACTGAGTCGTCACGTCGAGATCTGAACCGTGACAGAGATTTGTCTCCGTCTCTAACGACGACCATTCATCATGTTGTTTAGACTCTGTGTCTTCATGTTGTTCATCTTCATTTACATGTCCATTAATGCTCCGAGCAGACGTCGGCCATCTCTCTCTCTCTGTTATCAGTTGGCTTATCTATAATTCTCAGCCCGACGTTGTCGTCTGTTTCCTGGAGGCAAAACAAAACATATTGTTTTTGCATTTTGTCTGTAATAATAAGAACCTGTTTTAAGTGTGCAGATGTATTTGAAAGGCAAATCTTGAAGCTGCTGGAAGGCGTCGACTTCCTCCTGGTTGTCAGCGCTGTGTGAGGGCGTGGCGACTCCTTGCTGCCGCTGTATTCACAACAGCGACGCTCTGTTATCAGTAAACGCATCGACAGCATCAGTTTCACAGTTTCACAGCATCTCAGCTGGTGTTGAATCTACCAGAAGTGGAAACACTTCAAACATCTGGACGAGAAGTTTTCTCCAATTTTTGCATCTCAGCTTCATTTCTACGTAGCGGGAGGAAGAAGAGGCGCGTCGGCCGTCTTTAACCCTAAAACACTAATGTTCCTGTTTGTAACATCATGTAACTAAAACAATACTGCTCTTCTTTTATTTCCAGCTCTAAAACGTCTCACAAAGTATAGTGGAGCCGTATATAAAAAGGCTTTAAAATTAGTGAAAAATTAGCAAACTGTTAACAAAAAAATTCATAGAAATTAATAAATAATGGAGCTGGGAACTTTGGTTCACCTGTTCCTGTTTGGTGAAAGACATAGTATCATAAACAAACACTGGTAATAACATTTAAAAGTTGTTAATTTTTGTAAACGACCTAAAACCTGATCTTTGAATCCCTGAATCACCGTCCACATCTCACAGGTTCGGTGTCTTTGTTCCTCGATGGTTGTTAGAAACAAACGGACCAATCAGAGCAGAGAGTTGTGACGTTTTTCTTCCTTCGAAGCCATCGAGCTGCTTCAACATCAACTCAAACCAAACGAACACAAACAGCTGCAGGTTGAATCAACGAGCTGAGACGTAGCAAAAAAACCTGACAGACAAAACTCAGGGCTGAACACAACACGACATGTGAAGACGCCAGTTAACAGTTAATCAATTACAACAACAAATCATTGATGAAAGAAATCATTAAGTTACTCTTATAGTTAATGATAATCCTGAGATGGAAATGAAACATTTACTGTTGGAGATAATTCATTGAATCATCAAACTTTATTTGTAACAAAAATAGAAAAATAAATAAACAATTAATTTATGTTTTTAGACATTTTTAGACTAGACTCAAATGTTTGCTTTTTTATTGACCATTTATTCTAGAATCTTGTTAAAATTCCGTTCGGTTCACAGAGACATGATATGAAACGCCACAGATATTTCATCAGACATGACTTACTATACTATTTTGTTTGTGTTAAAAATGTGAAGAAACTTCAAGAAGTTGATCAATAAATCCTTCAGACTAAAATGTCAGCGTAGTGAAAACTGTCCCGGAGCGAAAGGGAACGTGTTCAAACGTCGTGTTGTGTCAGAGATGTTGAGCCGATGGTGATATGAATCAGAGATGACGGATAATCACACTAGTGAACGATCTGTAAGCAGAATGGTTAATTTCCTCTCTGTCTGATCTTGTTTCTATTCATCTCTCAAGAAGAAAAATCAACTTGCAGGGACTTGAAACTTGCACAAGATTTGTTTTTTGGCTGCAGCGTGAACGTTGAACTGAGCTACAGTTTGAACGTTGCAGCAGCAGCAGCGGCGGCAACGACAGCGACGTGCGTCACAAGCTGGACGAGCTCCTGAAAGCAGCTCAACAACAGAAAGAACAGGAAGTTCCCCTGGTTTTTTCTCTTTGTGCTCAGGTCTGATTTACTCGACTGTCGCTCTTTGTGACAAGCAGCTCTGACACAGTTTCCCGACTAAACATAAAGAAGTAAACACAGACACACAAACCTGGACTAAAATACACACAAGGACTTTTATTTAGTCACATTTTTGTCCTCAAATGACGACAAAGATGAGTGATTTAAGAGAGTCAGCGATATTTTCTTGTTTTTTCCTTGTTGGTACAAGAAAAATTCAGTCAATTAAAATACAATATTTAACTAAAGTAAACTGTAAATGATTGATAAAGTTCATTAAAGGTGGAGCAAACCTGTTCATAATGTTTTTAAAGAGGAAAATCAATGTTGGTCATTGGATTTTGTGTAACCGTGTGGTATTATTACTAAAATAAAGGATCCAAACACAGTTTCCATCATTGAAAGTTGCACAACAACACAGCAACAAACTAAACTGATCAATAAAACAACTTCCTGGTCACAGGGAAACTCTTTCCAGTTCTTTTCAAAATCTTTTGTTTCAACAAAATGAAATATCTTCTGGTTCATCTCAGAGACGTGTCGACCACCTGAGACGTGACAGACATTTTAAAGGATCCAGTTTAATGTTAAACTGTTGTCAGAAGAGAGAACAAATGACATATGTGTTGTTTACTGACCTTTAGAGACTTTAGTAGGTGCAGTTTATGATAATGTTCCTGTACTTAAGTTACGTTTTATCTAAAAAGAACAAGTGGGACGTCGGAAGTTTTTTCTTTTATGTTTATATTTTTCACTCTAGGTTTTTAAACCGAACCCATTTTGTCGTTGTTTTACAGGAGGCGGCGGGAACAGAAAAGGAAAGAGTAAGAAGTGGAAGCAGATGCTTCAGTTCCCTCACATTAGTCTGTGTGAAGAGCTGCGACAAACCACAGGTAAGATAACACCATCTGCCTCAGAACCTCAGAGCTCAACGTTTATCTCGCTCAACGTGACAAGTCTCATGACTTGAGCTCATTCTTATGTCTATTGTTTACATTACAACTATCTGGACGCTCCTCTGTCTTCTGGAGGTTTCGCTCGACCTCAGTATCATCTCGATCACCAAGTGGCAGCCATTTTTCTAAGAATGAGGTCTTGGTTGTTGGTACAGAAAAGTCAACTGGCACTTTAAGCCGGAAATCAGATGATTTTAACTGTAAATGATGGTGTCATCGGCGAACAGTTTGATCAGTTTTGATCCCAAGATTAAACCTTTAGGAAATCTTTCAACACTGAGACCTCGATAAGACGGATTTTAATGAAATTTCTAACAAAAAGACAATTTTTCTGACACATTATGATAGAAATCTTTAATTATATTGTATAAACCTTTTCAACAATGAAAGTGAAACCACCGTGCACATGAAATCCAGAGTTAATGATGTTCTGTCTTTGACGAGTACGAGGGTATGAACAGCAGCGTTCGAGGCTGACAACAGACCTGTCGTTACTTTACTGAGAGATAATCAATAATTGGAGATGAGCTGACATGAAAAACCACTGCTAGTGTTTGTCATCAACCACGGGAAGTGAAGCATCTGGAGTGAGAAGCTGCAGCCAGTGTTAATGATGCTAATGATGCTAATGATTAGCATTTGTGTCTGTTTCCTCCTGATTCATTTTTAACCAGCGGACAGTCTGTAGATTATCAGCAGTAGTGTTATATTAGCGTTATATTATCAACCTTTGTTGAATCCTGTGAATTTTCAGCTTCAACTGTTGCTTTTAATGTCAAATATTCTTAATATATTCTAAATTAATTTCAATTTCCATGATAAATTCCTTCATTATGAACTTGTTTGTCAAATTTGTCCAATGTCCAACTGTTAGTTTTAGGCATATTTCCGACCAACTGACCAACAAGCATAACCGTTATTCAATAGCTGTGTTTCTAATTAGATTGAAGCTCAGTGGGAATGACATTCCCCTTTCACTTCAGCGTGTCAGAGGTCAGTATTGGTGACCAGCAAGTCCACTGGAGAATCAAGTTTTCTTTTAGAAGATTTCAAAGACTGAAGTATTGTTCAGCAACTGGATGGTCGCAGAGTTCAGCAACCAACCTTTCAGTGAAGTCGTGCTGCTTCCTCAACAGCGAAACGCAGACTAAAATCTCAGTCACGTTACATTCAGAGCTGCCAATCATATTGATTTCAACTGGCGTCTCTTTTAAAATCCTGACGTGCGCATGATATAAATTGCGTCACGTCTTCTGCTTGTCAACAGTGATCCAACAATGACGTTTGAAGCTGAAGGGAAGAGAGTTTTCCAAGACAATCGTGTCACAAAGAGACAAGCTAATGAAAACTGAGCTGTATTGTATTACAGAGGTAACATGTGAATTACATTTTAAGGTGGATTTTCCCTTTAAGTGACAGCAGCTGACTGGGGCTGTTCTTCTCTACGGAGAGGAAAGTCCCCACGCGACGTCCAAACTATAATATTAATGCGTCATTTACTACACAGAGCGTCTCTATGTATAGATCTGTGCTGCAGCTTTTTATTCAATCGTCTCATTGTTACAACATAGAAAACGCTACATTCACTGGTGTCTGCTTTACTTTAAAAAGGGCAAGTCAGCAATAAGTGTCAGGATTTTATCTGTGTGATGTTGCTATGGTGGCCCCCGAGGTTCAAAACACTTTGGAAAAATAAGACAATGTGCAGTTGTAAACACTCAAGTCAAGATTATTTAGCTGCACAGAAGCAGTGAAACAGGATCTAATCACGCTGTTATATGTGTGAGTATTATTAATGTATTGTATTAATATAATAAATGTTGATTTTTCATTTCCTCCGTGTAGCAGCGATGACTAAACACAGACTTGTTCATTTATACACTCGATGTAAACTCAGCAGCAGCAACAGGCTTCAGTTTTAAAATCAAATGTTAAAAAAAAACACATCTAGACGCCCATTCGCCTTTTTTAAAAAACAAATCTGTTTAAAACCGCAGAGCGCGTCATCGATCCAGTTACAAAAAGTCACAGAAGTGTGACAGCTTTGAATGTGTACGGCAGGGAAACAAAAAAAGAAAAGAAGACTTGCTCAAGTCGAACCACAGAGGAAACTATGGCTGGTGAAGAAAAAAGGAAGTAGATGCACTGTTTTTTTATTTTACTGTTTCAACCAGTAGCTTGGGTAGTTTCATTTTAACTGGTTTTAACAGTTGATGGTTATAAACCAGTACAGTGAAGATAAGTCAAGAGTGAAATGTCAAAGGAAACAGGGTTTTTTCAGTTTGGACTCATGTAGTGTGAAACATTCCTGGAGAATTCAGGTTTGTTCTGACCTTCAACTGATATTTGTGTAGATTTTTATTCAGTTCAACCCAGTCATTGAATCACTTGTGCAGTTTTAAAAATAAAAGATAAAATGTTTTTTTCCAACATGGTATGTGTGATGGTGGTATGGTCCTGACAAATCCATTTTGATTTAATTCAGTTAAAACACTGGATATAGAAGTTTTGAGACATTTATTTAGATCATTTCTAAGATAACTGAAGATCAAGACTTTCAAGAAGTTTAAAAAAAATCACCATGTTCAAATGGTTTTTTAACATGAACCGATGACTTACCCAGAGGTTTTGTCTTCTCCAGAATAACTTGGTCTGGGACTAAGAAAGAAAGTAATACTGATGGAAGCAGCATGAAAATGAAAGTCTGTGTTTTACAGACGCTGTAGATCCTGGAGGTTTATTATCAGGAACTTAAATATTTTAAATACTTTTAAAATCTTTTTTCTCTCTTACTTAAGATCCAAACATTCAGTCCCTAATCGATACAGTTTCTAGATATAAATCAGCATCTTTCTAAAGTATTTACCAGGAACTGATTTGATCCACTGACTAAAATCTGGTAAAAAAAAACACTGAATGAACTGAGACTTGGACGGGCTATGAACTGAACTAAGAACTGAGTTGCAAAAAGCGTTTGTTTTACTTGTTTCTCTGAAAACTTAAGTTTTTGCCGTGAGCTGAATCTCGCAGAGAGATCTCTTCCTCTCTGGAACAGTGGACCTAGTCAAAATACATCCAATAAAAACACTGATTAAAACATTTTAAGTTAAAAATCTGCAAATTTCTGAAGCTCTTTGAGGTATTTACCAGAAGCTGAATTGTCAGGAGATGTCCTATCCTCTACAAAACAATAGAGCCACTGATTACATCCTATAAAAACACAGAGCGGTTAAAGTTAAAAATCAGTGTTTTTCCAATGTTATTTGTCGGGCGCCGAGGGTAATATTCAGATATCAGGACGGCAGAAACAATATTGGGACATAAGTAACTAAATATTAACAAAGAGAGTTTGTCTACTTGGTTTCCCTTTCCCTGTCAGGTCAATGTGTTTACGTTGAAATAGTTTATGGGTTTCGTCCCATAAGTTCCCATTAAAAAGAAAAAAAAAAACGCTGGTCGTTGTGATATGAAAAGAGCTTGTATCAGTGCCTTTATTCAGCAGCCGGTCTATCTGTTTTTATGGCCTCACAGTATGTGTTATTTTTAAAACTTGGTGCACACACATGACATCGTAAGATTTCCTCCAACAATAATGATTTGTCCTTTTCACAGTGCTATTTTTCCCCCTCTTGCACAGATCATTATTGTAATATACAGAGTAGGAAGTTAGAGCATGACGGCCGGTTGAAGGAACAAGCTCAGCGTCGGGTCCTGCTGCCGCTTTAGGTCAAATGGTCAACAAGTAGATCCGGGTCTGTCGGATCATGAGATGCAGAATTCCCAGTTATAAAAAGTGATAGTCAAGTAAAGATGTTCCCGCCCCGGAGCAGTTTCAATGATCAAGAAGTCAGCTTAGTTGAGCAGATTTATGAAATGTCAAAAATGCTCCGGGTTATTTGTTTTTCTATTTCTGCAGCTTTTCACACTTGATTGAAAATACAGACGTTTCGCCTGCAGCTGTGCACAGCAACACTTTTGTTACATGTTTTGCTGTTGCTGTCAGATTCATCATTTAAACTGGATGTATCTCTCTACAGTATGTAGTTTGTCAACAGGCATTAACTTTAAAAACATTATTAACTCATGACAATTATTACATCTGTGTCATTTTTCAACCATAGTCTTGATTTTCCGACAAAACTCTTTACAGTCAACTGGATTTTGCAAAACAGCTGCAGATCAGATTATTATACAAGAGTAAGTTCCTTTATGTTTGACCAGAACCCAGAGTTCACTGACAAAAACTGTAACGTAAACCTTGAAGTTTCTGTTTTTTGGGTCAACGTCTGTCTTATTATTGATCAATACTGATGCTTAATGATCTGAATTCTCTTCCCACCACTCAAGGACACACGATAACAGATTAATACAAATTAAACATCTTTATCCTCCACTCTGCCCAAACAGAAACCAGAACCAGACTGTATCATTATTCAATACATCTCGACTGGGTTGTCGCTTTTTGAAACGCGACCGACAGTTTTTCCTGAACTGTGAAGGCCGGTCGGTGAAACATAACAACAATGTTATGGGGAGTTAATTAAAGCTTAGACTGGGTCCATAATAAACTGAAATAAACAAAACTGCAGTAATTTAACAATATTTATGATATTTTATAAAAGTAAAATGTTCAGTGAATTCTTACTAATAACTCACTTAAACTTAGTAGTGTGTAACATATACACCAGGTACGTAAATTAAGTAAATAGGAAATGGTTTGTAAACTAGACCACAGCTAAATTTGGTTATCATGAATTTATTTAACCCCCCCAAAAAAAAACTTTAAAATAGTACAGATAGCTTAGTTGACACAGTTATCAAGGAAAGAGGGTCAGTATCTTGTTTCATTAGTCATCAGAAGCCAAAAATCACAATTGAAAATAAAATCTGAGATCAATTAATGTTGCAGCTACGAGACTGAATGGAAGCAAATACCTGCAACCAGTGATGCTTCTGGTTGTTTTTACAGATGTTCAACCATCAGATATGTTTGGATTTCAGGGGTGTTGATCCAAATGTAGATGGATATTAATGTTTCTTGTTTAATTGTTTAATTGTAGACCACAAAATTAAGCAGAATTCACTGAATTATTTCAGCTTAAATGTATGTGTGTGTGTGTGTGTGTGTGTGTGTACATTCCTGTTGTAATCCACGTCAAGTGGCTCACCCACCTTAGTAACATGTAATTTGAAATATTACCTCTATCAAGATGTTTACAGTAGAGTTCCCGTCCATGGCCATGTGTGTGTCTGTGTGTGTGTGTGTGTGTGTGTGTGTGTTGGTGATACACATCCATACATGGCAGTCGGGCCGTGCAGAGTAAACACAGACCACTTTGTTAGGAAGACAACCACTGAGGAAGAAGCAGCACTGAAGCCCCTGATGATGACCTGAGATTAAGACTTGCTGCCTCGAGGCGTAGCGTGGCGACAGTCAGGCTGCTTCGGATCAAAGCCAGGTGGAACGTTAGTGCCACAGGGATCAATTTATACACTTCAGGAACTTAAACCTTTTTTAAGAACTCTGCAATTATTTATTACCAGGGCTCTGTCATGGTCTGTAGAACCAGAGGTGGAGAGTAACCATATACAGATGGGGGCAAATTAAAGGAAATGTGTGTTAGTAATGTGTTGTTCCACCATGACCCTCGAGTAAATCATCTTAAAGACCCACTGGAAACCTCCTGAGACCATATTTCAGAAATTTGAAAGGACCACTAAACCTTCAAAATACCATCAGGGACTCCTAGAGGATCTGGTAAACCTTCCGAAAGACCTGGAGACCTCATTATTGATGGTTAAAACTTCCAAAACTACATGTTGAACCTCCTCAATGATCCTCAGAACCTCCTATCACCCCATGAACTTTCTAAAGTTTCCAAAATATGTGTAGAATTTACTTTATGATCTTTAGACCCCTGTAACATCCCAGTGAACTTTGTCAATGATCACTACAACCTCTTAACAACCTAGTGAACTTTCTAAAGAGCCCCTTGAGCCTCTTATTGACAGATCAAATCTTCAGAACTACACATAGAACATCTGAATGATCATTAGAAACCTGTAACACTCCAGTGAACTTTCTCATTCATCAACACAACCTGGTGAACTTTCTAAAGAACCCATTGAGCCTCATTGATGGCTAAATCTTCCAAAACACCATGTTGAGCCTTATCAGTTATTATTAGAACGTTGTAACACCCAGTGAACTTTCTAAAGGAATTCTAGAACCTTGTAATTAATGTATAAAATCTATAAAAACTACTCATAGAACCACATCGATGATCTTTAGACCCCTGTAACACCTCAATGAACTTTCTAAAAAATCGTTTGAGCAATGGAAGTTTTCAAAACTATATGTAGAACTTGTTCAATGATCTTTAGACCCCTGTAACACCTCAGTGAACTTCCTCAATGATCACTTCAACCTCTTAACAACCTAGTGAACTTTCTAAAGAGCCCCTTGAGCCTCTTATTGATGGATCAGATCTTCAGAACTACACATAGAACCTTTGAATGATCTTTAGACCCCTGTTACACCTTAGTGAACTTTCTCAATGATCACTACAACCTCTTAACCACCTAGTGAACTTTGTAAGAACCACTTGAACCTCATTATTGACAGCTAAAACTTCCAATACCCCATATTGAACCTCCTCAGTTATCACTAGAATGTTGTAACACTCAACAACTTTCTAAAGGACTTCTAGAACTTCATTACTGATGGTTAACATCTTCAAAACTACACATTGAACCTCCCGATTGATCATTAGACGAACTTTCCAAAGAACCTCTTTAATTATGATTTCCAAAATACACCAGAATACCATTCGAATTTCCAATAGAAACTTTTCAGGGAGACTTTTCTAGAGCCTCTTCACTGAACGGTGCAACCTCTTAAAGGAACTTCATAACTAGAACCTTTGTCATAACAACCAAAACCTCAGGAGACAATCTGTACAACCTCTTGAGCAATACCCAGAATAACATAAAAAAGAAAACCTCTGGGGTTGCTCCAGTGAACTCTCTGATAGGATGATTTGATAGGATTCTTAGAAATTCTTCAAATTTAAATTTATTACTAGAACTTTGTCTAGAACCTTGGTTACATTTGGTAAATAATGTATTCACTGTTGAAGTGTTCCCAGAGTCCGGATGTGGCTGCTGACCCCAAGACCCCTGGGCTACACTGAACATCTGACTGCCACCACATACAACATCATACACACTATTCAACATTTTATGGCCGGGAACCGGAACATCTTGTAACATTATTAGTATTTTAATAAAGTTATGCAGTCAGTTTATGAAATACCACTGTCCACTGTCCTGTTTTATCTCTTTCTCCAAAAGGAGAAAGTGATAAAAAGCAGCAAAAAGAAACAAAATCCATTTCTGCGCAACTTTGTTTCAAACATTCAAATATCAACACATAAAGCAACATGAGGAGCATGATGAGACCACACACAGTTGTTGTTGTTGTGTAATATTCACAGCTCTGCAGATGCAAATGAGGACATGGAAAAGATGTTTACATGCTGATGTAGTTCCTGCTTTTTGTGAAAATACGTTTGGCCGAAGCAGAGCTGCTTCTTTCCTGAAAGGTTTTATGCAAATTAGCTCTGATTTGAATGAGTTGGCTACTGACACCAGAGGGTGGAGGGGGCAGGAAGTTCAGCGTGTAAAGCTGCACAAAACAAGTATGATTTGAAACGTGGAGATCTCGTCGTGTAGAGAAAAATTTAGAAAATATGAAGGAAGAGAAAATAAAACATGAGGATTAAAAAGTGTGCAAAAGAAAAACAGATTGTAGATTTATTAAAAGGGAAGCGTAATGATTAAGCTCTGAACATCTTGATTCAGTTTGACAGTTTTTTATGAAATGAGTGGGAGGGAGTCTTGAGAAACACATTCAGGAAACAGTCGACTTCCTCGTTTGTCTGAGACAAGTTGTTCTCTTCTCTGCTTTTCTTTTCTACTCATGCAGCACATCACAAATGACATTACACTATGTTAAGATGCTTTTCCACCGTTGTCAAACACAAAATTCAGATTTCAGTCAAGTCGAGTTCACACAGTATTCACCTTGTTTTAAAACTTTCCTGTTGTGTTTGATTTATGTCATCATTTTAGAGATTTGGAACTTAATCATCTTAAAGATTTTTACTTATCCATCAGAAATATTAAATGATATTAACTTATCAATCTGTTGGATTCATCAGAAATATGTCAATCATTTATTAAAGTTGAATTTTTTACCAATCATGTCACAAATTTATTGCATCTGCAGATCGGAACAGAATAAAGAATAAACAAAAAAAATAAGAAAAGAAGCAAAATAATGGATACAAGTGGTAACAATTTAATATATTGTTATATATTCCATATATATTTAATACAATCTGCATCTGAACTAATGAATTATTGTTCAACTTTATCGATAAATACAGTAGAAGCTAAAAAATGTTACATGAAATGTGTTTTAGAAGTAGCTACTCAGTTAGCGTTAGCCTTTAGCTCTGTCTACATTAAAATGGCGTCTTATAAAATGCGTTGCACTTCTTAGATGTTTCACCGACAGTGTGAGTCTTGTTGTTTTCCATATTTATTATTTTCAGGTGTTTGGTAACACGATTTTTCGGCAGCACGGCCATCAACAACAACTGACACCTGTCAGTGTCACATATAGTTTTGTTAGCTTTTGTTAGCACTAGTTAGCGTAGTGTTTTTTTTTATTTCCATCATCCAAGCAGAGACACGTGATTAGGTTTATAACAGTTCATATATGACCTTCTGTTACTTCAACAGACATGCAGACGCTTATATTATCTTACATTAACACATTTACACACAGCAGGCAAATCATACAACAGACAAACACTCCCATATCATATTCACTCCTGTTCCACTTTGCAGGAAGTAATGGTCCCAAACTTGCTTACGTTTACCTTTTGCATTGTTCATTGTCGCTGTTGCGTATTCACAGGAAGCAGTTTCAGTCATAACTTTAACCCGTTCGTTGAGCTGTGATGATCCAAACTGTGTTTGTGAGGAGGATGTTCATATTTAAAAAAAAAAAAAAAAAAAAACAGACAGACAAGAGACAAACATGTGCAGGAAACACAGCGCACATGAGCTCATTCTCTGCACAAACAGTAAATAAAACATCTTGTGTGTTAATAGATTCTCCTGAGAGTTTCCTCCTCCTACTTCTCTCTACAGCCATTAGAGAAACTCGACCTCTCTGTGATTCATATCTCCGGTCTGATGGATTCATGTCGTGTATAAGCGAAGGCAGAAATGTCACAGCCAGTCTGACATTATGACATTTACATGAAAGAAAAGAAAAAAATCTGAAACCTACTAACTACTACTTTGGTCTTTTGGTTGTGGAGGATGTGAAAGTGCTGAACCTCACGTAGCACAAAGTGAAGTAATTGAGCTTATATCCAGTATTTAAAAAATGTCATTAATCATAACAGACAAAATTATAAAATAATAACAATAATAATAATAATAATAAGAGATTATCCTATGTCCTTGATTTACCAGCCTCTGAAGCAAATAGAGACGTGAGATAAAACCTATTGACATGTCACACCCTTGTCTTTTATTGTGAATTAACATCATCTTTGTGCTAATGTCAGTGAAACTCAGTGGTTTCTCACATTTATTCTCGGCTTAACGGCTCAGCAGCTCTTCAAAGATTCAGTCTGAAACTTCTAAGTTGGCGTTGCCTTTTATCACAGTAACTCCTCAACTCTAAAATGACTTTTTTGATGCTAAAATCAAAGTTTTGCTTCAAACAACACCTGATAAGTTGAGCGAGGTGATTAAAACTGAAACTTTAGCTAAAACTAAATCAAACACACTTCCCATGATGCATTTTTGCTCCCCCTGATGTGTATTTGACTGAATAACGATGCATTTCTTTTGGTTATACGTTTAGAAAATCTGTTTCATCTGGCTCTTAAAGGGTTAATATTTGTCTGAATGTGTGGTCAGATGAGTCTGGATCAAAGCGTCGGTTCCTCACATCACTGACATCACAGCTCAGACTGAACTACATAATATCAGCGTGTTATTTTCTAAAAGAGGCCGGGACACTCGGGCGTGCTGAGGCCTTGATCCGACCGTATCATCGTTTCAGTTCTGGGTCGTCGTCCAAACCCCCTCCGCCTCCCTCCGAGGCCCCACGGAGCCAGCGGGGGTCTGTTTGTGTACATTCTCTGTGTGACGATGTACAGTGCTCAGACTCCTTTCATGCTCATCACACTTCCACTCATCTATTGAGAAAATCCACTCATCCACGACCGGTTTGATGAAAAGTTCCCAGAACTGGAGGGTGGAGGAGGGGAGGGGGTTTGTGTTTCACGCATGAGAAGTCGCTGTGGGATCGTTCGCTTCATGAAACTGGTAATGAAGCTAATTTTGATGTTTTTTGGCATCAAAAACAACCTGAGGGTGATGATATGAAGCTGGTTGCGTCATGGGAAATGTGACGTCCAGAATCCAGCGACGGCTCAGAAATGTGTCACGGAAATGTCTTGAAAGTTTGAATAAACCTTCATTCAATTATCTGTTACTGTAACCGGAGGAAACAAACGGCCACAATGATGTAATTTAATTTCTCACTACTTCCCTCAACAGAAAACCTGAACCATTAAAAACATTTTCACTTCCAGTTTTGATCGTCGATAATGAAACGTTCGTTGCTCGTCACCGCGTTGACGTTCACGCTCGGTTCAAAAAAAAAAAAAAAATACACACATTCAACATGTCGTTTTGGTTTTCGGCGGCTTAAATTCTCGGAGACGTGTTGCTGTAGGAAAACAAGCCACGAGCCGGAGACAAATGGAGGACGAAGAAGAATGAGGAGCTCTGTGAGGGCGATGGAGGTCTTCATCATCAGAGACGAGGTTCAACAAGGAGCTGCAGGCGAGTCACAAGTCAGACGAAGTTGTTAAAGATGAATTACAGACTGAAAGAAAACAGAATCTGGAGCCGAGAGGGTTTGACTCCGAGTCGCTGCTGCGTCTTTACAAGAGGAGGAGGAATAAATAAATCACATTTATATCCAATTCAAAGACACATGAAGGTAACACGACTGGATCAAGGCTACGAACCCAGACAGGGATTTTTAAAAGCTGCATATTTTTTCTCCTGCATTTTTGAAAATATCATCATCTTCCTCTTTTTCATTAAAAAAAAATATCACTGCACACACAAACCTGGATAAATACGCCAAGTTTTTTAAAAAAAAAAAATCCAGGGTCCTTTGTGTGGTCTGAGGGATAAAAGAACCAAATGACAAGAGAATGTGGACTGGGACGAAATATGAGGATATACTGTTTCTTTTTCTAGATCAATATCCAAAATGATGAGGACAAGTTGGAGCCAAGAGCTGGTGTTTTCAAAAATCTCTGTTTTCAGTGGGTATAAAAATACCCAGCTACGTGTGTGTGCACGTAGCCATAGTTAATATGATCCTGGTCTTGTCTCATACAAACCAGGTCACAACCTGTTTGTTTACATTTGACCAGAACCACCATGTTTCCGTAAAGTGAACCACACAACGGAGTCTGGTCGTTGGTGTGACAGTTCGTTGGCCTCGTGTCGCTTCATTCAGAAAAAGAAAAGAAATAGTGTCGTTGTGTTAAAACATAAAATTTGATAAACAAATCAAGTTTTTTTTTTTAAAGGATCCGACCTCATGTTTTTTTTTTTTCTTTAACAGAGACGACTGACTCACTGATAATATCTGTCTATTAACATCCACTGCTATTTTTGTTTGTTCATAAGCTGATTTGCATCTTCATTCAAATCCACGTTTCCTCGGTGTCGAAGCGGCGACGTGTGAGAGATCAGAGCAGCTCAGGTGTTTGAGTCATCGCTCGTTAACACGACGTCCGCAAACGTCCGCAAACGTCCACGCAAATGTGACATCATCACGCCAGAGGTGATGTCAGCGGCTGATAAATCAAACAGTCGCTCTCTGAACTTAACAGACTCTTAGTGACGCTTCGATGGAACCACTTCAAACACTGAACACACAGGTCAATGGTCAAAAGGTCAAAATACACATTTCCTCTAGATTGACCTTTATCATGTCTTTTCTTCTTGCATTTCCAACTTTTATTTGACTTTTTGAAGTTATTTTTAATTTGATGTCCTTACTTTTAGGTTTGTAAATTGAATAACTAACACTGGGTTTATTATATTTGACAAAAAACCTCTCGCCAAAATATATTAAAGGTCCCATATTATGAAACAAATCACTTTTGATCACTTTTTGAATGTTTTCTCAGGTCTATACTGCCTCTACACACGCTGTGGGTTTGATAATGAAACAAAATTGATTAAATATTAATTTCACCAGTGTTAGAAACCGTGTGTTTAGACAGTTTGTTCTACGTCACAGACGGGGATATTTGAATAACATCCACCTCCACCCTCCAACGTAATGAATCCCCACCCAGACTGAGCTGCGTTATCCTCCATTTTTTCTCACTAGTGCTAGCTCAGATGTCGTCCAATCACAGCTTGTTACCAGACAAGAAAAGCCAATTTTTGACCTTTGAACTACTCACAAAGCATCCTGGGTGATGTAGTTATTTAGGAAATGTGGCGTTGTCGCTGTGGATTTTCGTCTTGTAAACAAGACAACAAAGGTAAGACAGGTTTTCTGATCATGTTTATCGATCATTTGAACGTTATTGATCATTCTATTGCTGCTGGCTTGGTAAATTTGATGGATTTTGATTAAACTATGCTTGTTTGTTTACTAAGCGCTGTGTGGAGAGGGCGGTCGCGGTTCGAGTTCACGCCTTTTTGTGGAGTTTGCTTACTTGTTCTTTAATTGAAGCTTTAGCTGTGTTTGGTTGTTGTTGAAGTGGTTTATATCAGCTCTTAGCTGTGATTCTAACATTCCTGAGGATATAACACATGTCGATGTTTTTGAAGCAGAGATAGTGATACAAGCCATGAAATCAGATGTGACATACTCTGCCCCCGGGACTGGGGGCTCAGAAGTCTGTAATCAGCTTTGTAAATGTTGACATTATGCAGCATGTAGACATTTATGCAGGGCAGGGTGCTCTGCCATACAGGGGACTTCCTCTACCTGCTGCAGCCGTCTATATCCTGTTATGGTGAGTATCATGGAGAATGACAAATCTGTATCTGTAGATTATCTGTAGACATACAAGTAAGTTAAACTGAAAATATTACCTTGGGTATTTTCCTGCCTTCAGATGTCATTAATGCACAGTGTCTGTATATGCAGGCTACATGTACTGCATATATGTAGTGGTGATATTAAACCTTGTTTTTAATAGTTTAATTTTAGACTAACAATTCAGAGACATCCTGCTCCATACAGAGTCGCGGTGTTTCTTAGGTTGTCTCCCCTTCCTCTGGGTCGGACTCATGTTCGAACATATGAAGTTGTACAGAAGCTGCAGCCGTGTCATTAGTAAACTCCAGTGCTGGCAGAGAGACTGGGGGGGGCGTGACCCAGCACAACCACCAGTTCCAGAATGGGACGTGCCAGTAGCAGCTCATTTGCATGTAGGAAATCTAATGAGAATCGGCCTGTTCTGAACAGAGGGGTAGAGAGGCAGACAAACATGCCTAATCTGAGAGGTATTTTCAACAAACTACTTTGGAGATAAGTTCAGTGGAGCTCATAGAGCTATGTTAACTATGAAGGGTATGATATGGTACCTTTAAAGTACAATAATACATGACAAATTAAAGTATTCTTCTTTTATTTTCACCTATACAATGTCTTATAAAATGACGAAAAAGGTATCATGGTTGGACCCTTTAAAAAAAGGCTCTAAAATGAGTGAGAAATTAGGGAAAAAATGCTAAAAAAAAAAAAAGTAGAGCTGGGAACTTATCGTTCCTGGGACATGGTTTATAAAATAAATCCAGAGGAAAACTGACTCCTGAATAAAGATTAACTTGACGTTTGTAGCACAGGAAGTTTTATGGACTCCACACAAAAAAGAAAAAAAAAAGAAAAAAAAATAACAGTAGTAGATGACACAGCTGTCTGACCACAAACTGATACAATCACGTCAACATCACCACAAACTTCAACATGACGAGGCTGAATGTGTTTATTGTGACAGGTCAGAGCAAATGATAGACTGAAGCAACAAACACAGACAGAAGCTGAAGTGTGACGGAGGAAAAAAAGTCGTGTGGGAGTTACTGTTTACTGTTTTACAATAGATCATCTCAGACAAATGAACTTATTTATTCATCATCGTAATGACAATTTAATGATGTACTTTGTGGAATATGCATACATACATATGTAATATTATTCTCCTTGTTGGCTACAATCTGCTGATACACGAGGCTGAATTCTCCGATGTCAGTGTTGCAGTGTCGGTCAGTGCCTGATGATCTGGTTCCACCTGTTTGGACTCAGACAGCAACATTAACAGATAACAGCTGTAGTATGACGTAGGAAGTTGTGGAAGTTTTACAGTGTCTCAAACTCGAAGACAAATCAACTTAATAAAGATTGTCTTCATAAATCTGTAGAAAAGAATAAAATTCTCATTGTAACACAATGAAATGAAGGACTAAATTAATTTTTTAAACATATAACAGTATAAGGTTTTTGTGTGGATTAAATAAGAGCAAAACACAATATATTAAGTTTGTGACTGTTTTGTGTGTAACTGGGGAAGAGAGAATGAAGTCAGAACAAAGAGATAAATTCATCAAATACATTTAGCTTTTGCTGCATATTTGTAAGCTGCTCATTTAACTCAAACACAGTGAGTAAAGTTCAGACAGTCAGATAATGACTGTGAAACCACATCTAGATGAGTTCCTGCAGCGTCATACACACACACACACACACACACAGTCATTGTCAAAACTTCTTCTTTTATTTTGAAGGGAAATAATTCACACTGAGTTCACGTCCCAAGAGTTTATGTCTTCATTTAATTGTTTAAGCAAATGTGTGGTGACGTCGCAGCGGGCGACAATACACAAAGAATAATGTGTGTTTTCCTGAGAAGCCACACACACACACACACACACACACACACACACACACACACACACACCTGTTCAACAAACAGTAACAGACTGACTCAGTGTGTTTCCATCAGGTGTTTCCCTCAGCGGTTTTGTTTTGTGTTTGAGAAATGATGTGAATCCTCTTTGTCTCTGCAGAGAAAGACTACAGCAGCCTGTGTGAGCGGCAGCCGATCGGACGTTTACTGTTCAGACAGTTCTGTGACACGAGACCCGAACTGAGACGTTGCGTCAAGTTCCTGGACGCTGTGGTAAGAAAAGACCATGTCCATGGTTCAAATCAGTTCAGTACTTTTTAAAAACACGACACATAAACAGGCACAATGATTAAACACATAGTAAAGATCAAAAACTTTGAAGCGTCAGTTCGCTCTGTCAGATTTGAGCAGAACCAGATCTGATTCATGAATTGTTTCCTGATCTGTGAAGTTCAGATGTGATTAAAGTTGATTTAAGTTTCTTCCATGTTTCATCGTTCAGGCTGCAGATTTAATTAAAATGTTCCTTCTGCTTTGATCAGTGTGTTTTAAAAAGGAAGTTGAGTTGTTTATTTGCAGTGTGATGATGTATCGTACGTCTGGAAAACCTTCCACATGTTACAGTTCAGTCCATTTTCAGTCCACATGAGTTGATACTGATTCATTTCCTACTTGTCTACAATGTCTGTTTAGAATAGAATAGAATAGAATAGAATAGAATAGAATAGAATTTATTGTCATTGTATTGTCATTGTAACAGAATTGAGGGTGCTCCCACGGAGCCAGATGCACCACAAAGAGAAAAAACAAAGATTGACAATCACAGTGACAGGCAGGAAAAACAAACATAAGAGGTGTCATAGAAACCAACACACAAGAGACGACATAGGGTGAGAAACAATACAACATATTAAAAACATGGGATATTCTCTTAAAAATAGACACAAAATGTAAACTGTAAAAACTCTGGATGTAGAGCAAGAAAAGTAGTGCAACAGAATATATATACATTTATAAATGTATGGATGCCAAAGCAGTCTGTGTTAGTTGGTCAGCAGGATTACACAAACTGGATCAAATCCATTAAGTTTTGGGTCAAATGGCAGTGATCCAGGAAATGATGTTGATTTTATTTTTTTTAAATCCGACGTATTTATGGTGTTGAGATGTGTCAGATTATAATCTGAGTCAGACAAATTATACTGAACATTTCCATTCCAATCTGTCAGAGTCAAAGACGAACCGTGTTTGAACAAATTAATAAATGTAAAAATAAAATAAAAATGATCTCCATCGTGAAGTTTAAAAAGTCAAGTTTGGAGGAAAAAAAGATGACTGATTTGGTGGATTTCATTCTTTCATTTCTTTCATTTTTATTGACAGATATTTAGATTAGTGCTGAATGATTGTAATTGATTTGATCAAATCAAATCAATTGTAATTTGGAAGTACATTTATCAAGTAGCAAACAGCTGAATTGATGATCAGATTTGTGTGAAACAGTCAAGTTTTACGTTACAGTGGCGCTGACACCGAAGAACAGCAGCACAGTGATTTTTCGGATATTTCTGCTCAAAGAAAATATATTGAGTTGCTAGCTACTTCAGAGAACTTGGTTAATGCAGTCTACTTGGTTAACATAACTAAAATTGCTATTTTTTCTAACCTAAAACTTGTCTGTTAACTATCAAAGTTACATTATAAAATGACACTTTGTTAGCTAACTTCACTATAGAACTAATTTGGCAACTTTAGCTGATTTAACTTTTATTGTCTAACTTGACTGTGTTAGGAAACTTAGCTACATTAACTAACCAAGCTAATTTAGATATCTTAGCTAACTTTGACACCTCGGGTAATTTCGTCACATTAGCTAATTTAGCATCGTTAGCCTTCAAATGAGACAGTTTAGTCTCCACCTGTTATGTATGTGGAGATAAAGGACACACCCTCGGTCCCCAAGGACAGCAGCACTTCAGTGATTTGAAAAAAAAAAAACAGATGCTGATCAAAATATAGTGAAATGCAAAACACTATGGCAGCTGTATGAGGAGTTATGGCTACAGGAAACAACGTGTTGAATGTCCCTGCTCTTTAAAAAAACACTTTTAGCTCATTCTCATCCTTGTATTAGAATATAGAGTAGTTTAGATGAAGGCTCTTGTGCTAATTTTGTTTTTTTTTATATTTATTACAAAGTGAATATTCAACTAATCTAGAGTTTTCTTCAGGTAAAATTTATGTGGACCGACCTTTTTAAACAATGGAGTAAATCAGTGAGCTACTTCTCATGTTGCCTGTGATGCAGAAAGTTTAATTATTTTTAAATGACTCTAGAGTTTGTGGAGGAGGAGGAAGTAGAGTTTAATATCTGTTTAATGAGATACAGGAACTCTTGACTTCTGGGAGCAAAGGAGCACAAACTGCGTCAGTGTGTCGGCCTCTTCTACTTCCCTTAATTTACAACACACACACACTCGCTCACTGTGTGTGTGTTGACCTGATCTCACTCTGCTCTCTTGAGGAATGTTTCAGTTTATTTCACACTCAGACAGAAAAGTAAAACGTTGCTTTGAAGAGTGGTTCTTCCTGGTTTGTGGTGTCTGAACTCATCGGACCAGTCGGCCGATTATCACTCAGGGTTCCTCCTTAGCCGTCGAGCCGTCGCCTTTCGTCAGATTACTCATCAGTCGTTTCTCAGAATGCCTCATGTTTTACTCATTAAATGTGTGAACTCTGTTGAGTTGCAATGTTTGACCTGATGATGGCGCTGGATAAAAAGTGAAAAGCTGGTTAAGATACAGATTTTACATCAGAGAATCTGAATTATCAAGTGGAGCAATGACCAGAGGGTCAAAGATGGCTGCCGTCCCCACGGTCATGTGACCATAGATCCTGGATCAGGTCTCTGTGAGTCTGATCTGATCCCATGTCATTTATTAATAAACTTTATAGTTTCAGATTAAGATAAAATGTTTAGTCTCTTCTAACCAGCCCGTTGTTAGCTGTTAAACAGCTAGCACGCTAACTGTAGCTGGAGACTGTTGGAGTCCAACAACGACCGTCGCCACCTGCAGGACGAGACGTGGAGCTGCAGTCAAGACGGGACAAGTCAGGGCTGACTGGTTAGCAACGGCTGACCTTTCAAATTAAAATACTTCCCTGTAACAGCTGATAAATAAATAAATAAACAGATAACAGTTCATCTGGAGTATAAACATTTGGACAGAACTAAAACTAAAATCACAACTTCCTGTTCAGACTTTTAGAATAATATTAGTGAAAGTAGGAAGCAGACTTGTGGCTTTAGCCTTGAGTTGATGTGACATCGTTAGTCTGAGCGATCAGCTGCATACGTCGCTGGTGATGTCTGTTAGGTTTGTCTCATTAGTCTCATTTTAAAGGTTCTTTTAAATTTGTCCAACGAATCCAGCAGGAAGTGTTTTGAATGTTAGACCTGCAACAGATGTCCTGTTAGTCCCTGCAACAGATGCAACCCTCACACTACAGCTGTTTGTGTCTTTTGTGACACTTTGAACGTGAGTTCAACCTGCCAAAAGGACCAAACAACACACAATAAAATAACACCCTCAAAGCGGGAAATGGTTTTGTTTGGACTGATCAGCCCCGATTCAGACAGTCAATATTTGTATCGTGATCATGAGGAAGTTAGACGGATCCTGTGATGTGACGTCATGCTGTGGATCAGTAATCCCTCAGTTTGATGATGATGAGTGAAGAAGAAGCGATCGATGAAGATGACGTCCACCTGTGTTTGTCTGAAGGCAGCGAGGCTCCTCTCTGACGGCCTCTCAGCTCTCAAGCCGCCGGTCGGATACGAGGCACAATACGAAGCAATTATGTTCTTTTTACTCCGCAACCACTTCCCGTCTGCGCTGTGAGAGCTCTGCGAGAGGACGAGATGGACGAGGAAAATGAGATTTGAACCGTCTCCGCTGTCACTTAGCATTAGTTTACAGGCTCTCGCTGCCAGAGGAGGGGCAGAGGAAGCACTTTGGAGTTTTCCAGTCAGGCTTCGGTTTACTGCAAGTCATTCAGATGGATGGTTGGCGTGGGGGGTGGATGAGCTGCAGGGTGTGGGACCAGCATCACCCCCTCTCATAAACGTTGAGCTGGGTTTAGTGAAGTTGAGGCCTGAGCGGTCTTCAGAGAGACGAGCAATAATTCTCCCTTATTGTTTATGGACTTTTAGTGCAGTCATCACATCATCATCGTGATTTGATCAGGTTCTTTCATCATTACACAAAATGCCAAGTCGTCTCCATGAACCATCCTCAGCTCATTAAAAACTCATAAAACAACGCTTCAGAGTTTTTGTTGTGCAAGTGTGATGAGTCGTAACGGATGTAATGGACATGCTTTATGGCAATAAATATTATTGTTTCATCACAAACAGAAGGCAGAGTCGGTCATGTGACGAAGCAACAGCCAGTCACAACTAGATTGAAAGTGGAAATTAGCAATAAAAACAGAGACAAAACAAAAAACAAAGTTAGAGAAAGAAGGAATTTACATTTTCTATTCATCTGTCCAACAGAAAAAATCCAAAAATATTCAATTTTGTGTTTGCATAAGAATGTTGCTCGTTAGGAAATTCTGGTCTTTTATCTGCAGTTTACTGTTTAGTGCTAGAAAAAAAAAAGTCCTTATCTGTTGTGCACCTTTCATTTTAGTGTAAGAAAATGTCTTATCTGTTGTGCACGAGAAACATACTTTCGATTCCTCTGTTCCTATGTCAAGTGTATGTGGAGAATTTAACAATAAAGCTGACTTGACTTGACTTGACTTTAAAAAAAAGAAGTGAAGAAGTGGAACTGTCAATATGTTGACATTTTTGCTTGAAAAGTTACTGAAATGATTTGTCAACAATCAAAAATAATTACTTTTAATTAAAACTTTAATTATTTTATTTTAAGTTAATAAAACACCTACTTTGGTTGCTTTAAATACATTTCTGTAAATGTTACAGTTCTTCTTAGATTGATATCATGTTTCCAGTACTTTTATCGTCCTATATAATTCTCGATTGAGAACTTGTGAACTTATGAGTAATTGTGTTGGGTTTTTTTGTGTGAATGTGTGGTTTACATCACATATATTTAACTTTTGCAATGTTTCATGATGTTTCGTCGTTGTATATTTGCAGTCGGAGTACGAGGTGACGCCGGACGAGAAGAGGAAGGAGTGCGGTCAGGAAATCATCGACAAGTACTTCAACACAAAGGTCAGTGTTTGTATGAAGTATGTGAAAGTCCCAGTAGAGTAGAAGCACAGATACTAGAGTAGAAGTACAGACACTAGAGTAGAATAAAATAACTTTGGTAGAAGTTCAAGTCGTCACTAGAATGATTCTCCAGTAAAAGTCTTAAAGTATCTAGTATTTACTGTACTTCAGTATGACAGTAATCTATAAGTAAATGTAGTTAAGTGTAGAAAGTAAAAGTACAAGTATATGTTAATAAAACAGAAGAATATTATGAAGTTTATCCAGCACTTTAAAACATGGAGCTACAACAATCTTCATAGACAATGAATGAGTCTGAACTAAAGAACTAAAGTTGTTCTTTTTTCACTAAATGTAAATTAGTGTTTGATATTGATATTGTTGAAGTTTCTCCATCATCCACCTTTAAGATGGAGCCTCCATCAACCCTCAAACATGGTGTTGATGGTCTAAATAGTCACAGGTCGACTTATTGAACCAGAGCTGGAGAAAACACCACATTTACTTTCATCGCTCAACATTTAAAATGTATCAGAGTAAAAGTGTCATTAAGTTAGGTAATGTAGTGAAGTCAAAGTGAAGGTTAAGTACAGATATTCCTAAAACATACTGAAGTACAGTAGTGAAGTATTAGTACTTTGTTACTAAAATGAACCTCTGGTATTTTATTTATTTCCTGTTTCACCAGCGGGGGCAGCAGAGGCAACTTTGTAAAGTTTTAATCTTTTTTTAGACTGTAAACTATGTAAACATTAACAAAAGTTTCTAAAAAAAAAAAAAGTCTGCATGAAATAACATTTGAGAAAATTATTGTTAAAAAGGTTCAACTAAAATAATAAAACATATCTGATTAATTCCAAAACAGCATCATCATATAAACTCTTCCTGATGGTTCATTCAACAGTTTTCACTTTTTTTCCTCTTTCTCTTCAGACGTAAAAGAAAGATTTAATTTTCTACAGGAGAAATAACCTGATGCATGCAAAAAATAAATATAAAGAGAAAAAAAAATCCTCTCCCGTCCAAAAAAATGTAAAGAAATACTAAACCAAAGATTAAAAACAGAGAAGACAAGGTAATGCCATTTAAAACCCAAAATTAGATCAAATTGCAGTTTAATTCAATTTTAACTCAAAAGTCACAGGAAACAAGAAAATAATCCACTAATGTAAAAACCACTGGAGCGATTCCTTTAAAGATAAAGAGCTCGTAAGCTTCAGTGGGTGTGACGATCACACACACAACATCCTGCTCCTTTTTTTTTTTTTTTTTTTTTTAACGCCGCTCTTTAATTGACATCATCATGATGTAAACGCGCCAGATTGTTTCGTATGTGCGGTTCAGGGCAGGTCGACGTTTCTTTTCCTGATAATTGTCAGATGTCCGACCGTGAATCTGTGTGGAAACAAGTCTGAACACGCAGCAGCAGCCGCCGCCTGCAGAGTGTTGATTATCATCCGAAAGCCAGTTCATCCAGCTCTTTCTCCCTGTAGGTTTGCTCCCTGTTTACTGACATTTTTGTTTTGTTTTTTTCTTTCACCATTCAGTCAGAGGATCATGTTCCTGAGTTGGAGGACGTCATGTTGGCTCAGTGCGCTGAGCGGCTGGAGCATGAGGCCTGTAAAGAGCTTTTCAAGGATTGTACCAAGTAAGAATCATCCCAACCCATCTGTTTGGTTTATTTCATTCAAAAAAAGGAAAAAGTTTTGTCCTTGCTTACATTTCATAAACATAAACAGAAGTTTACACTCACACATGCATCTATAAATAATAATAATTGACTTCATTCAATTTAGTTTTTGGCAAAAATGAAGGGATTTACTAAAATTATTCCCAACCAGACAATAATGTAAACAGGTCAAACATACAAATATAAAATATAAAAAGTTTGACTGGTGAAGTTCAGTTTGGATACTGAGATTTCAGTATTTTTAAAAACTTGTACTTTAAAGACTTGTATTTCTTCTTTAACCCTTTAAAGTGACGGTCCAGAGTAATATGAACCCAACGTCTATTTCACTACAAATACAAATGAAACAACAACTCAAGAGATATTTTACGCTGGTTGAAGTGATATCGAGTTACTGTTTCTGTTTTCACAACCAAATAGTTCACAATAAAAGTAAATGGGGCAGTCAGCCAAACGTATCTAAAGTGTCATTTTTTTAACCACTAATAAAGCTCAAAATATCACTTTATAACAACTAGTGTTGAAGGATGTTCCAGATCAGCAGATTCATCATTTTTGTCACTCTTCACGGACACATCATTCTGTTATTCAGGAAAGTGATGAATCTGCTGATGTGTAACACCCTTCATCACCAGTTGTTATGAAAACAAGATGTTGGGTAAGTCTTGTAAAACAGTGTTTTTAAATAAACTCTGGGTTCACTGACTAAGTTATCAGTACTTCAGTTTATGTGTAGGGACCCTATTCATGCTACTGCTGAAGTGAAGTGATATTTTGGGCTTCATTAGTGGTTAAAAAATGACAATTTAGATACGTTTGGTTGACTGCCCCATTTACTTTCATTGTTAACTATTTGGTTGTAAAAACAAAAGACGTTCAAACTCGATATTACTTCAACCAACGTAAAATATCTTGAGGGGGAGTTTGACTCATATTCATGGTGAAATAGACTCTGGGTTCCTTTATCACTTTAACACCAGGCACATCAAATAATAGCCAGAAAAATTAAAAACTTTTGAGGTGTTAAACCATCAAATTACAAAAACAAAAAGAAGGGGTTAAAGATAGAGCTCTCAGAAACTCGTGTATCAAATGTGATACAGTTGGAAATTAAGGGTTAAATTATAGTTTCAGTTTCAGTTTGCACTTAAACATAAAGTAGCACATCAGGGTTAACAAGAATTAGTTCTCTAAAGGTTCATTGTTTATTTTAGAAGACGATAGTCACACTCGATACTTATCTTGCAGTAAACACCATCCGCTTTTGTTTTTTTATGCTTTTTTCATTAGATTATCGCCACTGTCGTCTCGCCTCTAAACGCCAAGTCAGTTATATTTTCTTGTTAAGCTTAATAAAGAGGAGAGAAGTGAAATTAACACTTGCCATCAGTCACCAGAATCTGATTTACTCAACATGAATGAGCCTTTCAGTCAAAGCTTCATTTTCTTTCTTTTCTTTTCGACCTCGGCTCTAAAAATGGCCTTCGTGCCCTCTCAGACTGTAAACACTGAAAGTGAAGCGCAAACAAACTAGAATCACGGATGCCTGATAAGATTAAGTCTATTAGATTATTCTGACAATGGATGGTAATATATTGTGAGATGTCTGCAAACCAAAGCAAATGGTGCTGAAGTTAAAGCATAACTTATCCGTTCACTATGAGTTATAACATCTGTTTATGAAAAAAACAGGAACATCAGGGTTGGAGGGTTCTCTTGGAAAAATAATGAATAAATTCTTGTGGTTCGGTTACAATCATGAACAGAATAAATGCATTAAAACGAGCACAGCTGGCTTCTTCGCAACACGCCAACAGCCCGAGCGCCGACGTGAATGTCGTCTCTGTCTATTTGGGATTTGGCGGCGTCTCAAGTCTTTAAAGTCACAAGGCTCGAGGCCAAGTGAAGTCACGAGTCGCCGTGGCCAGTTAGCTTTTAAAGTAAAAACCATGTCGTGGTGCCTTCTTATATAATCAATAAACGACTAACGGACAAAACTTAGATCTTAGCTTTTTCTTCACGATAAACGGCACAACATACGAACTCATGTATTTAATCTTGTTTCATTACTCTTATTGAATCTAAACTAATATATTCAATACAACCCACGGCAAGTCACGGCTGTTTGTAAAACGGTTCCAAATTTAAAATAGACTGATGCGTTTACACGAACTAACAGTTTTATTTTCCATCTTAATGTATATAAACCCTTTAACCAACCAGCCAGAGTCAAAACAGTTCAAAAGTACAAAAAAATGTAATAGATTTGTACACGTTGATGCAAATTTTACGCTCCACAGTTTGTAAAACCCGTTTTTCCTCACATTTATTTTCAAACTGCTGTTTTCCTACTTGCAGTTTAGTGTCACATTTTTTATTCAAGTTTATCCAAAATCTATAGATTTGATTCATGAACATGGACGCTGATTACCTGCTGCCTCTGTAAAAATGATCCATTTTGTTTCATCTTAATCAACAACCAGGTGTAAACTTGTTGCTGTATTGATCCATGGTCTTTGTTTTTCTTACACCTCAGATTTTCCTTTTTTTTTTTTTTTTCATGACAACAAACTGTCAGGGCAATTTGTAAAACAGATCGATTGATTCATTTACATGGACACAAGTTTTTTGGGGATTTCCTTCTTTGTTTTATTTTTCTACTATTGTCTTTAAAATTCTTCCAGACTTTAAATCTACTGAAATGTGTTTGTGAACATTGATTTTTGGGTCTTTATTTTTATTTTATGATACTCACTCACTATAATTCATAGCCGATAATATAATTCACAGCCGTCAGCCACAGTTGTAAAATAATCCCAATGAATCGTAGATTGTCTCGAGTTTCCACGGGTTGTTTTTGTGACAATCAGCATGATTGTCAAACTACCGTATGACTCAAATATAAGACTTCAGTATTTTTCCCTTATTAAAAAACTATGAAAAAACTGGGTCGTCTTATATTCGGGGTCCAGGGACCCGAGGGTCTAAACCAGCAGGAGACAGTGTTTCTCAGACATTGACGAGACTGTGGCGCTGTCATAGTCTAATCATAGTTTCAAAATAGGGCCGGTGATAATTGTCCTCATTATGGTACTTGGTAACTGCAATGCTAATGCTAATGGGGGCTCCTGGTTAAGTGGTTATGGTGTATTACCACCACTGGTGTATTTATTTTGTGCAGCTGTTCGCTAGTTCAAGTCCCGACCCAGACAAACTTTCCTGCGTCTTCTCCTCCTTTCCTGTCTCTCTACACTGTCTCTGTCATTAAAAACAAAAAATCCCAACAAATAATGACAAAAAGAAATAAAAAACACTTGCTACTACAGGTCATGTGTCAAGGTCATTGCTAAATTTTCCAAAAATGGGTCTTGAAGACGAGGGATTGTCTTTTTTCAGGTCAATGCAGTATTACAGTGGTAGTTTGTAATATTTGTAAAATGTTATGGATTAATTCACATACTATATAGACACAAGTTTAGCATGTTTTCCTTCGTTACTGTCAAAATTTGATTGTTGGTTCGTCCATACAAATACAGATTTTCGGTATTTTTTCGGTTTTTCTGTGACACTTGGCCACAACGTGCAAACTTATATACAGCAGCACAAAAACAAAAACAGTTGCACAGTAATTTAAGCTATTTATTTATCTACATAGATACAGATTTCCCGTTTATTTCGTGACAAGTACGAGCGTTCAGGTCCTGTTTTGTTGTTGGACTGGTTCCATTTTCCGTCACGTCTTTTTTTGCGCGGCTGTACATCTGAGGAAGATGTTGTTTAAGTTAATTCAACTGATAGCTACAGTTCCTTTTTCATATCAGTATTTTCCATCAAAACATGTGATGTACACATAAAATGCGATGCTTTGTTAACGATTAGACCAGTGGTCTTCAAACTCTTTGGCCTTTAGCAAAGAAAACAGCGTTTAGTGTGTCAGATGAGGCTGAATCAAAACATTTCATAGAAAAATAATAATATAAAGATTCTAAAAATCTCTAGAAACAGAAACACAATCAGTCACAGGTGATGTTAACTCTTTTACCTAAAAACATACTCTTTTTTTCCCCCTCACCACTTGTCGTCTTGTGCTGCTTTCGCAATTACTTATTTTATTATTTCACCATTTCACAACACTGTAATCACCATTTCACTGGCAGCTTCAGGCCTTTAGCTTTAGATCAGTTTCCAGTATTTCTTAAATGAGGAAATTCAGTCATGACTGAAGGGTTTGAAATAACCTGAAATACAACTTTGTGGATCCAGAGGATGTTTACGTTGCTCATCTCACTGTCAGATCAAGTCTTTAAAGAGGAGATAAGTATGTAAGTAAACATACAGGACAGAAAGAAAACGATTCTAATGACAAATGTCTTGTTGTTGATTCGTTTCTGATGAGGAAGGGTGTCTCAGTTCATCCCGTGAGCATCATTGAGCAACATCCTCTAACAGCTCTGTTCGTACTTGTTGCGTAGGCGTCAGGCAGCAGAGGCCGGCGGTGCCTTTTTTTTTTTTTTTTTTTCAAGCCACATCAAGCACAAGACATGAGTAATTTTAACATGTTATTTTTCAGCATCTACTCTACACACTCGTACTCGTCTTTATGCTCGAGTGAAAGTTAAAGAGTCTGATGATGTTTTACATTTTGTTTGTTTCATCAGCAAATGACATGAGGTTAATTAGAAGAGGCTCGTTTATGAATCTAATTTCAAACAATAAAAATTATCCTCCCTTTTCTCCGGGTCACGATGCGTCCCACCTTCAGACAACGGACAACAAACACAACTTATATTGTTCAGTAACAGAGAAAATCAGATCCAATCCAAAAAAAAAAAAAAAAAAAAAAAAAAAAAAAATATGGATATGAATTATCAGTAGTGATTTAATAACAGTTAGACAAATCATATATGGAGTTTGAAACATGACTAACATGTTTCAAATGTTGTTCATTATCATAAGTTATTTGATTAGTTGATATGTCCTTGTGCTTTGTTAAGCTCCATGATCAAGACGTTGATACATGCAAAAAAACCCAACTCCATCATTTAAAGCTGCAGTATGAAAGGTTTTTGTTATTGCTACATAACCATAACTTTATTCATCAAGACTGAAGGTAGTTTGTGAAACAATCATGGAATTGAATCCATTAATTGTTGACAAACTCTTGTGGAAAGTGAAAATCATCATCAAACTTTATTTGTATAGCATTTTTTGTTCAATAAAAATGCAGCACCAGGTGCTTTACATGTTAAAAACCAGAATCAGTCCCATCTGCCACCACCTCCACCCTTAATCCTTATCAATAATACAACATGTGTGAGGAATTATAAGAAGAAATGATAATATTAGTAATATTACTGGGAACAGCAGAACCAGAGAGGGAATAATATCGCTGCCAGCCCCGGCATGGAGCCACAACCCAACCTCAGGTGTGGTAAAGAGCCAAATATCACTGTTATAAAGTGGATGCATGGACCCCCACTACAACCAGAGGAGGTCAGACCCAACCTGACCCAGCACCACAACAACCAGAACAGACCTGAAGATGTAGAGAGCTCCCACTGAGTTAGAAACTAAAAAGAACCTAAAATAAGTAACAAAAAGTAAGAATGAATAGAATTAACTATGACATGAATGAATTTTCTCTTCACATATCGTCTTCACATCCAAACAAACCTGGAGCGGTTGTCAGGATGTAAATTAAGAACTGGTTTGATAAAGATAAACAGTCTCAGTTAACTGAGGACGGTTGGTGATGAAAACCAACAGACCAGACATGCAGGTGGAACAAAAACAACTTCTCGTTGAGCCGTCTGCAGACAATTATTCAGAAAATCCCCCTAAAAAAAAACACACAAAATATGATCCCTCATCCACAATCCTGAAGAACAACAACAGACCAACCAGTTTGTCGTCTGCTCAAACCTTTTAATCCCCGACACCTGCCGGCTGAGGCCAATCAGAGAGCAGCTCTGAGATCAGTGCCAGTTTGACTCAGGTGGCATCAATCTGGCCTCATCAGGAGCTTTGAGCTTCTTATTTCTGACAAAGATAAACTTCAACACAAAGATTAACTAGTAAACTTCCCCTTGTGTGGAAGTGTCAAACATTTCAGCAGAACAGATGTGTCTCAAAAATACTCTCCTTCCTCTTAAAGGATCATCCAGGTGAGGTAATAAAATAAGAAATAACTCACCTCAGATAAACTGGCTTTTGTCAAATGTCACATCTCACATGTTCACTGATGCTATCAGTCGTCTCAGGGCACATAGCAACATTAACCCAAGGAAATTATACACGGGAAAGTGGAGAAAATCAGCTCCGTGACAAATTAAAAACATCTGAGTTGAAACTGAAACGCTAAACTACAAACATTTATTCCACTTATTCCTTGATGTATCTTAACATCTTATAAACCAAACGATGATTCAATTAACTGAGAAATTAATCTTATTGATATCGATATAATGACGACAAAGACTTTGTGTAAGAACCTGGGTTGTATAACAGATATTTTGATTAGATTATCAAGAAAATGTTCATCAAAGTTCAAAATGAATCATTCAAACCTGTTTATGTCAAAGTTATTCAGTTTACTGTCACATAAATCCTCACAACTGTTGAGCGGGAACTATATCCTGATTGTCTTTATTCTCTAAAGTGTTTATATATATATATACATATATATACATATATATATATATATATATATATATAGCCATAAAGTTGTAATGAGTTATTTTCAAAACGATGCGGTGAATCTTCACAATAAAGAAACTGTACCCACAGGAGGTTTCAATTGATATATAATTTCTTCAAATTTAAATTGATTTTAAATTAAATTAAATTAAAATTATTTGATTTGATCAAAATTTTGGATCTATTTATAAGAACGTTGTTCGTAGGTTTGTGAGTGAAAACTCGAGATTCTTTTAAAGGTTTTTTTTTTTTTTGTTGAATTGATTTGATTTGTCGTGTAACAGAAAATTTGTGACTACTTTGATTTCACCTAAATCTTCCTTTTGTTCTGATAAAACGATAAAAATGTCAGCGATGCGTCGACTCCCCTAAACAGTTAACATGATATTTTATCGTGTCGTCTCGCTCCCTGGTGGCAGGTCGTAGTATAGGTCATAAACTCCAAGATGGCGGTTTTATGCAAGATATTTTGGCTTCATTCAGTCTGCATCATCCATGTTCATATGAAATCACTGGTTCACGGTTCAACCTTGAGCATTTGTGACAGAAGCTTAAAATTTAAATAAATCATTGTTGTGTAATTGTGTCTTCTGACCACAGCGGGCGCTGTGTAGCTCAAAGTTACACCTCATGACCTGCATCTCGTCTCGTTTCCAGATTGATCCACGACTACCTGAGCGTGGCGCCGTTCGCAGACTACCTCGACAGCATGTACTACAACAGGTTCCTCCAGTGGAAATGGTTGGAGAGGTAACATCTCCGCTTCTTTCTCCGACTCTCTGACTCTCTCTGTTGTTTTTTTTCTTGCAGTCTTTTCTTTCTATTATGCACATCAGCAGAAAGCATAATCTCTTAACACAAACACGGCACTTAAAAGCTCACTTAGGCTTGTCTGGAGGCTGCATTAGCCTTAAACTCCATTTCAGTACCAGTAACAACATGTTAGTCGCCTCGACGCTCCGGTGTCTTTCTGTCCTCAGGTTTACCAGCGTGAGAGAAATGCACCGGTTTCTGAGTTTAACGTTATAAGTCGAATTTGAGCCGTGACGTTCAACTTAAGTGTTTTGTAATTATGGGGAGCGATGATGATGCAGGAGGTGCTGCAGGTAATTCTGGTGTCTAATCAGGTTTTATAATCACGGTGCAGTAAATCACAGCACAGACTGTAATGTTTCCTCCTCAGTACACAGTCATTTATTTATTTTAACCTTGAAACTTCCACCCAGGAGTAAATGGAGGAGTAAATGACTTCAACGTGTCTTAAATTCACATAGCAGCTGTTTTACCTGTGTCACACACTGCGTTTATTTGTTTTTATTATAAATTCAATAGAGATTCTCCTGAAGAGACACATCTTTATCAATATATACACACATATCTACATATGTACATAGTTTTTTGTTTTAAAAGAGGATGTATAAATACACTTTAATAGAGAAAACCAGAGGATGTTCACCTCTAATACAAATCTGAGTTATTATGCAGAGAAATTGCAGAATTTCCTGAGCTGTTTTGTGTGTTTCTTCCTTTAATAGTTTATTTGTCAGAAACCCTCAGGTTTTAGGGTGATGTTTTCAGAAAAAATAAATGTTTTACAAAGAGTTTTAATGGACGCCAGCTTCTTCTTCGTCTTGTTGCCGTTGATTCTCATGGTTCCTTTAGTTAACTTGTAGATTAACGTGCAAATGAAGTTACTTTCTGTAGCTACGATTCACAGACGTTGTTGCAGAAGCTGTAGTTCATGGACGTTCTCCTCTTGCATAGTCGAGCCTTCGTTTGTTGAAAGTGAAAATCCACATCATCGAGGTCAAAGTCTGAGCAGATCAGACTCAACCGTGACCACACCTTCACCGTAGCAAAATGTTGACAAAACATTTTGGCACAAAGAGCAACTGCTGCAGCCGGGAAGGTTGATTCACTGACATCACAAACATGTTCAGGTAGTTTCCTGAGAAACGGAGCAGATGTTTTATTTATTTATTTATTTTTTACCATAGAAGCTTTTATTGTTTATATGTTGGTGGGAAAAAAATAATCCTGAGTCATGATAAAAGTTGCTATGAGTTTCATAAGGTTTGTTTATAGGAAGAGAAACTTTCCCAGACTCCTCTTTGAAAACCTCAGTGACGCCATAAACAAACAGTAAATCCTGGAGCTGAGTTTAGGTGTTTAGGTTCGAAGGAATCTCCCCTAGTTTATTAATGTTCATATAAAAGAGAGAGAAACACCAGCCACGTTTATCAGAATGAAATTAGTCCAATCGGAGGGTCCAGTCGTAACGTTTCCATGACATCAGCTGACTTTTTACAACCTCAGGTGTTTATTCGTCCTAAACGTTTTGTCAGAAGAGATGTTTTCTACACAAGCACAACATCACAGCTGATGAGTCGCCTCAAGAAAGACAAACCTGGTTCTCGTCTTTTGCTAAATGGTTGATTTACAATCATCCAGGAAATGTGTCTCTCTAGTCGACCTCTTCTTGCTGGACGCCGTTGTTGACCTTTCACCGTGATGAGGTGGTGAACACGTTACACTGAGAATGTGAAGAAAATTATAGAAGCAGGATCCAATCACTTCAAGTGTTTCTGTGACTGATATTTTTATCTTAGATCATCGGAGGTTTTCGCCGCCTTCTCAACACTATTAAATTCTTTAGTCATAGAGAATGTGTGAATGTGGTTGTTTCCAGACAAAAATAAACATGTTCTGTGACACTAGAGTCCTTCAGGGAGTGTGGCAGGTTAATGATGGTCAATTTCTCAGCTCATTCAGTGAATTCAGAGAATCCGTCATGAACACCAGGGTCACTGAGTTGCTCCCGACACAGTCAGGACAGAGAAAGCATGAAAACCTCAGCCATTGTAGCTGCTGTCACAGAGGTTTCCTGTAGCGGCGACGCAGTTGAACAAGTGTGTGTGTTTCAGAGGCGACGGCTTCTTTAGTTTCCTGTTAACAACAGCAAACAAGCACATATGGTCTGTATGAGAGGAAAAGAGCTGTGGTCACAGAGGATAAGGAAGAAACTGATACTTCAGAGTAATTACGCAAAATCCGTTGAGTGAAAGTGATATCGCTTCAGGTTCTTCAGCCTTGACTGAGCAATCAGCGAACAGGGACCTGGTTTGATCAGTGAACATCATTAAAAGAAAAAGATCAAGATCTTGATGATTTCTCTAGAGAGGAAAACACAAATGAGACTGAAGGGCGAGGTTCTGGTCTGAGGTAAGTCTGGAGCTGGAAGGACACGAAGCCCGTCGATGAACTGATAAATCAATCGATCAATTCACCCTGTTGAGGAAAGGACTTCTAGTGGAGGTTAAACTATTATTACTGCAGCTCAGTGTCGATCACAATAAGTTGTCTATATTTTGTCTCATGAAAAGTCTGATGAATGTTGCGCAGGCTCCCTCTTGTTAACAGGATATTAGTTGTTGCTTGTTGCGCCAGAATTTGGCAACATGACTCAGACAGTTCAGGCCGTTAGACTGAAACACTCCCGTCCAGACGGCCTCTATCCGATGTCTGAATTATTCAAATCGTGTCTGAAAATGTCTCTTTCACTTGTCATGTTTTTGTTAGTTTTAACTTGGACTCTGAAGGAATTGCTTACAAGTTTACCGCCTCCTTTCAGACTGGACCGAAGCCAGAACTGATTCACAAGGAACGGTAACCAGAGTGAACTAGTTCTTCCAGAAAACGTTAAAGTATGAACGTGTTACATTTTGTTTGAGGTTTAAACGAAGTGTAAATGTGAACTTGTGATGTCATTTCACACAAAAACAGAACAAGACTCGTGTTGTGTCCTGTCCCTGATCTGAGACCAGCTTACTATTGTGAAAACAGTTCTTAATATAACAATAACTAGTTTCTGCTCTTTTATAATAATAACAACTTTATTTACAAAACACCTTTAATAGCAAAGTTACAAAGTGTTTTAAAGCAAAAACAATCAGTAGAAGTAATAATATCAACAACAAACCAGAAACCACAAAAAGCTATGAGATAAACATGAGAGATTTCTTTATATATATATATATATATATATATATATATATATATATATATATATATATATATAAAACCTACAGTACAGAGGAGCAGACATCACTTTGTTTCAGTGGTTCCTCCTTTTAAAACCTTTCATATCAGTTGGGTTTTTTATTGGACGTTCATGACCTTCTCTAGACCTGAAAATGAACAGAAAGGACTTGATCCGGACTTGATTCAGTCACCGGACTGTCAAATGACAACTCCCAGTCAAAGAGTAGGTTACAGACCACTTTTAAAAATCTTATTAAAGATAAAGCAACCGGACAAGATAACAGATTGTTGATGCCGGGGCCAGGAGGTGTAATTAGACTTATTTCTGATTAGGAGCAACGGGACATTACTGAGTACTGAGGTCAATCACACAGTAATTGGATTTAACTGAAAATTGTACGTCCTTTAAGCTGTTTATGCAAGTTTGAGGAGAATGGTGACTTGTGTGTTAAAAGCTACGGTGAAGGAAAGAACAGTTAACGAAAATTACTGAGGCCACACGTGGAAAATATGATGTCACAAGTTTGAAAAACCAAGATGGACGCTGTCAGGAAATTCAATCCTGAACCTCACACACATTTCGATCTGACTTTCTGAAGAAATTCCAACTTCCTGCTTTAAGTTGATCACACCCATAATATCCACAGACCAACAGCTGGTTTACCAAGCTGGATGTTTACTGATCTGAGTACACAGCCGTGGGAAAGGCCCTCTAGTGGCAAGAGTGGTGCAACGCAGCACCTAAAAACGTTTTTATGGTTTTACCGAAACATTTGGAGTCGACTCGTTAGCTTCTTCTTTAAAATGATGATTCAGAGTAACATGAACCAGAGTCTATTTCACCACAAATACGAGTCAAACTCTCCCTCAAGAGATATTTTATGTTGGTTGAAGTAATATCGAGTTTGACCGTCTTTTGTTTTCATAACCAAATAGTTAACAATGAAAGTAAATGGGGCAGTCAGCCAAATGTATCTAAATTGTCATTTTTTAACCACTAATAAAGCTCAAAATATCACTTCACTTCAGCAGTAGCATGAATAGGGTCCCTACACATTATAAAGTGATATTTTGAGCTTTATTAGTGGTTAAAAAATGACAGTTTAGATACGTTTGGCTGACTGCCCCATTTACTTTCATTGTTAACTATTTGGTTGTGAAAACAAAAGATGGTCAAACTCGATATTACTTCAACCGACATAAAATATCTTTAACTTGATTGTTATTCCGATTAAATCTTTAACTAAAAGTCATGAAACAACTTGTGTTTCGTGACTTTAATCTCAGTAGTATCACTTTATGACACGGTCGTCCAGATTCCCCCTGAGTCTGTAATTATACAAAGTAATACTAATTATTTGAAGATGTGGTGTTAAAAACAACATCCCCATCACAGGTCTTATTAAGCGCTAAATGACTCAGCCTGTTTTAATGAGTTTGTGCCCCAGGGTTTATTTAATTCACATGCTCCACTGACCACACGGTCCGAAGGGACGTTCACTTCACCGACGTCGTCACACGTTGGTGCGTTTCCACTGACGAACCTGTTTTTTAAACTAGTTTACATGGAAACAAGTCAAACAAAACTAAAGCAACACAGCAAACAATCACGACTGAAAACATCTGAACTTCATGGGGTTTTTTTATGTGTTTGTTTTAAATAAAATTTGTTTTTCTGTCCAACAGGCAACCGGTGACGAAAAATACCTTCCGACAGTACAGAGTTTTAGGGAAAGGAGGTTTTGGAGAGGTGAGTACACTTCAGTTTAATGTTTTAATATCAGATAAATGTTTTGAATCTGAAGATTTTCCCAAATATTTACCATGTTTTTTTTTTTTTTTTTTTTTTTGTAAATTCATCATAGAAATTCAGAGTTTTTTTATGCAGCCGATGTTTCATCCTCTTGATTAACAGCAACTCGGTTTGTTTGTGGTTGAATTAAACTTCAGTTGCTGACACAAATCTGCTCTTGTCAAACGTTTAAAATCATTAATAAAAAGTTTGATTGGTTTGATACGTTTACCAGATTAAATCAGTCAAACATTGGTTGATATTACGTCATATTTGACAACATAAGAGTCTTTTATTCACAGTCGTATCTATGATAGATGTTTAAAAGTTTGATGTAGACAAAGAAAAAGAAATATTTAATCTATTTTTCTTAATGTTTTGTCCTCATGCGGTTCCTCTTTGACCAGCGTGAGGCGCTGTACATCCAACTGGTCACAGACTTTACTGACAGGAGAGAGGGTTGAAACAAGTTTGCAGTTTTGATTAATAAAAGAGGCGAGTGTAAGGAGATAAAACAGACAGGTCAAATCATTTCTCCTCGGCTGTTCAGATGCTTTTCCGCTGTGAAGAAGCAGCAGTGTTTCTCTGTCCCTCTCTGATCTGTGAACAAAGGCTGCAGTTGTGCAAAAAAAGCCGTAACATGAATCTTTTTCTTGGCTCCTGAAGAGAAGGACTCGGTCTGCGGTGTCTGAGTCCTATTACACGCTGCAGAAAAGCATCTCTGTGCTTCGTATTTGTGCAGTAAGAAGAATCTTGACTCGGTCCTGATCTCACGGTGATAATTGATTAAACAGGTCATGAGATAATGAGGGACATGAAAAAACATCAGGCTGAGATTTTTTTTTTGCTGTCAACTCGTGTGGACGTTAAGACTTAAGACTTAAGTGATTTTGATGTTGTTGGTCAATATTTGCCTTCATTATTAGTTCATGTTAATTAACAAGTGTAAAACTCCCCTCGCATTGATCTGAAATATAAAGAAAACAAGTCAAATTAAACATTTACAGTGAACATGTAGATGTTCAGATGACAGTCATCAGACTGTTTCTTTTCCTTCCTAATTGATTTAGTCAAAGTTTTAATCCAATAATCAATGTGACTTATACTTTCTATTCCTAAAAATGTGTGTTAATTTATCTTATTATTATTATTTATTTGTTTTGTTTTAACCAGAAACATCTGAAATAGTTGTTGTTGCAGTTAAAGGTCAATACGATGTCCAGAGTTGAAGTAGTTTTTTTTCCTGTTGTAAATATGAGATTTACAATGTTGGAAAAATTTCTTTTCTTGTGTTGGAGCCTGTTTTTTGTCTATAATCTCAGCTCTGTGTGTATGTTTGAGCTTCCACTTGTCTGAAGTGTGTGATCTGTTTATTTTATAATTAGATCGTTAACAATTGACGTCTTGTCCGGCGCCTCGACGCCCTCACAGACGTGAAGTCACAAGTTGGGCGGCGATGAAGTTGCAGATTGTCTTTTTATTGCGGCGCATCTTTTCGATGAATCTCTGTGTCGCCCCCTGCAGGTTTGTGCGTGTCAGGTACGGGCCACGGGGAAAATGTACGCCTGCAAGAAGCTGGAGAAGAAAAGGATAAAGAAGAGGAAGGGCGAGTCGATGGCGCTCAACGAGAAACAGATCCTGGAGAAAGTCAACAGTCGATTTGTGGTAAACGTCTCGTTTTATTTGTTAAAAATTATGTGACGTCACCACAGATGGAAAACTCATAGAAACTGGATCATAACTTAAGATTCAGAAGATCGATGATTTATTTAGTTTATTTAAAACCATCTCGTTTATTCTGTCTCGTCTTTGCTTCGAAGAAAGTTGAGCTTCGACAGGAAACCAGAGCGATTACAGATCATCCTTGTCTCAGTTCACATACTTCTCCACTTACTATTTTGAGTGCGTAAGTGCGTTCACACTGACAAACATCAGCACTAATAAGACTTTGATTATTGATTAGAATTGAAAACATTGGGAGACGATCTGGGCGATCTGTCCAGTGACAATTCACCATTAAAAAGGAGAAGTTGTGATCGTTGTTACAGTTTAGTGCACAACACTTTGAGACAACACTGCCCTCCAAGTGTAGTGCACTAACGGAAGTATGTGAACTGAGACACATGAAGTTTATTATTCGTTAACATCCAAAATTGTGACCAGCGTCGTTTGTTGATTCGGTTTCATCCGGAGAGTTCGAGGTCTGAGTGTTAAAAAAGCTGCGGTCGTCTTAGTTTACAGCAGACTTAAGTCCTAAAGGTCTTAAGTTTAATCCACTTCCTGTGTCTGTGGTTCTCAGCTTCAAAGGTTCAACACAAGTTCTTGAAATCTACAAA
This sequence comes from Polydactylus sextarius, assembly GCA_016801845.1. Taxonomy (NCBI): domain Eukaryota; kingdom Metazoa; phylum Chordata; class Actinopteri; family Polynemidae; genus Polydactylus; species Polydactylus sextarius. The sequence goes on from CM028914.1 coordinate 3,845,519, forward strand.
TATATCATTTAATGTTAATAAAAGTGTTGGAGGAACGTGACCAAGAAAACAGAACCTTTACTACATTTTTTTTGTCTTTTCTTTACAGAATTAAACAGTTTAAAAAGTGAATCGTCACGTTTCCTCCTGAGGTTTCATGTCGGACGTGACGTCTAGTGTTTCACAGCTGCACTAATTAAAAACAACTCTGTGTTTGGTTTGATCCTTCGCCAGACGACCTCCGACTCGTTTCTGTCCGAGCTCCCAGGACGACGAGTCCTGCGGGTTCGACGAGTAAAAATAGAGAAACTTCCTGATTGAGCCGACGTTACAGAAAAGATCAGAGGCGACTTCTTGTGGCCGTTTCTCCTTGTTTCAACACCGAAATTTTATCATTTGAACGATTTCACCGTCATTCACTAACGTGTCTTTAACTCCTCATGCAGGTCAGTTTAGCGTACGCCTACGAGACGAAGGACGCGCTCTGCCTGGTGTTGACCCTCATGAACGGAGGAGACCTGAAGTTTCACATCTACCACATGGGCGAGGCGGGTTTTGACGAGACGCGGGCCGTCTTCTACACCGCTGAGATCTGCTGCGGCCTGGAGGACCTGCACCGAGAGCGAATTGTCTACAGGTCAGTGTGCTTAAGAAAATGATAAAATCAAGACGAGGCTTTTGTCCTGTTTGTTTTCAAGCTCTCTCTGTCTCTTCCTCTGTCGTACAGGGACCTCAAACCAGAGAACATCCTGCTGGACGACCATGGTGAGTCACAGAAAACACAGGAAAAATGATCGAAAATTAAATGAACGCACTCATTTTTAGACTCAGTGACTCACACTCCCTGGATAGACCATTATCTCTGAATATTAACAATATATTTATAGAATAAAGATGCTCTTTACACACCCAGAACCTGCCTGGATGCAGGTTCTCCTCTGAGCCACCAGAGGGCGCTGTGACTCCAGCAGAGCAGGAGAAAGAGCTGAATTACAAACTGCATTTAGGCCTCAATAAAAAAGTAAAGTAAACTGTCAGACAAAGTGCAAGAAGGAAATGTGATGATCTGATTCTTCAGTTTAAAAGTTTAAAAAGCTGCAAACGCTCAACATCTTGGTTTTAAACGAGAAAAGAAGCAGCTCGTCTGAACTGAGACTGATGAGCTCAGACGTCTGTTTGATCTGCTGCTTCACATCAAAAGGACACAAACATTATATACATATATTTATTTATATATATGTATAAATATATGTATATAATGTTTGTGTTTGTGCTGTCCTTTTGATGTGAAGCAGCAGATCAAACAGACGCCTGACTATATATTTTATACACACATCATCATCACTTCAGTGGAAATAGTTTCAGCACATGACGAGTCTACGAGCAGCAACTTTCAGGAATCACAAGATGAGACATTAATCCTCAGCTCAGTGACCTGGAGGCGTCAGACACAGTTTTTCTGAAGTTTTTATTTCTTTGGAGAGCAGAGAAACCACCAGAAAGATTATTTTTACTTCTGGTTTCTGTTTCAGTAATTACAGTAATCAGAAAAGCTGATAGCAGCTTGTTGCACCTCAGGGATTTTTGATTTCTTGTATTAAAAACACAGTGTTTATCAAACATTATCTAACTGTGTGCCTCAATTCACATACTTCCATACTTACACTTACTATGTTGAGTGCCTAAGTGTGTTCACACTGACAAGTATGGTAATGCAGTGTACTGTTAATACCTGATAGTTTCACTCATTATGGTCAAAAAGCTCAGTGTGGCATCATTGCAGGTGAGAAATGTCCATCGTTCCATCATCTCCACCTCACATGAAACATGGAGCCATAACTGAAAACAAACTGGCAGATACGTTGGTGGGAGACAATCACGGTCCAAATCAGTGATTGACCTCCTGTCCGGTGACAATTCACCATTAAAAAGGAGAAGAAGAAGACGTTGAGGTTGTCATGTCCGTGTGTACAATGATTTGAGACAAAACTACTCTGTCGGTACATAGTAAACATAGTAGACTACATGGAAGTAAATAAACAGAAGTAACCAAATTAAGACGCACATTTTGTATCACTTCCTGTGAACACTCACCATCAGGTATCAATCAAATGATCGTCCACTACAGCAATGTATGGACAGTAGGTGGCGCTATGATTGACTGAGATGTCTCTGAATCAGAACAACTTCTTAACAACACTTAAACACGTTGCACCACCGTAGAAATTTCCATTTTCCGTCTCATCTGCCATCGTGGAAGTGTGCGTTGTTTGTGACCTGTACTGCAGTCGGCCACCAGGAGGCAGTGCAGCCATCACGATGTTTGTTTTCACACTTGTGAATCACGTTTGTGTCCTCAGGCCACATCAGGATCTCAGACCTCGGTCTGGCGGTTCATGTTCCTGATGGTCAGACCATCAAAGGTCGTGTGGGGACAGTGGGGTACATGGGTAAGTGACCTCTGACCTCTACTGTTGCTCTCTTCTGCTGGGAGCTCAGACAGAAGAGTTAACATCATCTTCCTCTTCTCCGTCCCCCCTGCAGCTCCAGAGGTGGTGAAAAACGAGCGCTACACGTTCAGCCCAGACTGGTGGGCGCTGGGCTGCCTCCTGTACGAGATGATCGAGGGCCAGTCTCCGTTTCAGCAGCGGAAGAAGAAGATCAAGCGTGAGGAGGTGGAGCGACTGGTGCGGGAGGTGGAGGAGGAGTACTCCGCCAAGTTCTCTGAGGACGCCAAGTCCCTGTGCAGGATGGTGGGTGGGAAATCCGCTCAGCCCTCGTTCCCGCCGCTCCGGCTCCACGTCCGCTAACTAACGTTTGTGTTTTTAACTTGCAGCTTCTCGCCAAAGACCCCGCAGAGAGGCTGGGCTGCCAGGGCGACGGAGCCGCCGAGGTCAAAGCTCATCCCATCTTCCGCTCCATCAACTTCAAGCGGCTGGAGGCCGGGATGACGCAGGTTCCCTTCATCCCCGACGTAAGTCAGACGCCAATCAGATGTCAGTGATGTCACAGCATCGTTAACGATGACGCCTGAATAATTTACAGGACGAGGAATTAATTAATCTGATTCTGAACTGAATGAATGTGACTGAGGTTTGGTTTGAGGAGATACTAGAATAATAGAAACTGAAGATGTTTTGTTGCTCGTGTTTTACAGCCGCAGGCGATCTACTGTAAAGACGTGCTGGACATTGAGCAGTTCTCCACAGTGAAGGGCGTCGAGCTGGAGCCAAAAGACGAGTCGTTCTACAGCAAAGTGTCGACGGGCAGCGTCTGCATCCCCTGGCAGAACGAGGTCAGAGAGACTTCAACACAAACATGAACAAACACAATCATGGAGACAAGTTTGGCACAAATAAACATTTTTCCCCTCGATGGCGTCTTGTAGTGAAGAATCTGACGCTGTTTGTCGTAAACAATGCAAATGTTAGCTAAGGTTTTGTAGAACGTGGAGGATCAGCACAAAGGTCTCTTAGCAAGTTAAGCATCTTTCAGCGTCATGTACAGTTAAAACCAAGAATATCCAACTGAGTCATCATCATCAACAAGCTGCAGTTGTTTATACCAACATGTTCAGGGTGATCATGTATCACGTTTAACATCCAGCTATCCACCGTTTGTATTCTCATTCATAACATAAACAAGACAAAGCCAAAAATTGTCTTGTTTTTTTGTCACACATTTGAATATTTAAGTTAATGTTCATTTTTGTGACGAGAGGAGCTGGACGCTGATCTTTAAACATCTCTCCTCCTGCAGATGATCGAGACAGAGTGTTTCACGGAGCTGAACGTTTTCCACCAGGATGGGACGGTTCCTCCAGACCTGGACTGGAGAGGACAACCGTCTCCTCCACCCAAACAGGGACTCCTGCAGCGGCTGTTTGGCCGACAGGTGGGTGTAGACGGTCATCTACAACATAGAGAAACAAACAAACAAAAAAAAGGCGTAGCAGGAAGTAAAACACTTTTGAGACTTTTGATTCAAATAATCTCTTATTTAATCTCTGGCTCTATGTGTCGCCCTCTGCAGGAATGCTGTGGTAACTGCAGCGACAGTGACGAGGAGCCCACCAGGCTGTGACACACAGACACACACACACACACACACACACACACACACACAGGATCTTCTTTGTTTACATTTTGCACATTTGTATTTTTAAGATAGTTCTATCTCTAAGCGTCAGAATGTATATTTTCTGCATAGCCATGATGTTTAATGTTATTTAAAATCACGTGAAACGTCGACGTGTGTCAGGGCACCGCGACGGAGACAGAAGACCAACTTTGTGTTTGTTTGTTTGTTTTCAAGTTTGTTCATGTCCAGGGAAGCTTCGCTTTCACATTCGTCCGCTCATACATTTCCACATTAGCGACCCGGGAGCGTCGTCTCCACGGGAACCGTCGCCTGCTGTTTAAGTGCCTTTTGCTCGAGGGCACGGCGGCGCTGGTCACGAAGGGAAGACTGAGAACGATCTCTTTACATTTCCCCTCGGCGCCGCTCAGGGAGTCGAACCAGTGGCTGTGACCACTTTAGTTCCTTCTGCTGTGATAAACCTCGCTGCGTTTTCAGCTTCTGTTTATTTCTCTTCGTGTTTGTTTGCTTGGACGTTGTGGTTTGAACATTGAGCCATGAAGTCGACATCTGTGGATATTTTTATAACAACATTATTTTGTCGTTATTTTGTCATGAACTTCTGAGACAATCGACTCGTCGTGTCAGTTTCAGCTTCAGTTACTCTCGTCTCAGTTCAGTGTCAGGTTTTGAAATGTGACCAACAGTCGTGTGATTTTAGATCATAAAGTTTTTTTTTTCTGACATTTTACTTGGCTTTAAGCCTACAAGCGGTTATCTACTAACCTATGTGGTTATCTACTTCACAATGTGGACGTAACTTTGGATATTTACGTTATTCCCATGGAGGCTGATGTGAGTTAGCATCACTGACGTCGGGGCACAGGGACGTCTCGTGGTTATGACAAATTTAAAAGTACAATCAAATCTAAATTTCAACCCAAGTTGGCTCCATTAGCTGTGTGCTAACATAATGGTAGCATCACTTATTTGGATTTTAAATCAAATCAGAAACTTGTCTCTTCTCGTGGACACAATATCTCTCAGGGTTTATTTCTTTTTTTTCTTTGCTGAGCTCATGAGCAGTTGTCGATCGATTAATTGACTGATCTCAAACGATGCAGGTCGATCGCTCCAAACATGGGTCAGTAACGTTGCAAGAAAAAAACAAAGTCCAGCGTTGTGTCCGTCCAGGTCGAAGTCGTTGAAACCAACGAGAGTAACTGAAGCTTTGGGGTGAAATCCTGCGTCACAGAGACTGAAGCTGGTCTGTCCATCACTTCAGTGAAATGCCTCAGCTGGTACTGTTGCAGTCAATAGCTTCCTCAAACAATATGGCCTCTGATTTTAAGCTATTAAAAATGAAATACCTCTGAATGTACAAGTGGCTCATGTTATTTGTGTAAACTGATAATTTGGTTAAGACTGAAAACCAGACGCCAAAGTTTCATCCAGTTGTAAACAAAAAAAAAAAAAAAAAAAGAAAAAAAAGAAAAAAAGAAAGAAAGAAAAAAAATCTGTGTCTTTGTTTCTGCTGTTCAATGTTGGTTCCTTCACCTTTGATTTTGGACGTTTTCATGAACAATGTAAGATGCGTTGAATCAATAAATCAAACAAAATAAAAACAGACGCCGAACTTTCTCTGGCGTTTAACAAAATTACAGGAAATATTATTAAAAGGTCAGTTCAACCAGTTCACGGTTTTAGACAAACAGATAAAAAATCTAAAGAGTCTCTTCATTTAGTTTGAGATCATATCATCTTTAAAATTCTCTATAGTTATCTACATAAATCAGTGCTGAGACAGTACAATAAGTCAGAAAACCCAAGATGGACGCCTCCTTGTGTTTGCTCTTGTCACCACTGAAACCAGAAATCAACTGGTATTTTTCTGTTTTTCCACCAACAACTAACAAAGGGAAGCAGCCATCTTGGTTTTAGAGGTTTGGGTTTGGGGACAGCGTTCCGGTTGAAATTTCCCATTTCCCAATTCAAATTGAACACACCAACATATGAGTTGGACACCACTTGTTACATCTGTTGCAGCCATTAGCTCGTCTCAGATTATCTTAGCACAAAACAGATGAGTCCAAACATCTGTTTATATGGCTACAGTGAACTCACTGAACTGACCTTTTAATCTCCTTGAGCTGCAGCTGTGATTGTTTTCAATCAATCAATCAATCAATCGAAACTGTCAGAAAATGGTGCTGATTTTTCTTTTAACTGAAAAAAATATCAGTTATTAGAAAATCAAATCAAGAAAAACTATGAATTCTCACTTTTGAGAAACTGTAAAGATCAAACGTTGCTTGATTCTTTGATGTCAAATGAAACAACGTACCGAAATCTAAACGTCACATTCTCACGTCACTGGAAACAACAAATGTTTGGAGGTTTTTTTTTGTTTTTTTTTTTGTTTTACTAAAATGAATATTAGATCAGATTTTTGTTTTTTCTCAAAATGTTTGTTTTTACAAGTAATTAACTGTTTGTTTTATCAGTTCTGTTTGTTCAGGTTTCTGTGTAAACAAATCAATTTGCCTTTAAATCTCCACTGATCATCTGAACTGATCCAGTTCTCCAGGATCAAACCTGTTGAACTCCTTCCCTCCACGGTGCCTTGTGGTGATCGAAGGTTTTGCTCCAGCTCGTTTTTTTTTTTTTTCCCTTTGTTTTTTTAATCCAAACAAACTGCTGCTGACGTCGATCAGCTACTTCCTGTCTGCTGCGCCTTGCGTCACCGTCTCAAACCACCGCTGTGGACGTGGATTTTCTCTGCAAAAACTAGGACAACGAGACTGAGAGAATCCCTAAAGACTGTGCAGACTCCCCCATCCCCTCGACCTCTGGACTATGGACTCTTTGGGTCTTGGAGGCAGAGGGTCTGGAGCTCGCCAACCTTCGTCATAGAGACGTTGAATTGAGGACTCGTTCATTTTTTTTGTGTCTTTACTGTCAGTCGACCTCTGTCCTGATGAACTGATCAAACCTTAAAGGATAATTCCACTTTAATGTGACTTGGGTCTTGTTTTTGTCGTTTGGTCCATTATTCTTTTCAACAACTGAGAATTCAGTAACGTGACTGGAAAGACGTCAGATTATTTGACAGTTTGAAGGGTCTGAAAAATATAGACGCGGCATTTTCACTGATAGATTTCTGTATCTCTCAAAATCAACACACACTTTGACTGAGACGGGTTGTTGAGGTATCAACAAGTATCAAGTTAAACACCAAACACACAACGTTTTATTCAGTGATATAAACTGTCATGGCAACACCAACGTTAGCGAAGACCAACTAGAAATAGTTGGGGCTGTTGAACACTCATCATAGCGTAGACATTAAAGCTTATTTAATTTGCTGGTTGGTTTAATAATCTGTAGATAGTGAATGATAAAATGGAGACAGGTGGATGAACTATGGTGATAGTTGCTGATGTAGATACAGTTGAGGTGGATCTGTGTGAAACTAAAAGCTGACACAGTGGTGGAAAAGCAGAGGGATAAATATTAGATTTCAACTCTAAAATAAACAAATTTCACATCTTTTCATTTGTTGGACACAAGTTCTCAAAAGTTCAGTGAAAGATGTTGTAAACTGTAGTGAGAGAGGTTTGGACAGACTTATTTTTATACGCCTCAAAATGTGTGGATTTCAGGAAGTACAATGAAAACCAGGACCCACCGCCACATTTATGTCTCCACCACTTAAAATAAACCTCCACCTGTGGGTTGGAGCAAATGGTGCAGGTCAGGTCAGTTTGTTGGTGTAGGTTGGTTTGTTCTGTGAGGTTAAAATGTTTTTTGTTGTCTGTTTTTTTGAGTCTGGTGATAAAGCGTCTGTTCATTCTTTGACTTTTATCTCCATATCTGTAACAATCATCTCATCATCGTGTACAAACATAAACGTTTTTTGTTCTTGTTTATAATTTAGACCCCCACCCCCCTCCCAAAAAAAAGTATGTTAGGTCTTGAAAAAAAAACTCCACATGGTCCTTTTAAACTTTTAATAAACATGAAAATGAAGCTTTGAATCTTAAACGTTGCAGGTTTACTTGTGAATATTTGATGTTGCAAAAAAATCAGAGATTTTTTTTTTTTACAAAGAGTTCAGTCAGATGAGTGAAAATAGTCATTAATGAACATGCTAACAAAGAAAAAAAAAAACGCAGAAAAACCTGTGGTGATGTTTCTATGTCGCCCCCTGGTGGTGGGACAGATCTGTGGATGAAACTACAAAATAAAAGCCCCAGACAGTAACAAACTAGAATATTAATCCTTTTTAAAAAATGATAAATGTTTAAATGATTAAATTAGCAGGATGGTGATTTTATTTTATTTTGTTATTTTGTCGAAACGTACGATGGATGTTTTAGTTCATCTGCAGCTGTCAAAGTCGTTTCCTGAGTTAAAAACTTGAGATATATATATATCTTCAGTTACGTTCCTGTTGCAGCAACATCTTCACAAACAGCTCAGCAGCTTCAAGTATGAACAGTTTGTACTTTTGGGAAATAAAGTGGATGATTTGAACAGCAGCAGCAGCAGAGTCCTGCCGGTTTCACTTCATCATCTGATCAGCAGCAGCAGCATCACAGCTGGTGAATCAAACCATCTGTGATTAGCTGATTAATCGTGTCGAGTCGTGTGGACTTCAAAAAAGAGTTTTTATCAGTCTAAGCTGCGTTCAGGCGTCTCTCAGGTTTAATCCTGATCTTTGTTCTTCTCTCGTCTGTCTCTGGTTTTTGTTTTATTTCTCTGCACGTCCTGGATTCAACTCAACAATCATCCACTACAGTCGGTTTCACTTTCTTCTGCTACCTTGCAAACAATCAAAAACATCGAGGTCAATGTCGACCGATGCTGGATGACTGAGAACAAAAACTTTGCTTCTTGACTTGTCTCAGACTCTTTATGCATCAATTTGTGTTTCTTGACTTTGACAGAGGGATTTACCCAGAGGGGATTTCTAGGGAAAGAGCAGAGTCATGAAAGAAAAGGTTGAGAAATAAAGAAACATGTTGACATCAGGCTTCTCAGCTATGAAAGTTCTAAACCTGCTACAGAACGACGTGTTTAGACTTCAGCTGGTCTCAGTTCAGTCTGAGACTCATAAAAAAATTTTCCATCAGGAAGCATAAATATGTGTGACACTGATATTTGTCCTTAATATTTCAGGTAGGAACTGACTTGAAAACATTTGTCTCCTCTTAGTTTGCTCTGAATTTGTCATGAACACGAAGTTCAGTAATAAACCCTAAACACTTAAGTTTCCACACACTGGTCTCGGGTCTGTGAACTGGTGTTTCTTTCACTTATTTTGGGGGAAAAAAACACAATAAAATGGTGTTAAACATAGTGTAACTGGTTTTTATGTTACTGAGATTTTAAAGAGATGAAATGTGAGTTTGTTGTGAGACCTGAGATGGTCAAAGTGAAACAGACGATCAGAGGCTGAGTTTTATTTGAGCTGCAGTAGATTGGTGATTAAACACAGGTGAGTCAGACCAGGTGACACACACACACACACACACACACACAGCAGGAAAACATGGACAGACAGCAGGTGAACTTACATCTTTTCCAAAGTGATGAAAATAAACATCAGATGTCAGAAGCATTTATAACATGTTGAGTCTGCAGGTCCAGAAAGTGTTTAATGTAGTGGATGTTATTTCCTTCACTTTGGTTCTTTTTAACTGGTTCTTACAGTTTTATCAAACGAAGCAACGTGTCAGATATTGTTCATCACTGAGCTCATGCTGACGCTGCATCTGACTCACTCTCAACACCTTTATCAAGCTGCTTTCTTCTTGATAATTCTGGCTATTAAGCTATAAAAAAATCATGAAATATATGAACATAAAATAAAGTATCTATAAACAATAATGTGTTTCGTGTTTTTTGTTCTGCTGATTTTTCGAACTTTCTCACTTTGTATCAGTTACTGTTTTTCAGTGACGGTTGAATTAGCATGAAAAGATGTTGCCTTTACCTGATGTGTAATGTAGCTGCCAGCATGCTAACTGCTAACAGTTTGGCACCAAACTGTGCGTCTTAATTCACATACTTCCATACTTACACTTTGAGTGCATAAATGCGCTCACACTGACAAGTTTGGTAAAAAGCAGTGTACTGTTGATACTCGGTAGGTTTGACTCATTACGGTCAAAAGGTTGAGGCCGTTTCTCAGCGAGGAAACATCCTTAAAGGTGCTTTTTCAAGGATGTCACACCATCGAGTCTCGCCAAGTTCCAATGTCAAGGATGCATCAGAATTTCACCAAGGACCAAGTCCTTGATTCGTAGGATTTTTGAGGCTGCAAATACCCACAATCCTCCACTGCACAATAATAGCGGAAGGAAAGCAGCATCAAAACTAATTTAAATGTTGTTGATGTAAATTTAACCAGGAACAGACATTGTTAACAAATTACTTGTTTGCAGTTATGATTTATACATCCATTATCTGTGTTGGCCAGATTACACACAGGAATTTATCTAAATGTTTTTTTATTTTTATTTTTGCGGGGATGACATGTACTTCCACACTTACTAGTCTGTTCCAGTTGGACGTGATTGAAATGCTACTGAGGTGTGCAGCCTCGTCTCCACAGCCCACGACTTCCAAGGTGAACGTGCTGCTGAGTACCAAGAACTCTGAGGCTGACAGACACAAATGCAGGCAGGCGAGGATCCGTTAACAAAAGGTCTTTATTTCAGTCCAAGGTCAAAATCCAGAGAGGCAATCAGAGCAGGCAAAGGTACAAAATCAGGAGGTGTAGACTCAGGAACCAAAAACAGTCAGACACAGGGAAACTCTATCAAACAAAACACTGGACTATAGCTCGACAAGACAAGACAATCGGGCACTGACATAGGGGAGGGCTAACAAGACACAGGTGAAGACAACTGGGCAAGCACACACACAGGAAGTCAAGACACCAGGACTGAACACAAACAGGAAACAGACACCGGACACAACTATGAAAATAAAACAGGAAACAGACCCTGACACTGAGGAACCACCCTCACAACTGACAAACAGCCTGTGGATCGACGGACACTTCTCACCCTCAATGACGCCATCTTGGCTACGTAGCAGAAGAGGAGGAACGACGACGGCGGCGTAATCTGATCTCCACCTCACGTGAAACATGGAGCCACACAAGCAAACAACAGCACTAGTAAGACTTTGATTATTGATTAGAATCGAAAACAATCCGGCAGATACGTTGGGCGACAATCACGGTTCAAAACGATGATTAACTTTCTGTCCAGTGACAATTCAACATTCACCCACACACTGTGACTTCCCTCTTCGTTTCAACAATGCCGGCGTTATCGTCGTCCATCTTGTCTTCTTTTTATTTGTCTCATTTTGAATTTCTTTGCTGTGAAGATGAAACCGAATCAGTTGAAACTAGCTGCTGCTACAAACGTCAAGAGTAAAAGTGCGTTGCTGTGAGGAGGAGGTAGCAATGAACACATGGTGTCTATCTGATAATGAAGCAATGAAAAAAAATGCTGAGTGGACAGACTGATGCTCTAATATCTCACATGGGTCCAAACTAATAGTTTTGATAAGTCCAATAGCTCCAATGTTCATTGAAGTAAATGGAGACTTGACATTTCTACAGGAGCCCCAGTTGGACAAGTCTGTCGACTTCAAATAATGAAGATCAGCACAAAGAGAAGCAGCGTCCACGTATGAAAAAATAAAAAATATCCCCTTCTTCCCGTTGTCTGTGTTACCAAGGCAACTCAAACTCAGGAAGGATTTGGATCAAATTAATGTTGTGTAAGCTGACACACGCCTCCACACGTGTGGTTTCACCCACACACACATACTAACACACACACACACACACGCTTCATATCAACCTCCGAGTCTCCGTCGTCTCGTTAATAAACAGAGAGAAGCTGATGAGGAGTCAGGTGACTGGTTTGATTTTAGCTGAAGAGGAATAAACTGAACCATGGAGACGTAACAAGTTTATTTTCATGTTTTACACAGACAGACGTTGTGACCTCAGACCACCTCAGGAAACAAAATGAATCTTTATTCAGGGAAATTTCTATCAACTGTTTGATGAATGAGCTTTTTATGTTTTACTGCAGTGAGTCTGAAGCTGATAAACACAGATTGAGTCTGAAAATATCCTGTGGTTTGATAATATTCTGACGGAAAAATGGAAAAATGTGGTTCACAGATTTTAAATCAGTCTTTTCCTCATCAGAAAATAGAAATTATTCGACTTCAATCAAGTTTGTTTCCTCAGAGTTTGTGGCCATCAGAGGAAAATCTGTCTGTTTGTTTGTTTGTTTGTTTGTTTGTTTTTTCTTGGAGATTTATTCTCAGAAAATATCAGATTTTCTTTCTCAGAAATTTAATTTGAACTTTCATCTCAGAGAATTTAGCTGAAATTGACTCTGACACTTAGAATTTAGAAAAGATTTAAGTTTTTTTCTTTTTCCCCTTAAGGTATCTGACTCCTTCACTTTAATCTCAGAGGATTCAGGTTTGTTCCACTTTTTAATGTCATAAATTTTGACCTTTTGAAATCTCTGTATCTGACTTTTCTGAATTTAGCTTAAAACTACCTCCGAACTCAGAAATCTGATGTTTTCCCTCATAAATTTGTTACTTGAGTGAAAAGTCACTCTTTAATCACAGTAAATACTGACTTGTATGTATAATTTGCATCTTTAATCTCACATTTGAGATTTTTTTCACTGAAATTTACTCTTTAAATCTCAGAAATCTGATCATTTCCTCTCAGATCTCAGAGAATATTTATAGTTTTATCTCCGTAAATTCCCTCTATAATCTCATAAACAGTTTCTGTGCGTCTCTATAATTAATTTTTCTACAAAAGCCGTATTGCGTCATCATAACAGTGTGTGGAACCGTTTATTTTCTATTTTTTGACTTTGTGAATTTATTGTTATTTACGCTGCTTCTGTGACGCTTTATTATTTGTGTTCTGATTCAGAATGAAATATTTTTTTCCAAGAATCGAATGGAAGTTTCAAGACGCCGTCGGGTGATTTGGGTGAACAAAGACGTTCACTGTTCAGCAGAGTGTGTGTGTGAGTGTGTGTGTGTGTGTGAGTGTGTGTGTGTGTGTGTGTGTGTGTGTCGCACATTCACTGTCTTTGACTCAAAGAAACTCTCTCGCTCAAACACACATGTCTTTGTCACTCCACGTGTCACCTGACATTGAATCAAACGTCCTGTCTCTCTGACTCGTAGTGATGACATCATCACGCCGTCGTCCTGCGTCACGTCCTCCGTCGTCGTTTGTCTCTGTCGTGTTTCTACGGGTCAGAAAACACCGCACGGGACGACTCGACCCACTCAAGCTGATGATTCAGACTGAAATCAAAGTGAAAACACAAAGCTCAGTGTGAATCAGACGACAGTTTGTGATGTCGTCTGGTCACATGACATCATCTCACAAACAACTCGAGGACGACGTTTCCGCTCTGAGCTTCGACCACCTGCTGGGAAACACTCACAGCTCAGATCCTGTGAGTCCATCTGAAAACTGAACCGTTACTACGTCGCTGTTGGAGGGAAAACCACTGATCTGAGTCTGCAGATCAACAATCATTAACATATGTGTCACTTCCTGGTCTGAGACCAGTAACGTGACACAATAGTGAGACATCAGTTATTCATTAAAGACCTGATGAAACGAAAATACATTTTTACAGTTTTGATCGTGAGTCTTCCTCCTTTCTGTTTTTTCTTCCCGTGAAACAGTTAAAATGCCTGAAGACTCATCTTGAGCTCTGGTGCGTTTATTAACTTTGTGTCCAATAAAAAAAAATGCACTTCTTGTTTTGTTTTTTTTTTTAATAACATGTTAATATTGTCTGAGTGTAGTTTTCCTCTGAGTGTGATAAAGGTCACTTGATCAGATCCAAGTGGTGATGATTTTTTTCTCAACGTCGCAGAGAAATGAATCTTTCTTTGTTGTTCTGTGTTTTCATGAACGCTTCACTGTCAAATCACGTCGTGCTCTTATTTATGTTTCTAGTGCTGATTTTTGATGCTTGCAAAAATTACAAAATAAAATAGAATAAAATAAAAACAGAAGCTTTCCAACATTTAGAAAAATTAAACAAATCTAGCTCCTTACAGAAAACGAACTAAAGAACCAGCGGTGCTGTATCGAGTTACTATAGTTTTAAAATTTACTTTAATTTCATTATTGAGTTAGTTGATTTTAGGAGAGAATAAGAGATATTTACGTTGTGGGGAAAACCTGGATTTAAAGGAGCTAGAAAAGTTCAGATAAATATAACAAAAACTTAAATGAACTTAAATAAGAAGTAAGAAGACGTATAGAGGCAGAGAAAAACTTTATATTTACAGGAATTAGCATAATATCCTGCATTCGTGGCTACTTAGCTTAGCCTAGCTTGAATTAGCTTAGCTTTAAAAAAAAAAAAAAAAAAAAAGCAGGAAATGGTGAATTTACTGTTGAATTTTGTTGTAGTTTGTTGTCTCTTTTATTCTCTGTACAGTCTAATGACAAGGCACAACAAAAAAAACTGTGTTTTGTGGTTTTAGTTTTAGTTTTCTATAAGTTCAGTTAGCGTTAGCATTAGCTGCTTAGCACAGCTAGCTTTTCCATTAGATGTTAAGGGCAGATATTTCCTTTACACTGTCTCATCGAGCTGGACTTAATCCTGCATCGAGAGTTTGACTTTAAAATAAATAATAAAACACTGCTTTTTTTAATCAGATGTTAAAACGTCACAGTCAAAAACAAGTTTGCCATCATAAATGTGCGTTTATTTATCCATTAACCATGACGCTGATATTAGTTCAGCGCTCATAGCAGTGAAGAAACCAAACTTTTTGAGTCGTGATCATCCTGGAGAAAAAAAAAACTTGATTTAACCCGAACGCTGTCAAGAAACTGCTGAAAGTCTGGAGTAAATATTTCATCAACAAAACTCTGGTTGGTAATAAAAGTGATTAAACAGTGACTCATATCTTCAACACTCAACACTTATTTTCTATCACGCTCACAAGTTAATCAGCTTCAGCTCTCTACTCAGTTTTCTTCTCATGATAAATCATCATATGACATCATTTATAACAGTAATAACTAATCATACCAAATATTTATCATATTTCTTTCTTTTTTTAAAAAAATACATCATTACAATTCAAGTTTTTGTGCATCAGTGCTGAAATCATAGACGTATTTTTAATTTTTACTCCCATCTTATAAACTTTAAGAACATGTAGTTCTCATTCCAGATGGTGGCGCTGCAACAATAAACACCTAATAAATATAAATATGTTTCAATGTCAATAAAGACATAATCCAAGTTTAATAAAGATGTAACAAGCAGGTTTGTTCAGCTCAATGTGTTTGATTAAAACTCTTGTAATAATGTTAATTATGGTCTTATAAAGACCCAGAATCCTGAACTGAACTGAGCTCTCTGGTCTTCAGGTCTTTCACAGGACTGTAACCAGCACTGGTTGATTTTTTTTCTAATCTTTAATACGCCTACATGTCCTTTCTTTTTAACTAAAAGCTGTGAGGACAGAGGAGAATTATGCTTTGTCTGAGACTTCAGAGGAGAAACCTTGAAGGGGACTCGAAAGCTTTTTTTCTTTCTCACCAGATTAACTCAACACGTCTGCATGAAGCAGCCTGGTTCCTCTGCTGAGGACAAGAAACAATCTGATCAGCAACAAGGTTTTTTCTTTTCTCTAAACTAAAAGAAGAAAAGAAGAAAAACTAACATACACTTTCACCAGCCAGTCCAGTCAACATTTATTTATTATTTTATTTACTTTATTTAATGTGTTGCATGTGGTCACAGTGACATTTGACCTTTGGACACTAAACTTTAATCATTTCATGCTATAAGTGAAGATTTGTGCCACATTTGAAACCATCTGTTGAGATCATCACATCACATCTGACCGTGTTTCTGTGGTTTTATTGTCTGTGTTGACGATGAGCTTTGATCCCACGACGCTGCCGGAGTCTGAGTGTCTGGTTCAGATTTAACAGACGTGAGTAAAGTCTCAGTGACTTCACACACAACAGATCTTCTCCTTTTTAACCTGCGTGATGTGATTTTGACAAAAGGCCGACAAAGACGACAGACTCTGTTCATAACGACGAGATCGGGAAACCGCACTGACATAACGTACCCACAATCCACCAGTGACGAGAAGATCAGTGTCAGTGGTGAAAAATAAAACACACACAACACGATTAAAGGACAATGCTGTTGAAATAAACTGCAACAAAATGTTTGTGTTGAGATTTTGGAATTCTGATTAATTGTTTTCCTTATTCAGAATCTTTTTATATATTATTTATTTAATATAATATCTTATATCTAATATATAATGACACATTTAGTAACATAAACACAGGATTTTAAAATTGATTCCCAGCACAAAAAAATTAAATAAATAAAAGCACACGTGTATGTTAAGGAAAAAAATCTGTGATATTAAGAATAAATTAAATATTTATCTAATTTATCCATATTTTGAGAATAAAGTCATAATTTAATGAGAATAAATTATCAATATTCAAAGGAAAATAAAGTTGTGACCACATTTCCTCCATAAACAACCAATTTCTTCTCAGTCCATGTGTCTCTTTATTCACAACAGTTTCTTTTTCAACTGATATTTATGATGATAATAATGTTGATGCACCAAACAGTTGGACTAAGTTTCACTGATTAAACACTCGAGGACATATCGTCATCAGTTCCTGATGAATTGTCTAATGTTTTCTTATAATAGTCTGATGCTTTTCTCATCTTCTTTCTTCCCTTGATCTTTCTAAAAGTCCATCTTACAACTGTTCCTCATCAGTGGACCTGGATCTTAGATCTCTGTTGCTGTCACAGTTCAAACACACAAGAATCTAATTTGCAAAATCTAAACCAAAGACAAACAAACTAAGACAAATAATAATTTAGGCAAAAGTTTTACTTTGTAGCTCAACAACTTCCCAGAAAAGAGACAACGTGGTGATTTGCCCTCCATGGTTCGCTGCACACCATCGCTGCTGTCATTGGTGGAGGTTCGTCGTGTTCCCAGAGACCGGCTGCTCTGATTTGAATCCCGTCCACCGACGGGTGGAGGGGTGACGTTTGGAAGTCAAATGAGCTGCCGGTAGAACAAGTTCAGGTCTAATAAACCATCTTCTCTGCTGCAGCTGAGACGCATACACACAAAACCTTTATCAGATTCTGGGTGCATTATAATCTGGATTCATCGGTTTCACAGATTAACGGTAAAGTTTTTCACCTTTATTTAAAGAGACATTTAACAGTGTTAAACTGGGGTTTCTGTCACTTCCTGATGAGGATGTGAATATTTAATGAGCTGAAGGTGCAGCTGTTGTAAACTGACGGTCATCTGATATCAGCTCTTCAGTTTGTAACCTAATTTTGTTGATTAAAAGCTGCCGTCTGGTCTTCGCTGTTGAGCACAAAGTAAACTGACTTTTAATTATTCACTGGTGATTCAACAGCTGCAGTGTTTCTTGTAACACTGCCCCTCCCTCGGCTTTGAGACTCGTAACATCACAATCAGGGGATCATCTTTGACATTTCACCACCAAATTACAATCAGTTCATCTTCAAGTCCAACTGAAGGTTTGTGCCAAATTTGAAGAAATTGAAGAAATCCTTCATGGGATGGACAGAAACCTGAAATTATGATGTCTAACTAACACAGTCCCTTTGAAATGACATACTACATTTCCCATAATGCAACAGATTCCTTAGATCCTCCGTTCCTGATAAAATCTGAGGATTTTCCAGCCATAGTCTTGAAAATGAAGACGACAATCTGTAAGATACAACTTTAACACGTTGTAGCGATGGTAAAAATTGACTTTATTGGTTGTTTTTCTAACGTGTCTTCAGTTTTCTCTGGTCACTTTTGGTTTAAAGTCGACTTCCTGGGTTGTGTTTCTCCATGTAGCTGTGGCTGTGATTCATCTTCAAGTACAGTTTTCTCTCAAACAAATTAAAAAAAAAAATCCAATTATAAACCTGGTCTATACTGGACTCAGAGTCCTGCTGGTTTTCATTTTCCACACACGCCTCAGACTCTGACACAGCCATAATAACTGTGATCTTATGCAGGTGATGAAGGACTGAAAAGCATCAGAGCATTAAGCTCTGATGCTTCTGATCCACCGGAAAACACGAAAGACTAAAGTTTTCTTGCGTGAACTTGTATCCATTTAATCTGATGTATAACAACTCTACTCTGTTCTGCTGTTTCTAACTTCACTTACTGGACAGATCATGGATATTAATGGATTTAAATGTTTAAAACAAAACAATCAAAGATGGAAAACTCGTTGAGTTGCACCAGCTGATGTGTCACAACGCTGTAATCATGACGGCAGAGGAAGCTGAAGCATCAACGATGACGCACACTCATGATTAGTGAGTTTAATTGACTTGCATCAAACTTGATTTCTCTATTTAGTTTAAATGAGAAGAAAAAAAATAAAAACAGAAATTTTGCGAACAAGTGAAGCCTGAAAATCTGTCCACGTCCGCCATGTTTCTGTTACGTTAGGTGGTTCTGATGGTTGATCAGAGACATAAAGACGTCAATCGAGCTCGCCAGACCACATGATCAATGCTCAAAGCATTGTGGGTAGTAGCGGCCAACTACACGTAGCTTTGTATACCTGGTCATTGAGTGCTACTGTAAAATCAAACAATAAATAAATAAATCAGAAAACCGTTGTCCGTAGAAAGATAATGTTTCTACACATTCGCCTCTCTCAGCGAACTTCACAGAACAAACGTCCTTTTTCAAGACAAACACGTCATGAGCACGGGTTTAAATGGACTGAAACAGTCTGGAAAGACGTTCTGTCACCTTCGATAGAGAAATAAATAATCTGAGTCATCAGAGCAAAGATTCAGTCGAGTTAATGTGAAGAAAACTGGTATTTTTTCGTTTCAGTCTAGTTCTATAAGTAGAGTAGCACTGGTCCTCTGGTTGTTGTCGTTCCTCCACTTGATAAATCACCACTTTAACCTCTGGTCACATATGATATAAATGTAAAATTAGAGCTGATTTTGACTAGTTTTACTGATTTTACTAAATGTTCTTTCCAAACACTGTTGTTGTTGTTGGTAGCTCCACAGTTAGCGTGTGCAGTGGTGACTAACATGTTACATTAATGAAAGGTTTGACACTTTTAAAGTGCTTTGTTGATCCATTTTCCCCTTGTGTCGCTCAGATGTGTCCACCTTTTTTTTTTTTTTTTTTTTTTTTAAAAGTCATTTTTGTGTCTCTCATGTCCCAAAACATGTTGCTAATCACCAAAGGTTCATGAAAATCAATGTCCAATCGTTGTTAGCTACGTCCTTCCATAGTTAATTGATGTTAGCGTGGATGTTAAACCACATGTTCACTAGAACTTGGAGCCAAAAGTTTCTAACAACAAACAGTGGTGGAAGCTGTCACCATGTACGTGTCATCTTTCTCTGATTTATCCCGTCCTGGGTCGTCTTTAAAGAAGAAACTTGTTGGTTTAAATTTCTGAACAACTCAAATTATAACCGATAACATGTTGCTAATCGCCAAAGGTTCATGAAAATTAATGTCCAACTGTTGTTAACTATAGGTCGTTGATACTTTGATGTTAGCGGTTAAACCACACGTCCACTAGAGGGCAGGTCAAGTCAACCAGAAGTTTCTATGTTGGAGAAAGTTGTGATAATTTATGTCTTGACTGGGGTTTAAAATGTCAGAATAACTCATGTAGCCTCCCTCGTGGAGAGGATGGTCAACTATTTTAAAAAACGTGGTCATGGTCGTCGTCCGTCGGTTGGACTGTTGCCGTCATCGACCTCAGTTTCTCACGGTTGTTCTTCGTCTTGCTAAATAATTTTTTGCACGTTCTCAATCTCCACAAGGAATAAACGGTGATATCAGTGTGAATACATAAAGGATTCATGTGGAAATACCCTTCCCTCCTCCTGCTCCTCCTGCTCCTCCTGCTCCTCCTGCTCCTCCTGCTCCTCCTGCTCCTCCTGCTCCTCCTGCTCCTCCTGCTCCTCCTGCTCCTCCTGCTCCTCCTGCTCCTCCTCACCCCAAACACCCCCCACCACTTCTTCATGCGCACTCATCTTTTGCCAAACCCGTGCGTCCTTGGAGAAACCCCCCCTGCTGGCAGATTGATCTGTATTCTCATCATCCAGACAGACAGACAGACAGACAGACGGGCGTCACGAAGCTGCTCCTCCTGCTGCTCTGGTGAGGGGGGGAGGCAAGGAGGGAGGAGGGGGGGAGGAGTCAGGCTGTCAAGGTGAACGGATAAACCCTCTCTCTCTCTCTCTCTCTGTATCTCTCGGTGTCTCTCTCTCCGCACACGACGCGCAGCTCCGGGCGGCGGCAGCGGGAGGGAGGTGATCATCTGCCGCTTCAGACTCTCATAGATAAACAGGGAGCGGATACAAACTGTTCCCACACTCATTTATTTCATTTTATTTTATTTGTTTTTTTTTTATCTTTTAAAGAATAAAAACGGACGTAAACTTCAATGGCACGTGAGTGAGTTGTGTGCGTCATCTCATCTGAAACGACTGGAGAGGAAATAAAAAGGTGAGTTGTTTTTTTTTTTTCAGATTCAGACAGATTTGGTTTCATATTTTTGGTTTTAATGTTGCTGTTTTTATTCCTCGTGAACAGTATCAGGATGACAGCTTCATACACGTCTCAGCTGTTGCGTAATGAATCGATCAGTGATTATTATTTTACATTTTTATTTATTTTCAAAATGATTTGATAAACAAAGATGATTCATTTCATTTTGTCTGTCAGAGCTGCAGCAGCACAGAGGACGAGCCACACAAGAAAAATGTTAAATTATAATAAATTAGAAAAGACAATAAATAAACAATAAACAATAACCTAAAAGAGAAAACTTATAAATGAACACTTTTCTGATTATTATCAAGTATCCAGTGGAGTTAATTTAACAGGACACATGTTTTGTTTTTGTTTTATTATAGTGAAGAATGTATTATGTTGTGATCAGCTGTGTATGTGTAAATTTACATTTTACAAGATGTGGCAACTACATATCCACGTTCACTTCATGCATGTTATAGTTCATTTTTTTTAAAGGTGCAATATGTAAGTTTTTTTTTAATCGCTACATAGCTAACATTAGCATTAACAGTAGTAGCCTAGTGGTAGTTAGCATGATAAAAAAGCAGCGGCAGCTAATTACTTTCAAGAATCCAGTTAAAAGTTAATGGATCAAATATAAAGACTCTAATATAAAACATTGGTATCACCCCGGCCACCAGGGGGTGATACAAATGTTTTATATAGAGTCTTTATATGTTTTTTTATCACGTCGATGTTTGTTCATGGCTTCATGTTTCTGATTTGATGTGATGTCATGATTGACTCGTGATCGGTGCAGGACTTTGATTCATAACGTTACTGCTACTTGAACAGGAAGTGGAGTCAATCGTCCGATCGCTGGAATATGGCAACAAGATAATGACAGTGACAACATCAAGTGACTCAGTGATTTCTGTTTTTTCTGCTCTGTTTCATTCACACACACAGAGGAAACGAGCCTCATCACTGTCACAGGTTGTTATCATCGTTATGTTATAATTTTATCTCTTTGCTGTGGAACTGATGTTTTGACATCAAGTGATCAAACTATTCACTGCAGACTTCATCAAGACAAATTAAGAAAAGTCTCTTCACGTGACTGAATGTGTTAATCATGTTAGTTTAGCCTCTAGTCTACACACACACACACACACACACACACACACACACACACACACACACACACACATATAAAGAGAGGCAGGTCTGTACATGAAATCTGAACCATGACAGTGACTGAGGCTGAAATGCTGCTGACTGTGTTTACATCCACATATAACATGTAACAACACAACAGTCAGACTGAAATATCTCAACAAGTTCTGACTGGATCAACTTCATGATAATTCATGATCCCCAGAGGATTAAAACATTCCCACAAGTCTCATTTGTATTTTTAGCAGATTAGCATGCTAACATGCTAAGATAACATCATACCAACTTGTTAGATTTGTCACATTTGCTGACGCCACTTTGATTCTTGTCAACAGACGAGTTGCTGAGACTGTAAACTCTCAGCCTTGTTTTTAAATAAAGTTGATCTCGGCATTAGAAATGCAAAACACCACTAGACCAGAGAGGATCATGGGAAACAACAGGTGGTTCAGACCTGATGAGAGAAGATAAACTGGTTTTAACAAAACCTGTTCATGTTAGTTCAGATTACACACAAACCTGGACCCATGTTTTCATTTTACCATATCGGTCCAACACATCGTGTATCGTCACTGAGGTCATGTGACTTGGATGAGTCAGGAACAGTTTAGTCAACTGAGCCACTGTTGACTAACTGTTGAATGAAGCATGAAAGAGATTACATCCGTAAATTAGTTACATAATCTTGTCTTGCGTTAAATTTTGAATATTGATGAGGTGACGCCTCTGACACACAACACACACACACACACACACACACACACACACACACACACACACACACACACGACAACAAAATAATACAAACAATAAATAAAAAAAATAAAATAACACTCAGTTCACGTATCAACCAATTTACAGTTTGTAACAAGAAAACACACATTAATCTGACCAAAAAAAAAAAACGGTGATTTCATGTCTGAGCCTCAGTGATTTTCTTTGTCGTTGAAGCAGAAAGTTGCCGTTTCCTTTCTGAGCAACCTTGTTCTGTTCTGAGGAATGTGATGAAAAACAGCAGGAAAAATATCTTGTTACTTTAAAAAAAAAAAAAAAAAAAGTTTGAGATTAATTCAGCGAACACGTGGGGTCTTTGCTGTTGCTGTGAGTGAAAGGTGTCGACAGATCTGCTGCTCTCGGAGCTTAAACAAAACCTGGATAAAGTGGTCGGCGTGGACCCGGATCTGGTTTTGTGTCTCTGCTGAGCAAAGTTTAAGGAAGAAACCTTTATTTTTGAATCGATATTTAAAGATTCAACTACTTATTTTTTCTTACTTTTAATACTTTATTTACTTACTAAACATATTTGACATTTTCTTGAATATATTTTGACATTTTAAGATGATTAGTTTTGTAATAACAATCATTTTTATTTTTATTTTTAGGATAAAAAAAAAAAAAAACACGTTCAATGGCACCAACTTTGTAAATGTGAAGATCATCTATTTCTTTGTTTTGAAAAGTTTTGAACTACTCAAACGTAACAAGACATTTAATACTCAACCCAGCACAGTTTAATTGAAGTTTACTACTGAAGGATTGTAAACTTGGCTTGAAATGCTGCATTCACAAGAAAAACACAATTTTATTTCCTGGATGTCGCATCTTTTCCATGTTGTTGAACAGAACGACGGGAAAGTTTTTAAGTTCATTTATAAATTCGTCTAACCAGTTCATCCTTAAGTCCACGTGAACGTTTGTGCCAAATTTTACAGGATTCTTTCAAGTTTTCATGAGATTGTTCATTAGAACAGGACCGACATAAGAACAAAAAGTCTCCAACATGGAGGACCTGATTTTGTAGTCAGATGCGGTTTCGATCGTGACGTCTGCAGCTTCCAGAAAATCCTCATCAAACTGCACCACCAATGATCACGCCTGTTCAACATGTCAGCACAGTGGTTTTAACTGCAGGGAGCAGCGAGGTGTGTTGATCAGCTACTGTCCAAGTGGGACGATTAAGCCGCCGCGTTCGACGATAATTAGCTCGACTGAGCATCTACGAGTCCCATCAATAAACCTTTACCTTATCCCAAACCACTCGGATCGATCTCTGGAGTCAACCTGCCCTTAGATCTCATCATAAATTCACCAGTTATCAGGCGATGTTTTCATTACTCATTGTTTCAGTCATCAGCAGCTCAGAGATATAATGCTGCTGTTTGTAAGTCACAGTTTGTACGTTATTGGAGTTAAATATTCTGAATAGCTCTTGAGGGAATCATCCTTCACTTTGAAACGCTCTCAACAGTCGTGACTCATCGTGTCAGCTGCAACTTCTCCTGCAAGTTAAATGGAAAAACGTGACATTCACGTGCTTTTCCCTCGAGCTGAAGCAAATGAAGAGTTTTTTTTTTTAAATTTCCAGAATAAAAAGTGCTGAACGCAGGAGCTGTGAGTGAAGTGGTGCTACAAACACAAGTGTACAATTCAGACAGAAAAACACAGATGATCCTGTTGTGTTTTTTTTTTCTGGTTTCCTCCATCTCACCTGTGGGAATCACACTTCTGCGCCTTTTGTAATTTGAAACCGGTCAGTTGTGGTGATTCATCGGCGTAGGGGCGTCTGTGAGGTCACACACGGCGATGATATTTAAACCTCACAGTGCTGATACGAAGCGGGAGCTTTTGTTTACTCACTCGCTGCTCACCAGATCCTGTCGTGGGAGAAGAGATGTTCAGGATGTTTGCTCAGACCTCAACACCCACACAGTGTCTCCCACAGTATTTTTGGAGACTATGAACCATGTGTATGTACATTACACATGGTTCATGTGCTTTATCTCTCAAACAAAACAACAAGCTAAACAGTAGAGAACAATAAGAGGATGTTATGTTACGTTATGTTGCAGTTGATCTGACAAACATGAGGATCTTCTTCCTTGTAAAACTGACTTAATACATTTTTATACATATTGCTGCAGTTTGCGCATCAGTGTTAAAAGCCAGCTGTTTTTTGTCAGTGCACCACAATGTTTTCTTGTCATAAATGTAAACTAACAGTAGATTAACACCAATGGCAAGATGTGATAGCGATCACCTTCTTTAAACGCTGAGTTTTGAGGGGAAAAAAAAACTACACGACGCCTTTAAATCTTCAATTTAACAATGAATTAAGTAAAGTTGTTTGTAAATGCTATCATGTTAAAGTGATAGCAGATATCCAGTCTTCTTCTCCCTGAGCCACAAATCCTTTACAGCCCGACACATCCCAGGATTCATTGCAGTAGACGTCCTGTTAAAGCTAAACAAAAACATAATGACAGTGAAAGAGTATAAACCAAAATTAAAATCAACAGCTAAATAAATATTAGTGCTGGTGCCATTTTAGTGGTCATTGTTGTGACACATTTAACTTCCAGAGGAAATAAACTATTTCTCATCTCTTTCATCTCTTTGCATCAGGTGTCGTGGGCAGTGAGTCAAATAAAAATACTTTTCTTCTGAGAGCAAAGATGGAGGAAGATTGTGAACCGAACCAGCAGTTTATTAACTGTTCTCAACATTAGTCCCTTCAACCGTGAGAAAAATCTTCCCTAAAACTGTGAAACTGGTTTCATTTTTATGACTTATGGTTACAGCTGTCTCTTCATCACAGGAATGTCTGGTCACGCTGATTTGGTTTCCAGTTTTATTGTCAACCTCTGAGGTTTTATAAAACTGCAGCCTTACAGTCAGATTAATGCACCTGGCTCATGATTTTGAAGTCTGTTTATCCCACTCTCATGAACGTGATCTCAGGAAAGCCTTGAGTGAACTTCTTTCAATTTGGTACAAATCTTTAGTTGGACTTATGGATGATCTCAGTAGAGTCTGGTGGTCAAAGGTCAAAGGTTAATGTCTGTGTGACCTCACAAACTCAAACTGATCATTTTGATCAAAATAACAAGATAAAATCATCATAGTGACGATGTTTTATATCTAAACCAAGTTGACATTTGGCGGTTTGCTTTCTGGACCCATATGTCACCACCATAACTCTACTAACTCGTCTCTAACTTGGAATCACTCCAAATAGCAATGCACTTTACTTCTGTTGATGCCTCTGGTGGTGCATTTCTGAGTGAGGAAGCCAAGAATATGAACTATACAAGACATGAAACTCAGGGTTATACAGTGTATTTGTAGTCCAGGTTCAACCAGAGGGTGGTAAAACTAGTTGTAGCTATGATTTGTAGGGTCCGGGCATTGTATCAGTGAGTACTTCTGCATGTCAGTCCTGGGGGGCTCAGGGTTGCACCACGGTTGAGGAGGTGAAAAGAATAAGTTACAGTGACTGGAAAAGGCTAAAAATGCCAGGACACATCAGATTCTGTGTTTTTCTCTGAATGTTTTTCCTTCTTGTCTCTGAAGTGTGAAACCGATCCTTGCCCCCCTGGGGGTCTGCGTCGTGTTCCTGTCTGAACAGCTGAGATTTATAACCTCACCAGGCCTCTGGGCTGTTTTCACTGCTTCGCTCTGTCGTCTCGCTCGGTTGAAAACATTGTTGTGACTCTGTCGTCTCTCGTTTGCTGACGACAGTGCCGTCTCCTCCCTGTGTGTCTTTGCAGAGCGGCGTGAGGCAGAGGAGTCCCGCTGCGATCTGAGACCGAGGAATTTGGTGTCCTGACGGTGCGGACGGACCCCCGACTCAGACCCCCCACTGGCAGAAACCACACCAGCTGTTTGAACTGGACCGGCGAGGATTCACACTACGTTTGATTGGACATCGCCTCAGTTCATCTGGCCTTTGTTTCCTCCAACTCCACATTATCTTTATTGTTCTGTTATTTCCTCTTATTCTGCTTCAAACATCAGGTGATGAAGCTGCTGCAGTTTTACTTTCCATTTGAGAAAAGAAAAACATTTTCAGCCTTCCAAGGAAACTGAGAGGGTGGATTATCAAAATACTGTCTGTTGGAGCCATTTGGAGAATTTTAATGGACGTTTGCTGTTGAAACACCAGAGAAGGTGCAGAAACCTGCTGCTGTGATCTGACGGCAGCTCGTTGATGTGCATTTATCCTCGGATTCACATTAATTTCCATCTAAACAAGGAGCGGTTTTAGTCGAACATTTGCAGAAAAAAAAAAAGATTCTGCAGGTTAATTATGACTTGATTTACTTTAGACATTTCTTTAACCACAATTTCTAAAAGTGAAACTTCATTATAAAGCTGGTGTGGTTTGACTAATGAGCTGCTGCTGCTGTTTCCATGGCACTTAACATCCTCATTAACTTCTGACACTCAGGTCGTTTTGAAAAAGACATTAAATCTGATCACACATTTTAAAAAGACGCTGTTGAATGTGTGAAGCAAAACTTGTGAACTGGTCGTTGTTTGCTCTTCGTCACTTGGATTATTTTCACTGGATGTGATAAATGTTTCAGATGGATCATCACAACATTCAGTGGACTGCAGGACGTCCTCTGTGATCCCACCCAGAGATCACCTCTTCAGACCTCGGAGGGAGGGGGGGTAAAACTTGCTGCCCGCTACCATCACCACCATGGTGATGTCACAGGGCACATACACCTTCCTGGCCTGTTTCGCCGGCTTCTGGTTGGTCTGGGCGGTCATCGTCATGCTGTGCTGTTTCTGCAGCTTCTTGCAGCGCAGGTTGAAACATCGCCGTGAGGAGCGGCTGCGGGAGCAGTGTCTGAGAACCGTAGAGATGGAGCCGCTCGGTTGTCACCCGCCTCTGCCCCCGCCGCCGCCACCATCACTACCTCCACAACCACCCAGAGACCCACCGCAGTTCTGCCCTCCTCACACGCTGTCGCCGCCAATTCCTCTGCTGGTACCTCATCCGCTGCCGCAGGCAACTTGGGTCAGCATGCCAGGTAAACGTTGTCAGTGTAAAGTGCATGGTACTGGATATTTCCTGGAAGTCGTACCTATTTAAAATCTCAGTCGAAAAGATTTGTTTTTTTTGTTTGTTTGTTTTTTTTTCAGTTTCCAAAGCAGGTCGTAATCAGAAGCAAGTAAAATGTTGATTGCACGTTGAAAAAGCCGTTGGGGGTTAGAAAGGGAAATTTACATTTCTAATGTTTAGTAAAAACACTCGACACAACAATTGACAACACGCTGTGATCGTCATTTAACGTCAGCGTGATCCAGTCATATGACGCAGATGTCTCAGGTCCCTCTGATTGGCTGTAACGACGCTTGTAAAACATGGGTCAAACAGATCAGATTCACTGTATATTTCTAGTGGATCTCTTGGTGGTCACAGGTGTCCTTCAGGACCTCTTAACTCAAGACTGTTTGAACCCCCATTGATGGACCTTTACACTACTAAAACATTTTCCTGCTTCAGCCTCCAAAAAACTGATTGACTGATTCCAAATCGCAAAGATCAAATCATGAAGACTAATGATTAAGCCACAGTAAAGAGATCAAGCTAAAGGATCATCTCTGCTAACGAGGGAGTGCCGTTTATTAACAATACTGCAGCCAACCAACAGGGGGCGAACCAGATGTTTTGGCTTTACTTTTTGGAGCTGGGTGGAAGTGGAGGCGAAGGAAATACGCTGTAACTGACGGGTCACTCGGTCTGTGTAAAACTGCATTTGTTGGCTGAATCAAGGTTTTCTCCAAGTCTGATCAGTCCTACTGATCTTCATACACTTCTAAAAGACCTTCTGGACATCAAGTCGTGGTCGTGGAGTTTTAGTAGAGATTTTAGTGGCTCTTAACAAGATCTCCATCAAGGTCCTTTAGGACGTCCCGTGTGGTCAGTGAAGCGGCTGTTTTTAGGTGTTTCTACTGGACATTTTGAAGGTTCAGGTGTCTGAAGTAAGTTGTTGAACCTCCTTAAGATCACAGTGGCAACTATACAACACTACACACCATGTATAGTCTATGCTGCCAACATGTTACACACCAAATGAAAGTCTCCATTAGTTTCTATCTTGTACAAACAGCTTCAAACACCAACAAACACCATTAGTCTGAAAATCAAACTCACCACAGGACATCTACAGAGCAGAGCGTTAATCTCTGTTCCACTACTGAGCATAAAATTACTGACAAATCCAAAATGTGTCATGTTTTGTTTGCTCTTTAGTTAGTTACAAGTCAAATTCACATCACGTCTGTTGAATGAAATGTGAATTTGGCTTGTGAGAATCTGGACACAGTTTCTTTATTTCAGTGAAAAATACAACAAAAGGCGGAGGACGGGAGGAGGAACATGTTCTCCACTGTGTCAGATTTATGTTTTTTTAAGACTCTGGTTTCCCAGCATGCCCCCTCCTCACCCTCCCTGCTGAGCGTCATAGTGACAGCTGCTGCTGCTGCCGCCACTGAGGCGTGGGCGGTGACTGTGGTGGTCGGGCGAGCGACAACATGACCGAGAAAGATTATAAAAAAAAGGAAAAAAATATTAGGGAGGGGAGTCGACAGGAATGAGGCTTCATGTTAAAAGACAGGTTTAGATTTTTCTCCAAACGAAAGTGGTAGAAGTTACTGATCACTGTAATCATCGCTATCTATGCTCAGTGGAGGCGATGGAAACATGCTATTAGTGACGGGTCACATGGTCTTTGTAGACATGCAGTCGTTGGACTGATGAGACTCAGAGAAAACCTTGATTCAGCCGAGCAGCCGAGTGGAACCCCATCGGATGGATTTGGCTATTTGTTTTTGGCGTTATAATCAGGTTGACAATGTTGACGGTGCCAACGATGAATGAGAATTATCAGAACATTTTTCACCAATACAGGGTTTGGGTCCACAGGTGCTTGTCGCTGTCAAAGATGTGTTCACCAAGTGGACAAACGACTTGACATAATGGCATGTTTGACCCTGGAGACCAGTATGAAAATGACTCCTGACATGATCCAAATAGTATTTGGCTACACAAAGTTGTTACAACACAAACTTGTTTTTACAGTCGTGAAATTCCTTCACAGTTTGGATCTCAGAATCAGAATCGATTTTAGAAGTAGTTTTGCAGTGTACGTAAGGAAGTTTCTGTGGTTATTATTGGTGCAAATACAACACGCTAATGATAATATCTACAGTCTGGTGGGAAAAAAAACCCAACAACAACAAACAAACAAACAAACAGGTGAAATTTACAGAGGGATAAAATAGCCAAGTAAAAGGTTGGGAACCATTGATTTAGTTCCACCTCCTTCAGGAGGATGGATGGAGTTTGACTCTTCAAGGTGGTGAAAAGTCACAACAAACTCAGTTCTCAGTTAAACTAAGTTATGTTCCCATCAAGATGAAGTTTGTGCAGTATTTAGTTAGAGAACAGGTAACAGCCTCCCCAGATGGTGAAGCTACAGTTCAGAAAGAGCAGCACTGCACCTTGTAATCATTTTCACTAAATATGCATGATGATGAGTCAGGTGTGGAAAGAGATTCATCAGGTTATAAAGATCTTTTTCCAACAAGACCCAGCATGATGCTGCTAACAGCTGTTAGCCACAACCACACACCAACACTGCTGATTCACAGTATGTATTTTGCTTTGGTATCTCACTTCTGCAAAAACTGGTCAATGAATTTTATGGAAATTAGATTTTGAGGACATTGTGTTTACTCCGCCAGCACAGAGCGTTCCTCAAGCTTCAACTTTGACAAAGCTGAATTGTAAATATGCCTGAATTGGTAGAGAAATAAAATGCAAGCACAGTGAATATTATTGTCAGCAGTATTAGCATAGGGATCCTATAAACGACAGTGAGAAATCCTACAAGCTCCAAGTGACTTCAGAGCATTAACATGTACAGCAGATTTGCCATTTGCAACAGCATTTCATTAAATATTAGTTTTAGAAAGCAAGAAAACTGTGTCTGTTCTGGATTTCAAAGTGTCATCTAGTATAAAATCCGAAGAGGAAGAATGAATCCTAGATTTTCTGGGGAGGAAAAGCAAATGAATGGAATCAAAAGCCTTTAAAACATCTGTACAGCACCAGGAAAAAAGAAGAGGGATGAAGGAAAGAGATGTGAGATGGGGAAGGGATTACTGGAGAGTTAACGCAGAGCTGCAGTGAGTAAAAGAGCATCAGCTGCTGTCAAAGATGTTTAATGAGCAGAGACAGACAGTTCAGGATAAAACAAAAAGGTTGCCAGTGCCCTCGGTCACAAAGGAGACTGATGAAGAGGGTTAGTATCCAGGCAGCAGCGGAGCTAAAAGAGAGGCAGGTGCATACCAGCTGAGGCCAGAACCAGAGAAACAAGAGAGAGAAAGAGTAAGGCCAAGAGCTGATCCGCAAACTCCAGAGGGGGAATAGACGAGGGATGAGGATCTGTCAACGGAGCAACAAAGCTCTGCTAAACCCACAGTACGCTACCTGTCCAACATCAAAGGGATGTCAAGGTTGTCGCCTGATTAATTTAGCAGCTAAAGAACCTGATATTTTTCTGACTAGCTGGGTTTTACTTTTATTTCATCCATCACATTAGTACTTAATTTACAGAATTTGGTTTTACAGGGTTGAGGCATCAAGAAGTAACAACGGTTCTTTTGGAGATTTTAGTCCCTCATGCGGTTATAGGTGTTTTTTGGAGATGGAAGCAGCAGTTGTCAATGTGAAGGTTGTAGAGGTTCATACAGTCTTGAAGTTTGCAGTGGTCCTTTAAGAGGTCCTGAAGGACATCTGTAACCACCAAAGGATCAACTACAAACCTTATGGAGGTTTTGATGTAGTGTGGTCAAAATCTTAGTGGTATTGGGGAGTTTCTACAAATGGTTTTAATTGGTATCAAACGATCTCTATACACTGCTAAAAAGACCTTTTGGACATTAAGTTGTAGTCAGTGAGGAGTTTCTATGGTTCTTTTGGAGATTTTAGTGGTTCTTCATAAGATTCTAGTGGTATTGCCTGTAGGTGGTTTTAGGAGTCATCAAGGTCTTGTTCAGTGAAGAGGTTGTTTCTTGTGGACATTTGGGGGTTTCAGGTGTCTAAAGGAAGTTGTTGAACCTCCTTAACAAGATTATAGTGGAGTCTATTATACTACACAAATAGTTATAGGAAGGAAGTTATAGGTGTCTCTGTCCTTTCCAAGATCCTATAGGACTTGATGAATACTAAAAACCATCCACAGAAATCAATAAGGCTCTTGGGGTCATTTGAGAGGTTTCAGTGGTCAGGTCTATCAGAAGGTTCAAGGAGTCTGTGAGGCTTTATTGGTCCTTTAGGAGATGTCAGAAGTCTTTCCTGAAGCTTCTGGTGGCCCTTTTAAACAGATCACTCTAACCTCCAGAGATCCTAGTGGTATTGACTTCTAGTAGGCACTGACAAGAGGCCCATTGAAAGGTTGCAGTGGCCAGGGAGGAGGTTCTCCAGGTCCTTAAACAAGGTTTTAAGAGGTTCTCAAACCTTCCAAGAGCTCACTGTGCCTGAAATCAGAGATGTGATTGAGGGTTGTCCAATGTTGCACGCAAAAGAGTGAAAGATGATTGCAGCAAAGAAAACACCTCCATCTGAAAACAGTGACAGGTAGACAGTAAAATCAGTAGAGTTTGGCTTCAGAAACACATGCCTAACTCAGCTGTCATCCCACACAACCAGCTTGTGTTGCACTGACAGTTTTTGTATCTGATGTTCAGACCGACACACAGGAGGTTTAGTCTGAATTGATGATGGGAAAAAAAAAGTCTTCATATCACCATCACCAGACTCCATTGAGTTACTGTTTTACACTGCCTTAATCAGTACGTTTTGTGCTACTGTGAGACTTTATTGATTGGACACAATCTCTCTACTTCTTCCAACAATTAGAGTCAGTGGTGATACAACAGCTGTTTCTGTTTAAAATAAAAAGGATCTGACTCTTCAACACAAAGCTCTGTCTCCTTGTAAATATCCACAGTGTTGTCATACACTTGGAATAACAATGTGAACTTGTCAGTGTCAGAAACAAGCTTTGCCATCGACAACTGCCTTGTTTTATTCCTCTGCAGCAGCTGTTTGGTACTTGGTAGTTGCTATAAATACATGGGAAAAGATTAATGCGGAGTTATCCTTTAAACGTGTCTCTTTGTGGTCCTGTAACTCACCGTGACTAATACGATCACTGTGCTACACCTGGTAGCTGTCACAGATCACACTTACCACCATATATCACACTTAACACACTTTAACCTTCCAGAGTTGGCAGCCGTTTTAGAATGCAAACAATCCTCATCTTCCCGGTTGAAACATCAGTTGCGGCCACTGACTTGGTTTCTGTGCGCCTGATGTTTATTTAAAGCGGTGCTGGCAGCTGTTGGTGTAGTTTACAGCAGCGAGATCGACGTGGGGAGTCAGGACAGAGCTGTTACACAATAGGAGTCTGATCCTGTAGGTATCTGTGAGGCATGACGGAGGAGTGATGGACTGTGGCCAAGTACATACACACACACACATACACGACAACACACACTTTTGCATCCATAAATACCATCAGCTCCATGGCAACAATTCAACAAACAGTTGATACAGTGTTTGGTTTCGTAGCCATAAACTGTGTTGATCGATTATTTAAGACAGCAAATCAAAACCGATCAGTTTTATAAACTCTTTGGCTGCAGCTCCTCAAATGTGAACACTGGATCTTTTGTCATTTCTGATATCAAAACCATTTTGTTGGTCAACATTGAGTTTTTTTCCAGAAACGCTTCACTTCGAAGGTCACGCACCAAAATATTTCCCCATTTTTGTCATGTTACATTGTAAATGGCAACTGAGGAAGGTTAGCACACTCATTGACAAACACATCAGCATGGTAGTGTCCTCCCCTCTGCATTGTAATCAAGTTGGTGGCCATTGGTGACATCATTTTGTTTATACAGTTATTATGTGCTATTCAGGCGTGCCCTCATTTAAGTGCTGCAAGCTTCTGACGACCATGTTGACAAAGGTCACAGCTTAGCAGTCAACGAGACGGTCTAAGCTTTGATTCATCAGTCATGAGTATAAGAGAAGAGATGAGATGCAGCATTTAGTTCCTTCTCCAAAAAACTGCTACTAAAACATGAGCTGCCACAGTTTGGTGTTCAGGTCAGACAGGTTCTCACCAACTATACTTACTTTTACACTTTGCAACCTAAAACACAGCTCACCCTTCTGCAGACAAACTTCTTTTTTTGCGTGTTAGAAACTGACAGGACAAGTTCCTGTTAATATTTCAGATCAGGCAGTGAAGCTCTGGAACATTTCGGTGAGGTATCATCAAGATTTGGCAGATTCCTCAGCCTGAAAATAGACACTGCCTCACATGGTCGGTTCAGCTGCCTGAATCAGGATGATTGTGGTCTCTTGTAGGATGTTTGCATCAAAATATAGACATTATGCCCACAGGCTTTTTGTCAGGGTGGATGGATTTTAAGAGTGCTGCAGGAGTGAACACATGTTTGGCAAAGTATAGGTTTTTTTCCCTGAAACTCATTTTTGTGCTTTGTTTTCTTGCAGCACGGCAACAGTTGGAAAACCTGTGCAGGTTTTTATTTTGCAGTTGGTTGAAAATGAACAGAGCTGCTCAGAGAAATCTTGGCCAGTTTGATGGTGTAAATATCTGCGGGTGTGAGACTTCATTGGCAAAAAAGAACCTGAACCTGAATGTAGTTTTTCACCTTTTTGCTGATTAGACCCGAGACAATCAATTTGCCTGGTGTTTACCCACAGAGCTCTGACTCATTTCTGATGAAATGTGAAGCTCGATCAGGAGCATTGAGGATGAATTTTGAATGATAAGTAAAGTAAAGCGTATTTTTTTTTAGCTAAATTTGAACATGAGTCATCTTTGTATGGATGAAGTGTTGAGAAGCCGTCAGGCAAAATCTGATCAAGACATCTGCTTTAAAAAAAAAAAAAAAAAAAAAAAAAAAAAAAAAAGAAAACACAATTAAAACTATTTGCAGATAATGACAAATCCACAACCAACCAGGCTCAAACTCACATTGTTCTCCTGCCAATCCATCATTCAGAGCTGCATATTATACATAATGATGAGCAGTAAATGGAGACGTTATGAATCATTGTTATTTTGCATCATCGATTACTCCTCGTCTCCCACAACCATAATTTATAAATCTGTAAACTGCTCCTGATGACGAGTTTATCAACGTATCCGCTACTGACACTGGTCACGCTGCTTCTATTATGACACAAACAAACACATTTGTTTTCATGCCTTGTGGGGACCGTTCATTGACTTCCATTCATTTCCTGGAGACTTTCCTGGAAACCCTAGAGATCCCATTTGTTGGTACCACTTGTCAAACCTTTATCTAAACCTGACCCCAATCTTAAGTCATGTCTTCACCTTAATTTTTGGGGACATGCTTTTTGTCCCCACAAGGAAGACAGGTCTCCACAATGTGAGTGTGTACACAGGTTTAACAGGTCCCCATAATGTTGGAAAAAAAACACACAAGCATTAAAGATCATGTTATGTTCATTTAAAGTAATGAAAGTAAAGATTTCTGTAACTGTTATGTTGACGGAAACAGATTGCCAACAGAGGCTTTATATTTTCTGGTTATGCTATCTCAAGATCACTTTGTTGGAATACCTTAACATTTGACCTTTGACCTCCAGAATTTAATTAGTTCATCTTCCGCATGAAGGTTTTTCAAAGGAATTTCAAATTTGGTACCAAGATGTTTGACCTTGTGAGTTTACATGTTAAATGTATCTGAAGGAAACAAGAAGAAAACGTCTGAAGTTTGGGAGGTACAAAAGCTAACGTTGATAAAATGTCATCCTGTACAGTGAAGTATAAGTGGCAACATCAGTGTTGCAGTTGGAAAACGAGTTGTGCTTGGAGCTGATGACTGTGTAAAGAAAATTGTACTGTATAAAGAGAAAACACACTGACACCCAGAGTGATTTGATGCCTGAGTTTGTGCCTCGTGTTTACCTTATCACCATGTCTGTATCACGACATCTGACGCAAGAGAATAAGAAAATAAACCCTGCAGACCAGTTATGAGATCCAATAATTGCAAAGAGGGAAGTGAGAGTCATTATCACTGCTGTTTACAGGGAATTAATGTCTTGTGTTGTGCAGCTCCTCAACTAGAAATAATGAAGCTTTCACAGTCGGAAACTGAAATGAGAAAATAAACTGTATGAGAGAGAATTAAAAAAAAAAAAAAAAAAAAAAAACACAGCGCTCAGACTTTAATGTGCTGAAACACACCAAGTGTAATTAACACCTCCATGGTGTTGAACATGTGACGGATGGATTGTGACCTGAAAATGCAGGCAGAGTGTGTGTGTTTATATATTATGTGCTGGCTGTTTTCCAGTGCTGTCAGCTCATTGTTCCTAACGATGAGCTTATATCACAGTTTTACAAAAAGTCAAAGTCATTTGGTTAAATGAGAATCACAGAAATAATAAACTTTCTGTCTCTTCTTTCCAGATACAGACATCTTTGGGAAGCCGCCATGTTACGAGGAGGCGGTCCTGATGGAGGACCCTCCTCCACCGTACAGCGAGGTCCTGGCCGACCCACGCGGAGGAACTTACACGAAGCCGGCGCCACCTCGTGCAGCGCCACCGCCTCTGCGGGACCACAGAGATCCTGTTCCAGTGTTTACATCTGAGACCAGCAAGCCTCCCACAGCGACTGTGTTCTCCGATCGGGGTTACTCCTCGTTGATTCGTCTGCCTTCGTCCCAGCACTGGGACTCCCTGAGCCACCTCCTCTCCAACATGGACTTGAACCACAACAACCTCACCCCGCCGGCAGGACGCTCCCTGCAGACTGCTGCCGCGATGGCTACCATGCCACGCCGAGACCCCAGGACTCCCCACAACGGACTTGGACTAAGAGGTGGAATACAGGGACTTCAGGGGGTTCATGGACTGAGGGGGCTGGATTCCAGCTGTGGTCTACCCACAGCCTTCCCCCTGCTGGGCCGCAGCACTGCCGTCTAGGCCTGGACACTCACTAACCAACCAGGAAGTTGGTGAATCTCTGAGGAGTGGGACTTCCTGTCTGTGAGCCTCCTCTCCTGCTCAGTGTTTAGATCTGATCCACAGAGAGCTGAAGGGCTGAAGGGTCTGTAAAGGCGTCGCGAGCTGCAGCTCTGTGGGCGACGGCTGCCACTTTCAGCTCTGTGAGCGAGTAAAAGAGGAAATCACACACTGTTTGAAACCGGTGTTGAGTGACTGAGGTCCTGTGGCGTCACATCAGACATTAAAATGGAAGTTGGGTTGTTGTGAACAGCAGAAAAGAGCTGCTGACGCCGCAGAGGAAGAAGTGTAACAAGCTGCTTCTAAACCTCCGCCTTTATTTTTCATCTCTCCCTCTTTGTATCGCTTCCTCTCCCTCGCTCCGTTCATCTCTCGCCTCCCTCTGCGACGGAGCAACCTATTGTACCAGCCTGCTGTTGCCATGGCTCCCGGGAACTGTCTGTTGCCCACAACGACCCCTCTGCTTTTTTATCTGCTGTGATTTTTCTGTTTGAAGACTCTGTTCGCCTCTTCAAGGACTGAGAGTATTAACACAACCACAACAACCACAACAACAACAACATGTGGCGACATTTAGTGCAAGTCAGACCGCCATCTTTGTGACATTCAGAGCCCAAGGGCCAGTTTTTAACAAAGACAACATAAACCATTAAAAAATAAATAAATAAATAAAAAAAGTAAAAATAAAATCATTAGTCAGGACTGCCTTTTTGTTAACGCTGCTTTGTTATTTTGACGTTGTAGTTTGGCCTCAACCTGGACATCAGGTCGTTAATGTGAAAACAAATAATTGAATCATCTTTTAAACTTTGTGACAAATAAATGTCTTTTATTGTGAAATAAAAACAAATTTATCTGCAGGATTCCTTCAAGAAATGTTATGGAGAAGGAGAGAAAAAAAAAAAAAAAAAAAAAAAAAAGGGGTCAAAATGGTAAAATAAAACCAAAATAAAGATTATTGTTGTTGTTTTTTTCCTCATTGCAAGTTCACGGTCACATCAACTGCAACCTCCTCTGAGCAGTTTGTTTCAGTATTGTTCCATTTTGCTTATTTTTTCCTCGTTTGTTTTGTGGCTCCAATTATACCCAACATTGAATGTGTTTCTGTTTCCAATAACAGAGAAAGCCGAGCCTGTTTGTGAGTCTGAGTCTAGTCTGTAAAATATATAAAAATCCAGGTGGATCTCAGAAACCTCAGTAACCCTGAGAAGTTTCTGAAAACTAACAGCACAAAGGAACAGTTTCTCATTGTACGTGTGCACATTTGTTCATGGGTAGTTTCACACTGTTCAACTGACAGTCATTGGTGCCAAGAAATCCAGAAACAAAACCAAACAACAGCGCCTGAACATTGCAGTTTCAACTGGTTTCCACTGTAATTCAGAACCTAAGGCTCATCTTTAACACAGAAGAGGTTTGGGTCAGTGTTCGACTTGTCTGCTTTGAATCAAGTTCTAAGTTTTCTTATCCAAGAGTCTCCTTTCATTGTTCAAAGCTTCACTCAGGGTGAAGACATCAGACATCATCAGTAGAGTTTATAAATGATGTCTTATAATACAGGATATAAGATCAAACTATTGATCCCAGAAGAGAAAATTTGATTTTTGTACGATTTTATGTCTTTCACTTTGATTCCCACTGGTGCAAACAAAAAAAAACAACAGGAAGTCAGTGATGATCAGCAGCTTGATCATTTATATTTTAATTTGCTGTGACAGCATCAGTTGATTAAAGCCCCTTCGACAGTGAGCATCAGTTTGACAGACATGAGTTCATTGGTTAGTTGATCCTTTCTGCTTCTCTACGATCTGTTTGCGCCTCATGAATGATCCTCTGACCTCTGAAGTTTCCACATAAATTATTCATCTGATTATCTTTTCCTGCTTCTCTCAGCTAGAAACTGAATCAGTGTCTCTGCTTGTCGGTCACGAATGCCTTTTGAGTAAAGTGTGAATTTCAGTTTTGCTCAGTAAACCTCAGAGTCATGCTGACCTTCCTTTCTGTCATCCATTGTTCTTTTTCTATATCTGCAGCTTTAATATGAATCCTGCTGTATCATCAGCATCAGCTGTGTCTCTCACTTTGCAAAGGGAACAGACTCCCAGAAACACTTGAGGTGACAGAAGAGTTCAGGTGTGAAAATCTTCAAATTCAACAATTTAATGTTTGAGCCTCTGGTGGTGTCCAGCACCAGATTCACTGCTGTCAAATGAAATGATTCATTGTCCTCAGTTTCCAAAGGTTTTGTTTTTCAAAATAATGAGATTTAATTTCTTCTTAAAACGTTGGTATTTGATTACATTGTAAAAAACTATTTCACACAGTGGGAGATTCTTGCAGCAGTGCTTTTCAAAAAAAGAACCTTGCAGTTAATGTTTCAAATGCTCCACATTTCCCTGCTGTTTGTAATTATAGTGGTAGTTTCATTTTTCTATTGTATGATTTGGTTTTAAACAAGTTGACTCACTGGATACGTTTCTGTGCGTGATTTTCATTAGTTTCATTTGTCGAGGAGTTGATTAGCTTTGTCTAATCCAGTCCTCGAAGGACTAGAATTCTGTAGATTCAATTCTGTTTGAAGCGTTCAAGAAATCAGGCTGTGGGATTACAGAGCAACAGTTAATTTCGTCTGTGTTCCTAAGTCTTTTTATCTGATGTACTGAAGTTGTGTCTGACATTCTTGAATCTTTTGAGGCCGACTGGCTTTGTAGACTCCTGTGCCGCTTCTCAAAAAACAAATCTATAATCCATCAAAAAGCATCAGCAGCACTCTTTTTTTGTCTTTACTGGCCAACTGTGTTTTTGTTCTGGAATCATTTGATGTTGTGGATTTAAGGAGTTTCATTCTGAATTCTAGAATTCTGGGGTTCTGTGTCCGAGGTTCTAGAATGTTGTGGTAGGCAGCAGAAGCTTTATTGTGTATTTTAAAAAAAAAAAAAAAAAAAAAAAGTCAGTGGATCCACCTGGGCGCCGCAGTCTGGACAAACTTGAACAGGTGGGGATGAATCAATCACTCAAAGACAACAACAGAAAAGACTTGAGTGATTCGACGTCTTATCACTCAAAGTGACTGATCGATCTGACCAGCACAAGTGATGATCTGATGTTTAAATTCAGCAGCTGATGAGTTTTAACCTGGAAACTTTTTCCATCTTAAAAGCTGATCATGTATCTCTGACTTCCCACTACTACAGTTAAAAAATAAATAAATAAATAAATGAACACCATTTATTTGTGACCCAAGGTGAAACAAGCTTTTCTCCACACACACGTTTTTTTTCCTACCCGACGATAGGTGACTCACTGTTGACTTACCCATTGTACAGATCAGTTCTGATTTGAGCAGTTTGTTGAAATGTCACATACTGTGAAGCTCTCAGTCACTGCTGCAAAAAATAATGATAATAATTGTTTGAAATTACAATAATCATTTCTGGCCTTGGTTTCCACAAGAGGGTTGAGAGTCAGTGTTTTGCCAGTTACGGTTATAAAATCCAGAGTTCAGTTCAATGACGGCTATTGAATAAAAACTGTTCTTGTATCTGGTAGTACATGTGATCTATACTGTTTACCAGAGGGCAGCAGAGTCAACAAGTGGTGAGGAGGATGTGCAGTGTTTTTCATGTTCTAAACCCTGCTGTGACATCTAGACAGGTACAACAATTCTGCAAAGATGAGTGGGCTAAAATTCCTCCACAGCGCTGTAAGAGACTCATTGCAAGTTATCGCAAATGCTTGATGGCAGTTGTCGCTGCTAAGGGTGGCCCAACCAGTTATTAGGTTTAGGGGGCAATTACTCTTCCCCCCCTCCATGTGATAAACATGCAAAAATAAAAATAAGAAATCAGAAAGGGCGCAAACACTTTTTCACACCACTGTATAGATTCATGTCTGAAATGGAAAACAGAAACGTTTGTCGATTCATATTCACGCCAACATTGTCAGTCGTACTTGTTGTTGCCCTCTGGTGTCTCTTGCTGTTAATGAAATCTGATATTCCAACACTCTTCCCACAATTGCTGCTTTTAAAATACATCCTCAGAATTTATAGAGAGGAAATAACATCAGATGCCACATCAAGCTGTTGCCAACATGGTCATTGTCTTATTTTACACTACGTGACTGTATCAGCGTCTTCAGGCTGATGATTCACACCTTCAGACTGCACAGTGTAGTACGAGCATCTGGAGTTTGAGTCGTGTGTTTCACCACGCAGGCAGTCACCTTCATGATGATGGTGGTGATGATTCAGCATGTGAGGTTGTGAAGAGAGAAAGGCCATTCATTTGTTTCCACAACTACAAATGTCAAGGAACAGATCACAGATTCTCAGTAACCATGGTGACATCTTTATGTTACATGACTAAAATACCTGAAAACAGTGATATAATCTCTCCACTGAGCATGGTGTTGTTTTACTTTATATATCCTGTTATGACAGAAGATAATAATTTGAAGGACTGCACAGTTGGAAGATAAAAATGTTAACATCTCAGTGTGGTGACAGTCGTGCTTTTTGGAAACAAAACAAAATAAAAGTCTGCCTATGAAGTCAAACAAAGAATAAAAACAGAAACCAGTTACTACGGTTCAAGCAACAGTGTTGGGACAGTTGAACACACCTGGTTTGTGTCGACAAACAGATCATTGTGGTTTAACACACAGTTCATACAGGTTAGAGGTGTTACATCACACCTGACCACCAGCATCAACAGCTATTTGATCAATAACAGCACTTATCACTAGGAACTAGAGACTGGTCAGGACAGTGGTTGATTGATTGACTGAAATATCACTGTTTTTTCCAGTAGGAGGTGTGAACTCTTATGTGCAGTTACAGTGAAGGTCATCTCCGCTATACATGGACCAAGAACTTTATAAAAACAGTTTAATAGAGGAATATCAGCCCATATATCAAATCCCAAAAACCCCTTTTCACAAAAAATGTTTTCATCCAGAACTGACAACAAATGATTCTTCATATCTCAAAGACACAGCTCATATTTCTGAAGGTGAGTTGTTTTCTTCCACAACAGCTTCCACCTTTCAAGCTGGTTTGAAGAAAAAAAAAAAAAAAAAAAGTCTTTTGAAGCTTAAATTTGCTGCCTCTTTTCTCTTCAGTGATGCAGAGGATGTTATATAAAGCTTTTTTCTAATGTGACGTGCCAGTGGCCGACAGGAAAGCGATTCACATACAAGGACGACAAACATTCACAGAGGGAAGCAGTGGAGAGAAAATGAGTGTGGCTTCTTATAAAGAAGCACTAACGAGAAGATTCACACCAGGTGTCAGGGAAGCCACGCCCACTTTGTACACACACACACACACACACACACACACACACACACACACACACACACACACACACAAAAGACAAAGTGTCTCAGCAGAAACAAGCTAAGACTTTATGGAGCAAGATGAGGGTTGTTCCATAGGAAAAAATTCAATTAAAATCATAAATTCAAAAGAATAAAACTCAGGTTTCTCTGAGATAATAAAGTTGTAAATTGGTGAGAAAATCTCTGAAGACTCTGAAATTAAAGTCACAAATTTACAAGAAAAAACTCGTCTGTCGTCTAGTTGGAGATAACGATCATTAAACCTCGTATGTAAAGTGAAACGATGTGGTTCCTTGATCTCAGACCGAAGAAACAAAACAAAACAACATGTGTTTTACTTTTAAATGAGGTGGAAATGTTTTGTACCGACTCTACAGCAGTGACAGAAGTGTATCAGCGATGTGAAGTCTTTACATTCAATTTTTTGTCTCTCGGTTTGACGCTTCCCGTCGACACGTTTCCACTCAAACACCAGAGCATCGATGATGCGCCGCTGAGATTTCCTTTTCATTTCCATCAGGCTGAGGATGGCATTAGAGGGAGCAGGCGTTGCTCGGCAACCTGCACCGCTTTGTTGAGATGCTAAAAGACAGAACCTCAGCCTGTCTCTTCATCGCCATGGCAACCACTGGGCATTGGCTGGCCCCCCACCACCAACCACCACCCACCAACCCATAACACTGGTCCGTCCTCGTCGTCCTCGTCCACTGTTACATCACAGCTGGAAGCAACTGACGAACAAATCTTCCCACCGCCACGACTGGCGCCGACATGGTCGTCGACCAGAGACAGACACTTTACTACAGACTCACGTCAAGTGTTATTTACAGTGAAGACACAAGCAAGATGACATTAAGGCTTAAAGAAAATGTGGAAAGTTTAAATAGTCGGTTTGTTTGATACAACTTCTGAACTTTACAGAGACGAAAGAGGAGACGGGAAAAGGTTTGTTCAAATTCACATTGTTCAGATCGACCTCATCGCACTGCAGATGCTGCTGCTTCATGACGTAATTTTATTCAATCAGCTTTTATTCATATGCATTTGTCCCACCAAAGAGTTAAATCAGTAAATAAATCAACAGAAAGAACAAAACAAAAACAAAAATAAAATGTCACAGTGCAACATGGTATTAAAAGTCATTCTACATAAATAAAGTTAAAGTCTTGATTTGAAAAAGTGCTGAATCAGTGACAGAAAAAGCCCAGTCGCCTCACAGCTCATGTCTCGACCTCAGGAGACCGACCAGACGACCGCAGAGCAGAGTTAAAATCTCAGACAGATAAGGTTGGATGAGGCTTTTAATGGATTTAAAAACAAACATTAAAATCTTAAAATCAATTCTGAAACAAAGCAAAGTATGAAGGTCATGTGTTGGTGTTTGTTAAAATGTGAGCAGCCGTGTTTCACAGAGTCGGAGCCGTGGAAGGAAGAAGTGATTAACACCGACATAAAGTTCAGTAATTTGTCCTCGAGCTGAGAAAGACAGACGACCTTCTCTAGATCGTGTGTTAGGAAAAGTGAGTCTGATTGTGACAGCTGTCGATTCTTTACAGATCGTTTCAGATAAACAGTCAGTCGGTGTATCTGAGGAGCCAAGTAAATCCCAAAGACATCGCATAAAACACAATGAACTGGATCAAACCAGTCTTGAAAAGTGAAGTGATAAGAAGCCAAAAAAAAAAAGAAATAAAAAATCCTTTTATCAAGAGGTTTTCTCCTAAATTTGTGACTTTAATTTCAGACGATTTTGTTCTTCTTCAGTTATGAATTTAATATAATTCTGTCTCTCTCTCTCTATATATATATATATATATATATATATATAATTATAATTGTAAGGAAATGTGTTTCATGGCCCATTTCACAGCCTATAATCCACTTAAAGCCAAACTCTGACCTAAACTTCATCTAAACTTTCAAACAGCCCTTTGAAGTTGGGATAAAATGATGATTAAAAAACACTGATTAAAACCAAAATTTGTCCTCACAACTGTAGAAAGACAAATAACACACACACACACACACACACACACTGATCACAGCTGCAGTTCATTCACCTCGTTAGACTGAACTCACCTGAACAGCTTCAGTCTCTTCACAGGTGACGATGATGAAACAATCACCTCGGCTGCGTCCCCAACTAGTCTAGAGGTTGAAAACCATAAAATAAGAAACTTTGCAGTTAAAAGTGACATCCGATACTT
This sequence comes from Polydactylus sextarius, assembly GCA_016801845.1. NCBI lineage: Eukaryota > Metazoa > Chordata > Actinopteri > Polynemidae > Polydactylus > Polydactylus sextarius. The sequence continues at coordinate 3,889,856 of CM028914.1, forward strand.
ACTCGGATTAATTAATCACTTATAGTAAACAGTGATCAACAACCACATCTATGTACTTGTTAGTGAATGGGAATAGAGACAGAGGCCAGGGAGAGATTATTTTGATATTTTTTACAATTTTATTCAAAGTTTGTTTAGTGATAACAGGGGAACAGAAAAAGGGTCCTGTGATGTATGACTCCTTTTACCAGAGTTTCTATACAAACCGTAAAAAGCAGTTGCATTAAAACCCAAATGTAGACTGTTCAGTAAATAAAAGCCACATGTACTTCAGTAAATAAAACATGTCCATAGTTGTTCACGTCACCAATGTGAGTAAAAAGTCACGGCTGGAGCCGTGGTAGCTAACCCTCCGCTTCAAGCCTCAAAGTTATGCTGCTGATGTAAACATCAGGGTCACAGGACAGACAAGATGGTGGTGTTGTTGTACGTCTGAATTGTGCCAACTACTGGCTGGTTTGTTGTGTAGTAGCTACTACTGTAACAGTCGAGTAGCAGTCACTCAGTAGTAGCAGTGCAGACTGAGGACTCGGATGCAGCCATCCTTTGAGGAGGTTGCCTGTTTTGTTTTTTTGTTTGTTTTCTTCCTCATGTTGTCTGTTTCATTGACCAAAAAAAAAAAAAGTGTGATGTTTTTTGTTTTATCAGAGGCCTCAGTGTCAGTTTGGTAAAAATCAAGACAAAATCAAGTAACTAGTCCTTTTATAACATTCAGTTTTTTATCAGAGATCAGAGTTTTTTATCAATCAGCAGGTTCAGTTGAGATGAATTTTACTTACTCGTGATCAGTTGTCAGCTCTTCATCAGAAATAAATCTAATTCTCTAGTTTCTGCTTCGTTTGTCTTTAATTTTGGACAAATCAAGTTGTTAAAATAACATCAGAAAACTTTATTTATGTAGAAACTTTTAAAGAGTTTCAAGAGGAGCTCGAGAAGATAAAAATAAACAGCAAGTAGAGTTATTCCAGGTTTGTCTGAATATAACACAAATATCTACATCTTAGTTTCAAAGTCTTTTCCTTTTGGGAGAAAGTGAAAGTTTCTCTTCCAGGTTTAGTTGTGATCACGTTTTGTTTGTTAAAGTGTCACATCATCGGTGGAGCTGCTGCTCTGACTGAAACTGGACGAACAAATTCTGTTTAACTGAGTTTAACTGCAGACTCAACGAGGTCGACGAGGACACGTTAATGTTTTAGTTTTACAGAGAAATCCAGATTTCATTCATCTTCATTGAGCCTCTGTCAAACACAGATCCTGTCCCAACATGAAGGTTTTAGAATATTTTCTAAACCTCAGAGTCTGAAGTTTTCTGGTAGACTGACGCCCACTCATGATACATTTCTCTGGGTATATTTAATACGGATCGTTTAATAGTTTGTGTGGAAGCGAATGCATTTTTCTCGTCAAACTCGATGTCGTCTCATTTCTCAGAAAACACACCGAGTGAAATGAGGTAGAAGAGAAACCTGCAGCCTCTTGGTCCTCGATGCTGCTTGATTAAGACTCACTGTCAAAGAAAGTAATCACAGCTCATTTCCACTGATTAATGAGTGATTTAGAGGAGGCTGCTCAGTGACGAGCTGAACCAATTGATTAGACAATCTTATAGAGTTTTCTTATCTGTCAGACTAATTTCAGTCAACTCGGCTCTGCCTTTGCTCTCTGTCACTTCATCATAAATCACTTTAAAAGCTTCACCAAAGAAACAAACCCTGAAAAATGTCTCCATCTGTCAATAAACAGGCTTTTAAAATACGTCAATATCTGAGTGATACGAAGATGAATTTAAAACCTAAAGGGTTAAGTTGTAGATTATCAGCAGGTTCTGTCTGGTTGTCGTGTTTTTGTTTTTTTTTTTTTTTTTTTACCTAAAAGATACTTGACTTTGTATTGATATAAAAACTCATCTCACATTGATCATATAAAGACAGGATGACTTGTAGCTGTGGCCCTGGATCCCAAAAAAACAATAAGCCAAACCAGAGTAAAGAGTTGATTAACGTTTTTTACTTACATAGAGAAATAGCAGGTAGTGGATCAGTTTGACAGGAATCTTTCAACTTTCAACAATCCTCTTCCTCTTGTATAATTTTCATTATCATCCACTCTAGTTTCTCTTGTTAAAACAGATTAAATTCGACAGGTTGAACCTGAATATTTGACTTTTCTGTTATTCTCGTGTTGACAAAGACAAAACGCCTCTGATCTCAACTTTTAAACTGAACAATTTGAAACATGACGAACATGAAAATTCACCTGAATCCTGCGAGAACGTGGCCGTCGTTTGATGTTACTTGGCAAACTTATCTTGGCTAACGTGGTGATGAAGCTGCTTCTATGAGTTCTAACAGTTAAATATCACATTTTACTGCTTCATCCTTTTGTCTGACAAGAATATGAATCCTTACAGAGAAAAAACAGTCTGAAGTTGAGTTTAAGCACCATGAAAAATATATATATTGTCAACATTAGCAGAAGGAAAAGTGCAACACAGATGAACATTAATGACAATGACAGACACAACTTGGTGGCAATGCTACGTCTGAACTGTTGTTTATTAATACCAGAGTCAAACATCAGAGGGAAAAGGACAAGAAATGACAGCACAGAGGTAGTCCAGCAGTGTAAGGAGGTACAGAGGGGTCATCTAGTGGTGGAAGTGTGAACTGCAATGTATAACAGGAAATGAAGAGGAAAAAACAAAAAGAGGGGGGGAATGGTACAAAGCAGAAACAAGCAGCTTCTAGGCTACAAATTGAAACAAGCTTTTCATCGAGCAGCAGCGATTCTCAAAAAATGTGATTAGGTTAATCAGACTCCTCAGAAAAAAAAAAAAAATAGATGCTTGTTCAAACTCATCACCGAACATCTTCTGAAACTGTCAAAGCATCTTTCTAAACTGAGCACAGTTGATATATAAAACCTGAACACTCAGTCTGTGTGTTTATTTGTTTTTACCCTAAAGTCAAAGTCACATGACGCTGATCTTTTTAACGTTCAGACTCTGACTCTGACAACAGGTTTCTACATCAAATCATGTTACTTAATCTCACTGATTTACACATTTGTTTTTGTAAATTTATTTGTGTGTGATTCCTTTCACACGTGGCCCTAATACTCCATCATACAAAATAGACGTTAACAAGCAGCTCGCTGTTATCTGAAACCAAAAGGTCACGTTGTTATTTGGTCTTAATAAGGTCAGGAAGTGCTGCTGTGCAGGTTCCTGTGGTTTGACTTATACCTCTGATCCAACACCAGTGCAACATGTTCTAGTTTTCTTTTTGTTTTATGAGTGAACATGTTTATTTGATTTCACTGTGTGTTTTTTTTTTTTTTTTTTTTGAAGGATGGAAACTGGAGTTTGGATTTCAACCAGACGAAATTAGCTGCTGCCTCTTTACACTAAGAGCCTTTATCAGATGGTCCAAATTAAACACAACATCACTGGTCTGTGCCAACAGTTGTGTTTAATTTGTGTTTAAAGTTTTGCTCAGGCTTGGGTATAAAAACGATGTTGACAGTCGCTCTCCAAGGGCCTCAGCTATTGTTGCATTTACAAGATAAGATGTTATGATACGTCCTTTGAACATCTACTTCTTCAGGACAGACTGGACACTACAACAAAGTGCTATGGCTAGCTGGTTAGCAAGGTAGCTTCAGTAGGAACAACACAAGAGTTAAATCTGGTGTTGTTTTCTGCAGCTGGAGACACTTTTGGTGAGTAAATGAATCCGTTCGGATTCTGAACTTGCAACTTGCTGCTCATGATAATGTCATGCTAATGCTAATGTTAGCTTTGTAGCAATAGCAGCCACTTCAAGAAACATCACACAAACTGTCCCGGGGAGGTGTCCTGACTTTATTCTGCAGCCAGAGTCACAACAATCTGTCTCCAGAGACAAGAAGGTGCTGCAGCAGATGCTTCTGGTCCTGATCTCAACACTGTGACTGAGATCACACTATTTCAAAACTTACCAGGGAAATCTGGTGTCAAGGTTAAATCTACTTTACACCTAAAAGCACAAAACCATCAAAAATCACTGAACGTCCTGATTCAACACATCGAGTTTCTTTTAATCTGAAAATCACCTCTTCCGGCCCTGGTCAGGATCCAGAAGTATAAATCAAACCAGGTCCTGAAAGATGAACATCACAGATCAGCTGGACTCTGACCCTCAGGTGAACACACAAAGTATCTAGTATCCAGCTCCACAAAACTCAGGAGTTTTTATTTTATACAAGAATGCTGAACAAAAAAAAAAAACACTGTTGTTTCTAATACAAATACTGAAAATCATCTTTTTGATTTAAAAAAAAAAAAAAAAACTCCACGCCTCCTGTCTGAGCCTGCCCCCACCTGACGCTCTGACACATCACATCCGTAAAAAAATAACACGTGGTACGTTGTTGCATTGGCACAAAACAAAAGCAGAAGTGGCTCATTAAAATAAAAACATAGTGTTTGTTTGAAGCTGTTGGGGACACAAGCTGCTGACAGAGCTACGTAAATTAGCTCAGTTACTGACGAGAGTCAGCGTTGAAGCGCAGGCTTCAGAAATACGTTTAATTTTACAGACCTGTTACTGAAAGAGCAGCTTCATATTTATTATGAAGTCTATGTCAGTAAGATACTGTCAGGTCAATATGAACATGTTACAGAGGAGGCACGGCAACTCAGAGCGGGTTTTTGTAACTTGAAAGAAATTTAATTTAGCAAACTCAGCTTTACCTTGACTTGTGGTAATTGTTTAAAGATATTAAATCTTAAATCTTTTTTTTTTTTTTTTACTAGAAAAGGTAAGGCATCCTGTGTCCCTCTCCTCTTTTACTCTGAACAGGAACTGCGCCACCTGCTGTCCAAAACAAAAAAAAATGTCAGACCTTGTGGAAACTTTTGGAGAATATTACAAAGCGTTCGTTGTGGTTTTGTGGCTTCATGTCTGTCACTTTAAGACCAAACTCTGCTTAAAAAAGGTGTTTTACACTTGGAAAAATATCTACAGGTTATTATTGCTCGTGTAAATATATACGAGAGGAGAAGGGGCTGATGGGAAAACTGCGGCTCATCATCCACAAGGAGGCAGAAAGACGAAGAAGAGATCAAAAGAAAAAATGCAGCCAGATTTACAAGCCATTTAATCTTGAATTCAGTCTTGAAATTATACAAAAGGAGTGAAAAAGGTCAAAAAGGAGCCACAATTTGACTTGTTTCGGGAATTTCATCATCATCCTCATCATCATCAGCTTCTTCTTCTTCTGTCAATAAAAGAAGTTCAGATACACCAGAATAAATAATAATATTTCAGATTTTTTTCTTTCCACTGACGTGATGGCTAAATACAAGATTAACTGACTTGCAGAGGTGAATATTTGTGGGAGGGAGGAGGTGAAAACGAGTTAAGAAAAAAAAACAGACAGTGAAGATAAACAGGGAGCAGTAATGATGCACGGTGTTAGTTTTATAGGGCGTTATTAAAGCACTACAGACTGCCCGCCGCACACCGGGCTTCATTGTCTCTAATATGCAGCAGTGCGCTACGTTAACATGGAATAAACCTTGTACACAAACAAACAGAGGTCCCCCCCGCTCCCGGCTATTACATCTGCATAGCAAAAAAAAAAAAAAAAAAAAAAACAGAAGAAGAAAGAACAAATAAATAAAATAACAAACACAGAAAAAAAACTTTCAAACTGTCTTTAACAATAAATCAAACCTGTCTTTTTTTTCTGTGGCTACTGTTTCTCTTCCTCTAAAAGATAATACAGAAGTAGTTTTGATGCAAGACTTGTTATTATTATTACTTTTTTTTTTTTGTTTGTTTTGTTTGTTTGTTTGTGTTTCGTTTTTTTTTTTTAGAAAAAAAATGTGGTTTCTTCATGAAGCGCACTTCCTACTTCCTCTTGGTCCGGTGGTGGCGTCTGATTGGCCGATTTTAGTCGTCGTCATCGTCGACCACGGGATCCGTGTCCCAGCACGTGATGTCAATCTCTGAGAAAAACAATTTATTCTGTCAGTTTGTATTTCTTCTTATGGTTTTTCACAATGAGACGCCACCATGAAAGTGCAAAATTGTGCCATTTGTGCAACAGAAAGATGTTTAATTTGGAATATTTTATAAGAACACTTTCTCACCTGGTGGCTTGTTATAAAAGATCGGTGCTGGTTTAGCTGAGGACTCCTCTGATTGGCCAAACTCCTCCTCCTGTGATTGGCTGAAGTAGCCCTCACTCGCCTACAACAACCAACAGAGAAAAATGGTAAACAAAGCAGATGATAAGATGATAAAAACCTATTGTTTAAGTGCAGCAGCAGCAGCGTTAACCTGTCCAACCTGAGTCCCCTCTTTCAGCAGCGTTTCCCCATTGGTTATCAGCAGCTGTCCGTCATCCAGCTCCTGCCCATCACCGGACGCATGCTGCAGTGCATGCTGGTAGCTGAGGGTCATCTGATCGGTGCCCGTCACATCCACCAGGCTGGACGGGTCGTCCTCGGCGGCGGTGCCCGAGCAGAAAGTCCCGTCCATCATGTCATCGAAGCTCAGGAGGGGCTGAGGCCGCCCGCTGTTGGCTGCAGCGGCAGTTTCGGTGTTGGCATGACGGACATCAGAGTCACCCATCAGGTCCACCAGGTCAGAGGACTGGGATGTTTGGGAGGGATTTGCGGGGGGAGCGGAGCTGCTGTCCCACAGTTCGACCAGGCTGTCCGTCCCAGAATCCCACGGGGAGAAGCCGGAGGAGTCGCGAGCCTGAGGGGCGACGCTCTGCACAGGTTTGGTGGGCGTCGACTCCTGAACCGGAGGTTTCTGATCCTGTTCTGGAATTGAATCTGAAGCAAACAGAAAAAAAATCAATGAGAAACATTTTGTCTTCTTGTTTAAGTTCAGACTTTCTGTTCCATTTGTATCTAAGCTAAGTTGTCAACAAAAACATAAAACAATTTAATCAAAGGTTGGATTAACGAGAATTACCACCTCACCACTAGAGATTCTTCCATCACAAGAGAAACTGAGTGAAAAAGGTGATTGAACATGTGATTTATCGTTATTCAAGTACCAGCAATCGCCATTATTAAAAATTAAAATGGAGTACATCTCGCAGATGTACCCTTTTACCAACCTAGTAAGTGAGTAAGTAAACTTTATTTCTAAAGCACTTTTCACAGATAAAAGATAAAAAGTGCTTTACAATGAAAATGCCAAGTGGGGTAACAAGACAATATAAGTAACAGAACATAACAAGACAGTTTAAACATATCTAAAAATAATATAAACAACAAAGAGACAGTCAACTTGTCAATAAATCATATAAAACAACTTGTCCATTTGCATGTGATTAGCTTGTGAACCCTTGAGTTATGGCCAAACTGTGCTGTTTGGGGTCATAGTGTCTTTAACCTCTGACCACCAGGACCACTTTATCTTTGAGACTGACTCAAAGTTTGTACCAAAGTTGAAAAAATTCCTTCCTGGCTTTGTTGAGATATCGTTCAAAGACTTGTGAAAACTTAACGCCTCGTTCACATGTGAATAATCCTAATATCAAACTGGTCTTTATTAACATTGTCAGACAGTTATCATTCATTTCCTCTCTTACCCCTCTCGTCTCTGCCGTCTTCCTCCTCTGTGGTGAAGTCCTCCTTGATGGTTGTGGTGACAATTTTGGGAATGGGTGACACGGCAGCCATGTTGCGCTCTGTGCTCGCTTCATTGTCATTGTCATCGTCATCATCGTCCCCTGGAGGGAGGAGAGACAGAAGAGCATAACGACAAAGTATCGAAAAAGATACAGTGCACAAGATCTCACAACATATTCCTCCAGTACCAGACGTGTTGAACCAACACAGTGTTTACTGATTCACTGAGACACCGAATGGAAACATTGCGTCTGTGACGAGTCAGTTTTTATGGACTCGGTAAAGTAAGTCCAACTATATTAGTTTAAATAATGCAGATAGGAAGTAGCTACATTTTGCTGCAGTCACTTCTTGAGTTGTTTCAACACATCAAATCACTTGTGTTGTCACGGCACCAACAGACAGACAGATGTAGTCACTGAGCCACTGCCCACGTCTCATATACTGTCCAGCAAATTCAAAGGGTCCAGATGTTTAAACCAGTTTTATTTGTAGCGATTTGTAGCTTGTAACATGGCCAAGTTGACTCATCCTCCACTTTGGTCCAGACTGAATTCTGGTCTGGTCTGGACAGTCATGTGACGTATGGTAACGAACATTTACAAATAATGCCCGAATAATAAATCTCATCAACTTTTAAGTTCCCTCACTTTTCATCTCTCACCTTTATTCTTTATTCAGTTAAATTTCTTGATACCTACAAGATGGATTGGCACAAATTCCAGACATCCACAACAATTATTGGTTACATTGCCATGATATTTGGTACAGAGACCTATGGTTCTCAGACATTAAATCCATAGACAATGACTTTTCATTTAGTGCCACCGTGGGAGACCAGAGGTATCAGAGTATCCTACAAGATCTGTAAAGATGGAGAAGAGTCTACTGCTGGTTTGGGTTTGAGTTCTATTGTTGTGATTCGTGGTTGTAGCAAAATATAGTGGAGATTAAATCACATGCATGCAGATTAGGGCACCACAAACTTAGTCTTTAAACTCTTGGTCTTGCCATCAAGACACTTGGAAACTATACTGAAGACCCTTTGTCATCATGGTAAAAAATATGATGCTGGACACTTCACAAAACACAGGACTTGGCAGTTGCAGAGAAATAATTATTGGTTTTCTGAAGCTGACGTCTCAACGTGGCATCTCAGGCAAGTCGTCACCAAGTCAAAGACAACTGCACTAATCACTGCACTTGAATCGTAAGACAGTAATCAGATGTTCAATTTACACCAACACATTACAGGTGAGTCGGGGCCACAAATGACAAGACACAGATCCAGTCAGAGAAAAAAACACTTCTTCAAGACTGATGATTTTCATGCTTCCCAGTGGACATGAACATAAAGAACCATATATGAAGAACAACACTGTCTGAAGAACAACACTGTCTGAATGGAGACAATCACGGTCGAGCGTGGGTGGTTTCTCCAATTCACCTGGTGACAAAAACCTCTGACAACCTCATTTAGAGGAGATGGTCATTTTAGCTGATACATGAATAAATATATAATACCAGACAATAACTGGGAAGAAAGGATGGGCTTTGTATCTTTTCATAGAAAGTTAACTGATGAGTTTAGAGTCTTTTTCTGAACTGTCAGTAGAAACAAGGGTGAACTGGTTCTTTCTCCACCCAACATCATGTCTTCCATTACCACCCACATACATGCAGAGATACACAATGCAGATCATAACGGTCATCTACATGATTTTGCCCATTAACTACGTTTCTGACCATTTTCCACAGCAGTCCCCATTTAACGTGTTAAATCACCAAAGCTGAAAAACAACAAGAAGTATAAAACCATGCAGATTGTCTGTTTTTTTCTCATTCAGGTAACTGCAACCAGATTCAACTTGAGAAAAAATCTCAAAGCCAAAGGCTGTCAGTGGACGCTGACACTCATACAGTACAAAAAGAGATAGAATAGAAAAGGAGAAAAGAACAAGAACAAAGAAATCCAGTAATTTTACCGAATGCAACAAGAAGCACACAACAAACAGCAGATCAGTGATGTGAGTTAAATGTTTGCTGCGTCTAAAGTTCAATAAGCTTATTAACTAAAAAAAAAAAAAAGCAAGAACCAACTCAAGCAAGTGTCCAAACTTTAATTTGTGCATTTGATCATCAACAGTTATTCTTATTTTATTCGTTAAATCTACATTAAAAACATGTTAATGGTTGTTTACTGTGTTTCTAAGACTTAGTGTAAGTGTTTGTTTGAACAAACCAAAACTGCATGGGTCGATACCTCATGAGGTAAAAATGGTCGACTCTGGAAACTGGTCAGTTCTCATCTCAGGTGTAGTTCATGAGCCCAAACGTATAAAATCACCATGATGTGTTTTAAACTTAACAACATCAATAATAACAACAACAACAATAACTCCATAGCAAACTCAGCAAACGTCCACATTCAATCAAGCTCTGGCCAAAAATGAGCAGCAACGGGCGACCGGCGGCGACGTAAAAGCGTAACATACACACATTGTAACACAAACACTCACGGGTTTGGTCAGTCGGTCAGGATTTAAAGCAGCAGGTGAAGTGTGTGTGTTTATGTGTGTGTCCAGTCCAGGATCAGATGAAAGAGGAGGTGACAGAAAACCAGTGAGATTCTAGTTAAAAGTTTCAGCTATTTGATCAGAGAGAAATACAGTTATTTTATTACATTTTACTTCAAATTTAAACCACGTGACATCTGAAAAACACAGACATTAACTACAAGAATAAAAAAACAAAACATCAGCAGCCGACTGGACAACGTCCAAAGGACGAAGACCAAAGTGACAACAGACTCGACATTTATCACACAAACCGACAAACAGCTTTTTGGTACGAAGCCATAACGGACGTTTCAGTATTTAAGTATAATTTAGCAGGATGCTAATGTTAGTGTTTAGCCTGTTAGCATGTTAGCAAGGAGGGTTATAAGTGTTCAAGCTAAAAGGAAACAAAACAAAAATAGACAGCAGATATTTTTGATATTGTGATGTTTTTAACGTACAGTTCGTAGAAAGAAAAAAGATCAACAAGAACATTAACTTTTTTTTTTTTTAACTTTTTTAAATTTCTTTAATTTTTTGTTTTGACTATTAGTGAAACTGATCTACACTGCCATCTAGTGGTCAAACAGAAGACCTACAGAAAATGATGACAGTTCAATAAGCACCGCACCAATATTTTTCCAGGTAGATGGGATTAAAGACATTGTAATTTTTTTTTTTTTTTTTTTGGCCAAACGTTTCCATACATCAGCTCTTTAGGTTCATTAAATGTCTAAAAAGGCATAAATCTTTTTATAGTTTAAAAATCCCAACCAACAAAAGCATTTGTTGGCTGGGGACTATTTTCACTGGTGGATTAATCCACATTTAATGCTGCAGTGATTATTTCTGGCAGCTGGACTGTTTGCACTGAACTATAAATAAAATAATCTAAAGTGTGTCACAAAATCATCGTAGAATATCAACATTACTGTAAATCACTACTTTAACAGATGAGGTGAAGTCAGATCGAGGTCATTGTTTGGTGTCGGGGGGGAGGAGGTGGTGGAGGATTGTGCCGTGTTTTCCAGGTTACTACGCGGGTGCAGATGTGTGGCTGATGAAAGTGTGTGTGTATTTGTGTGTGTGGGGACACTATCATAGAAATGAATCAATAGAAACTGAGACGATGAAAATGCATGTGGACTGAAAATAAAAGCATTAAAAATAAATCACAAATAATCACAACATCCTGCTGCAGGATGCTCATGGATGACGTGACGTCTGTATCGCCCCCTGGTGGGCATAAGCCCCGCCCCCTCCATCTTACACAAGGGACATGATCCAAGCTACAATAACGTCACAGGGACAAGAAGGAAGTGGCCATCTTTAAATACAGCCACTGGTCTGGATGAGAAAATGGTCGTGGAGATGCTAACTCAAGCTAACATTAGCGCCTTAGAGGCTAAAATGTTAGTTCCTACATATGAAATGTGATATTATTTTGCAGTTAGAGGGTTCAGAGTGGATCTGCAGACCTCTCACATCAATAGATAATCTGGACTTAATGTTGCTACTAACTGAGAACCAGAACATTACGTCTACGGTAAATTCTTTCTTCTAATGGAAGAAAGAAGTATTACATGCTACAGATGTAGTATGTAAGGGTATGTTGATAGGAAATAGACTCTGTAGACTAGACCATCTCATTTCATTGAACTGTTGCTGTTGTAGACCACAGAGACCGGTCTGTCAGCCAGATCTTCATCGATCAGGTTCCCAGACTGGGACACAACTTGGATGGATTCCATGTCAACAAATTCATTGCTAATTCTTTGACATCACCGTCTTTTTATCCACATTTGATGTGAGGGGAAGCTAATTTCCGGGGGAGAGACGTTTGAGCGTGCGTCTTCTTCGTCTTCTTCTTCTGCTGTTTATCGGTTATGTGCTGTACCTACCGGCTGCAGCGGCGGGCTGCGTCCGTGCGTGTGGCGGGGTGCGGAGGGGCGACACGCCCCGGGGCAGGGGGATCGAACTGGGGCTGCTGGGACTGTGCTGCTGCCTCAAGAATGGGCTGTCCAAACGGCCTGGCGGTCAGGACGACAAACACACACACACACACGTCCAAACACCAAGATACAAACACACACACGTATGACAAGGACACGAAGCGACGCACCAGGACAAAGAGATGCGGGGAAGATGGACGAGACAGGAAGACAAAGACAAAGACGGAAAACAGGACAGGGAAGGAGACAGGAGAGGTCAGAGTCAAGATAGAAGTTTAAGCCCCAGAGGAAACGGTGAGAAGCAGAGAGGATTGTGGGACGAAATGGAGAAACCAAACATTAAAAAAAAATAAATAAAAAGAAGAAAAATGACAGAGGTTTGAACACAAATGAGGAGTCAAATGAGTGTAGAGGTGATGGAGGAAAAGAAGAAAAAGAAACAAAGAGAAAAAAGAAAGAAGTGGTTAGTGTGTTTTTATCAGCATGTTGTTAGAGACGACGCTGTTTTTATTCTAACGTCCAACATCAAATCTCAGAAAACACAGATTCATGTTGGTGATTTCAGCTTTTCTGTCGATAGATAGATAGATAGATAGATAGATAGATAGATAGATAGATAGATAGATAGATAGATAGATAGATGCATTTGCATCTTTATTATTTTGTCCATAAATTATAGTTTAAATGTTTTGTATTTAAAAAAAGGAGTTGGTTGGCATTTGTCATTGTAATACTCATTTTGACCTCAAAAAGGGTAGTTCACCCTCTTGTGGCCAAAATGAGTATTACAATGACAAATATCGAGAAAAAAATCATGAGTCATAAACACAGGAGAGAAAATACTATTTCACATGTCTCTCTAGGTTTCTGTAGCACCAGTGTTTTTATTTCCTCAGCACTGAGCTCGGTGACATCTGAGGTAACGGTCTCTGTTTTCTCTGTTTTAACCAGCGCCATGATGAACACTGAAACACTGCAGACAGATGACGTACGTCACAAAAAAAAAAAAATGAAGTTCAAGTCCGAAGTTCAGGCTCCTTCAGGTCACATGATGTGACATGTTGTGTTTGTGCACCGTGATAAATGTGACGAACGACATGTTGGACTTAGACAAATGATGATTCAGATGTTATGAACCCGCCCAACACATTGCTCACCCTCCCTCCCAACTTCAGGACAGGAAACTGAACTTGTGGATAATCTGATTCAACACTGAGAAGACCAGCGTCTCAGTTTCCTGTCCTGTGTTAAACCTGTTTTAAGGCGGCAGACGAAGACTTCCACTCTGTTGTTGATCTGTTTCTACATCTTTCCAGATTTTTTACGTTAAAACAAACAGACGCCGGAGTGAGTTTTATTAAAATGGTTACCGCTCCTGTGGACGGAGGCGGGCGAGGTGTCGACGCTGATGGTCATCGCTCTCTCCTTCTGCTTGAAGAACTCTCGGGGGTTTCCTGACCGCTGGGCGATGATGGCCTTCGCCTCCTGGAAAACACAATAAACACAGGATTAAGATTAAAGAACACGTCTGGATTATGACGTTTAGGTTGAGGAGCGACATCTCTGAGTGTTGGTCGTTTTCTTGTGGACTCGATATTGACGCGCATCGAGGGAATTTTTCACATTTAGTGTAAACCTTCACCTGAACTTAAAGATTAAAGTTTACTTCACATTAGTCGACAGGATCATCAGTTAATGATCATAATGTGTGAACAGCCCTAACGACTCCATCAGAGGCCGTCGACCTGGTCTGAGACTGGGACTGGATCTGTCATGTTAGAAAACTGGAGGAGTCAGAAGAGACTGACAAAGAGCAACAGCCAATCAGAGGAGGGATGTGAGATAAATGCTGCTGCCGTCTCACTGATTCACTCACAACCACGTTTAAAAGTCTGACGTTTTAACGCTTTTTCTTTCATTTTCACTTTCTACAAACTCCCCACGTCTGATCCAGATGTTACCTGGTAACGAGGAGGTCTGCTGCTGATTTCAGCTCCACCATGAAAACCAGCATGTTTCCATGGTGATGTTTACATGCTGCTTTTAGCGGTTTAGTCTGTGTTGGAGGCAGCATCTTCACCGGTGCTGGTCAACAATAAATGTCTGTAAATCACGGTGAGAAGCAGCAGCTACATCCTGTCTAGTTCACGTGACCAGACATAGAGTTTGGTGATGTCGGTGTGATCAGGAGTCAATCACTGACAAGTCTTGTAGTGTGAACACTACAGGTCTCAGACCAGTTGTTGAGACTCCAGATTATGGGACCACAAGTCGCCAGCGATCATGGCAGAGTCTGAGATTCACTAAACGATTGGTCAATTGTAAACTTTGCTGTGACGTCATAGATAATTTCTTTACATTGACAAACTTTCACTCAGTCTAAAGGATGAACTGATGGTCAAACATCATAGTGACCACTCATGAATTCACACTCTGGTTGACTGTAACTAACCTGCAACTGTGGTCGTGAATCTTTTTATTTTTACTCCAGATGAAGACAAACAGAAACATTTTACTTAAATACCTTCATCAAATCTCTGTGAAATTACATCTGATGTCTGAATCCATCAGCTAATAAAACCTCCTGTTGAGTTTCCATTTTATGGAGTAATTTTACTCTTTATGAGTTGAATATCATCTTTATTTGTCAGGATTCATCTGTTCTGGTCTAAAACCACACACACACAGATGAACACAATCATCTGTGTAAAACAATAAATATTCATTTTTTATTGAACCAATAAAAAACAGACAAATTATTACTTTTATTCCTGCAAAACGTGTCTAAGAAAATAAAAAAAATTTAGTATTGTGATAAATTATAATGAAGCCGTTGATCTCACCTCCACCTCAGACTCCTTCTTGTCCAGGTTCAGGTCCTCGATGCTCGGCTCTGTCGCCTGCACAGAGGAAGAAGAAACAGATGAAGTCAATGATTATATTATACATTATATATATATCAATGTAAATCACCTCCAGCAGGGGGCGATAGATCCTGTGTTTACTTCTACCGGGTTAATTCACACAGGAGAACAGATCAGTGTCAGGAAGAAACTGTGACGTCTTCAGGACTTTAATTTTATTAAAACAGAAATGTGAAACACTTCTCTATGAGATCTTTTGGCTGCATATGAACCTGAGACACAAGACTGCATTAACAGCCTGACAACCCTGTTAGTGGGATTATAATTTAATCCTGACAGGTTCAGTCTTCACTTTGTTGCTCGGTAACAGATAACGTCTAATATGGGCAGAATAAGAAGTGAAATATCACAGCTGTGACTCGTCTCCACAGGCGTCTGATTGTGAGACGTTTCCATGTCTGTTGTAAAAATAAACCTGCGCTCACACACACGTTCAGTATTTATGGGCTGAAGATTTTCTCACTGTTAAAGAGTTTTTCATTTTATATCCTCACAACATCACCTTTTATATTTCAGTCACTGTGACATTGTCGTAGATGCCCAGGAGGTGATGAAGAAACAAACAAACAAAAAAAAAAAGGTTATCTGGATTTAAATGAGCTCAGAAACTTACCATGGTGATCTGGTTCCTCTGTCTCTCTCTGGCCTCCTCCTCTTCCTGCATCTTCTTCCTGTGATCACACATTAAACAATGATCAGCTCAGATTTCACACCTGGATCTGAACTTCAGTCGTTTATCTTCTGAGGACCAGCATCTAATCTGGATGTTGTTTGTTTCATGTATCATGAGGGTGTCTCTGTTTCAACCTGTTACATCTGATGATGCAAACTGAACTGGCTTCCTCGAGGGTTTTCCATCAACCCAGATACTTTGTTTGAGTGAGCTGCTTGTTGTCGTTGCTTCACTACAGTTTGAACAGCAGATCATTTACATGTTTCGTTAATTAACAATTAGACTGTTGAAATCAAAATGCGTG
Source organism: Polydactylus sextarius (assembly GCA_016801845.1). Classification (NCBI taxonomy): domain Eukaryota; kingdom Metazoa; phylum Chordata; class Actinopteri; family Polynemidae; genus Polydactylus; species Polydactylus sextarius. The sequence continues at coordinate 3,905,903 of CM028914.1, forward strand.
ACTGGTTTCATAAGTAAAGTCGTCAACCTCTGTTCTAGTTTCTGTTTGAAGTTGAGATACAATCATATAAACTGTATCATATAAATTGTATATTGTTTGATTTTTGTCTTTGCTGTTTCACACTCATAATGATTCCTTTATGATCCTCTCGAGGGTTAAAACCATCACCAGGACTCGTCACCTGTGCTCCTCGATCTGACGCTCCCTCTCGCGGTATCTCTTCTCTCGGTTCTCCTGCTCCTGTCTCTCCAGCTCCATCCTCTCCTCCTCGAAGCGCTGTCGCTCCTCCGCCGCCTTCTTCCTCTCCTCCTCCTTCCTCAGCTCCTCCTCACGCTGCAGACAAACAGAAGTACAACATAAATAACATCAAAGATTATAATCTGATCTGATTAATCTGGACTCTCTGGATCTGTGCAGGTTGAATCCAGTGACAAGCCTCCGGCGTCATGATTTTCGCTGTCGTTTTGGATTCAGTTTGACGAAGCTGACAGCGACACAGCTGGAGGACGAAACAACGTCTGCCTTTGTCCTCCAAGTCCACTCAACCGGAAATAACTTGGATTAAGTTACTCTGGTTTCGTCAAACAGAAGAGTTTGACCTTTTGGGAAACTCTCATGTCTCACACCTTCTTACAGGCAACCATGTCTGATTTTTGTTTGTTTTGTTTGTTGTCATGCACAAACACTTAGAGGTCAAAAATTTCATCGTGTGCACGATGTTTTACTTTGCAATCATGGATAATTCATATGGTTGAACAATAAATGGATTTAAAATTGAAATCGTGACTGGAAAGAAGTGAAAGTTAATTACGCATCTGATGCATTTGGACTAAAATGTGTAAAAAAAAATTGGTGAATATTGAACTGTTCATTATTATTATTATTATCATTGTTGTTTACCTCCCTAACAAAGTGGCATCAAAACTACAAAAAAGACAATACGAGTCATCCTGGATTAAACCAGAATTATTCATTAATCGTTTATGAAGTAGGATTAAACTTTATATTTTCCTTCCCCGTCTTCTTCTCGTACCTTCGCCTGCTCCCAGAATTCCTCTCTATTGATTTTCTTCATCTCCACCTCTGCGTTGGTCTTCTCATAAACTGTACCCTGCAGCAGAGAAAGAAAAGAGAAAGAAATCAACGTTGTGTTTTTGTGTCTCAGTGTGAAACTTTCTGTTGTGTGTTTGTCCTCCTGACCAACAGACCCTCAGTATTTCCTCATCGCCAAATACTCTCTGTGTTGTGAATAACGTGAGTCTATAGTTCAGATGTTTCAACTGGAAATGTTTCAATGTCTAGTTTCAATATAAAGAAACCAAACAACAGAATATATGTGACACTGGTTGTTTAAATATGTTTAATTATCAGCTCTCTGTTACCTGATTAACTCCAGCTCCACAAGTATCTTTAAAAGTTAAACACGATCACAAATATATGTTTATATCTATATATTCATGAGACCTGGCTCTCAGATACGATCTGGAAAAGCTGCTCAATTGTGAATAAAATACAGTTGTTGGGGACTAGTTTTAAAGGAGCGTGATGAGAGAAAGTTAATGTTAGAAAATCTGTGTTTTTGGATTTAAATATCCAAAATATCTAAATATCCGTACTTCCCCAGTAGTACAGAGATAACGTATGTTTGTGTGTGTTTGTACCACATCTACATGTTCTTCGTCTCGGGTTCGCAGGCGACTCAGGACCGGACTCGCCACCACCGCCGTCCCGTTGGTCAGACGCTGCCCGATGGCCGACGGGTCAATGTCATCCAGGCTGCTGGCGTTGACGATGACCTCCACCCCCTGGAGAGAGAGAGAGAGAGAGAGAGACTCCATTTTATTCTATTCAATTTTATTTTCAGATAAATTTATCATCATCTCTAATATCTGCGTGTGTTTCCAGATAAAGGTTGTTGAAATGCTCTCGCTGTGATGAAGTCGAGGCTGTGTGGGAGACAGAACTGCCACTTAGAATAATGACACTTCAACACACACACACACACACACACACACACACTTATATTAATACATATATATAAATAAAACATCACCTCTACTTTAATCTTGATCGTTTTATCTACTCTACAAATCCAAAAATACACACTCAGCCAGGTGAACAAGTGTGAGTACACACACACACACACACACACACACTTTCATCATTCACGATCGTCATTCAGATCCCTCAGAGCTCTCAGCACTGAGAGAGATTACTACTTCAGAAGTGATGGTTTTAGTCATGCACTGTAACACACACACACACACACACACACACACACACACACACACACACACACACACACACACACACACACACACACACACACACACACACACACACACACACACACACACACACACACACACACACACACACACACACACACACACACACACACACACACACACACACACACACACACACACAGATCCTCCTACAGGTGCTGTAGATTTCTCTGCAGATTTGATGATGTAAACAGATGAATATTTAAACTTTTCTTCCTTGTTAAAACTCACAGACTTTCACTGAGAACCGACCTCACAGCTCCTCACACACACTCAGCCTTTGTCCTGAGTCACAAATGAATCAAACCTCATAAAGTTCAAATGTGGCCTTTGTGACGTTGTTCCCAACAGATGATTTAAACTTTGAGAAGTTAATAAACTGGTTTGTGCTTTTATACTGAAAATCCAGATGTTGAACTTCAGATGTGATGACCACTGGAATATAAGGTTTGATTGACTGAGGTGATTCTTGGATTGTTGAGACTAAACAACAGTGCGATTCATTCATTTGGGCCAGTTTGTGATAGTTGATGTCTGATATAATAATATTAATATGTAGGTTTGATGGGAATGTTGCAGAATAACCTGATTATTATAGTTATACTATTTATTCTCACACACACAGTTTAAGAGCAGAAAAATATCTTAAATATGCTGCTTCATCTGCTTTAATAATGACTCAAAAAACAAAAACAGACAAACAATAACAACAAAACAAGACATTAAAGCTGCTATATGTAAGTTTTATTTGCCTCCAAATGTGTTTGCGTGAAGTAAATTGTCAGATGTCAAATGTCAGGAGAAGAAAAATAAGAAGTTCATGTTCACATTTAAAGCTACAGAGAAAAGCAGCATCAAAGTTAGCTTTAAAAAATGGTTGATTGTGTTAGCAGTGATTTATTCCAACTCGCTTCAGCTGTTGAAGAACAAAAAAAAAAAAGGAAACCTGCAGCTAGCTTGTTAGCACGCTAACTTCAACAGTAGCAAAACAAGCATCAACACTAGTGTCACTTTCTGTTAATGGAAACAGTTGTTGGTTTGTACAGGAATAAAGTTTGGTTAATGAACTCACAACATTTCTTTTAAGTAGCTGCTAACGCTAATGTTAGGCAATGTAGCGGTAACAAAAAAAAAAAAAAATAGCAAATTGTAATTCATTCAAATTCATTCAGTCATGATGAACACAATAGTCTGAGGCTAGCTGGTTAGCATGCTATCTGGAGAAGAAACAAGTAGAAGCAAAATAAGAGTTAACATTGATGTTGCAGCTCTGAACTTCGATATTGCTGAGTAAACAGCTGCTGGTGCTAAAGGAGGGATAGTGATAGCAAAAACTGCATATATGCACCTTTAAACTTGGCTTCAGAGTGGTCAATTACTCCAATTTAAACCCACAAGTTGCAATTTATTCAAACGAGGAAGATTGTGGATAAAACAAACAACAACATTGATTATTTGTCCCAAATGTTTCCCAGTTAAAAAGCTGCAGTGTTTCTACTTTGATGCCAACTCGTTCTTTGTTAATTTAACCACAAGTCAAGTCGACCCCCCCATTAGCACAAACTAATAAATACATAAATAAATAATGTAACTAAAGGCTGATCACTGTGTCTTGTTGCTTGTCTGTGTTTTTGCTTAGGAAAGTGTAAAAGTGTCAAACCTGGAAGAAGTCTGCGATGGTGGCGACGTGGCTGGCACAGGCGCACTTCCTGGCGTCCGGCACGTCCTCGCCAACCTGAGGACGATGGGGAGAGAGAGAGAGAGAGAGAGAGAGAGGGTGGTTATTAAACAACAAAACCACAACAAGAGGGGTGGAGGAAAGAGAAGAGGAGAGGTGGTGACCTGAATATTTAATCAAAAATGTCTCTTTTCTCCCCAAATGTTCAAATCCTTGAGGACAGTCTCTTGTGTTGGACTCATTAGGAGTCTTTTGTTCAGCGGTGGTGGTGGTGGCGGCAGTGGCATTCGTGTTTCTGAGACCGTTATGTTACAACAGGATGGACGTGATTCAGCTCATCACAGCTCATTCACACCAACACAATGCAAACGCAATTACAGACAGAAAGGAGCTCAGGAAACGGCCTCATCTCATCTGGATTCATGTTTATTTCACTATAATTAAATTTTTAGCAGCTGTAGTTGAGCTGAGTGTCAGCTGGACACTGTAGTTAAAAGTGCATCAGAGGAAATGGTGCATTCAGGAAGTGTTTTGTAGATTTTAGCACATTTTTCGGTGAATATTTTAAAGTGCACTGTTTTTGGCCTCGTTCACCTCTGTGGTCTGCGGCGCTTCTGACTGTTAGCGTTGCTGCGTTACTTTCCAACGGACTCATCTGGCTTCGCTCCCAGTCTCATTAACCAGCTAATGTCTCTTTCTCTCTCTCTCAGACTCTCCAGTTACTGTAATTACAGATCTCTTTATCACTTTTTGTCCCTTTTTTCATTCAGCTCTCTCTCTCTCTCCTTTAAAATTAGGTTCATCCATTAGCTACACTGCTTTTCCTTTTCAGGGTCGTGGGCTGGAGCCAGTCCCAGCTGACAAACCCAGACATGTCGCCAGTCTATTACAGGGGAAATTAGGTTTATACACAACTAATGTGGCTGATTTTATTGGACAGCTTTAGTTAACTGCAGCTAATTCAGTCACAGCCACTGTGGCGACTGGTAAGTCAGATGTTGAAGCTGATATATCAGTTTTCTTTGCTGCTGGTGAATGTGTTTCTTTTCAAGGAGCAGGTGGTGGCGATTACTCAAAAAGATCTTTATCTGTCATCATATTTACAAGAGGTAAAAGTACATCCTCTGAGCAGTGATGCCTCTAAACTGCCAAGTGGAGAGCTGCTAATGCTAATGTTGTGTTTGCACCTTCAAACTTGGCTTTAAAATGGCTAATTATGCAAATATTAGGGCTAGATGGTTGCTAAGGATGCAAAATCCAGTTGAAGTCAATTGAGATGCTAAAGTGACCAGCAGGGGGGGGGGGGTAGATGGTTTAGGACAAAAAGAAGCACGGAAGTGAAATTGCAAAAATATCACTGATAAAAGAAACAACTACGACCACTAATGTAAAATCCTTTATCCTGGTTGGGTCATAATCACTATGGCCACTAGAGGTCATCGGATGATTAAATGTGACCAAGAGTTGTGATACATTTATTTAAAGCATTTAAAGTTGGATTCAGATTGGTTGGTAATGCAAGCATTGGGGCTAGCTAACAGACGTTAAGATGACCAGCACGGAGCAGTAGATGGTTTAGGTGTTGAAACTACTCACATAGCTTCAAGAAAACATTGTGGTTTTAGTTAAAATGAGTACGACTTTATAATTAGAGGATCCTCGTTATCATGGCAGTAGATGTGAGTTTGGAAAAAACGTCACAGATAAAAGAAACATGATTTCAAGTGTTTCATCCTGTTCCCGTCATGATCACTGCAGCCATTAGAGGTCAGCAGTTACATTTCCTCCCAAAACGTAAATGGTTTACACCAACCACATTCATGGTGTATAAATTAAACAAGCTTTTCTCCACGTTGCCTCTCTCTGGTCATGTCCTGTGTTGAAGCTGTTGATGTCAGGTTCACAAAGTGAAACATCCATCTGGAGGCTTTCAGGTCGACTCAGTGTGTGTTTAAACACCATGTCTTAGAGTCTCACTGCAAATAAACCAACTCCAACATCACAAACTATTTATTTCATCCTGTAATGTTTCCTCTTTCATTGTGACTTTAATGGTTCTGTAACTCGTGTGATGCCGCAGCTGCACTTTTACTGTGTTTATAATTAGGAGAACTGAACTGAAATGAACTTCCTTCTACTTACAAGATAAAGAAAACATGTTCTCCATGGGCATTAGCATGCTAACCAGCTAGCTAACTTTCAGATAACAAGTGACTGTAGCGTGAAAACTTATTTTGTGTGGTCACAGTGACCTTTGACTTTTGACCCACTAAGTTGAAGGTTTGTACTGAATTCCCTCAGCAGCTGGAACTTTCTCAGACGGTTGGTAATGACTCGCTCCGAAACGCTGGCGTTAACTTTCCTTCATGTCGAAGCTGCTGAGGCTGCAGCTCTATGATTGGACGATGTGGAACGAACCTTTACGTCAGTTTGTCCTCGTTAAATAAAAACTGTCAAATTAAAAACGCTCTGTGACCCTTAACGACTCCCGTACTCTCCTTTCATGCCCTTGAGGACTTTGCAGTTTGTGTCCCTCCCCCCCGTTCTCCCTCATCCTCCCCGGCGACTCACCCAGTTGATGAGGATGTATCGTGGCAGAGTGGCGTTGGGCTCCTTGAGGCTGCAGAAGCCGTACATCACCCGACCATTGTCAAAGGTCAATGTGATCTCTGCCAGCCCTCCGCCTGGAGAACCAAAAAACAAGAGACGTTATTATTTCTACAACACAGAACCAGTCAGGTCTGGTTTTCTGGCCTCTGTTGGACCGAACCATCCTCTGTCCGGGACAAGAGACATCAAGATGTGGGTCAAAGGGCTCCCTCTTCACGTCACACATGAACAAAACCGTGAGATTCTTAAACTCTGCGTCACCGTTTCCCAGCAGAGTGATAAACAATCACAACATTGAGGATTTGTACCGTGGCTCATTATTTTGTTTAGTGGCCTATTTGTGTGGTACATTTGAAATTAGTTATTTTGTTTTAGCCCTACCTGCTGTAAAGATAAAAAAGAAAAGTGAATTATAATCCTTAAATTCTGAGGTGAAAATCAGGAACTTCACACTTCACACGAAGACTTTATTGCCTCAGGCAGATCTGTTGATACTTTGCATGTTGAGACATTTAAAAACTAAATTTTAAACCTGATGAAGTCAAAAAAATCATTACCATCTTAAAAGCACTGAGTGTGTTTACATGTGCCGCTTTATTCCAATTATAGAATCCAAACCAGATTCAAAATACTTAAATATACAAATAATATCATCGGATCAGTGGAGCACACGTCTTGTTACTGCGCATGTAGATGAGGGTAGTGTGTAGTGACGTGCATTTGTATGTATGTTATAACAATATATTTTTCACGTTATAAAGTGAAGACAAATTATCGCATTATTTCGTGATAAGATGTTTTCACTTGATGACATGAAAAATAAGATTCACTCATTCTCCTACTGTGAACTGGCTTGTGTTCCAATAAGGTCGCACATCGTCATGGCTTATTATGTAGATTCTCCACTGTTGAAATTTCTTTTTCACTCTTGAGATCTCATCCGCAGAAACCAACAAATACAGAATGTCATCATGTCTCATATCTCAAATTTTACTTCACGCTTGGCAATTTTCACCAAATCATGTAAATGAGCCATCTTGACACACTAGGGAGTGAATCTTAAATTGAAATGACATAAAACCACTTTCATGTTTGGTTATATGTGAAATTATCACGTTATAACGTGAAAACATCTTATCATGAAATAACGTGAAAAAGATATTGTCATAACAATAAACTTTTCACGTAATTACGTGACACTGAGCCACTTTATTTTTTTCTCAGTGTGGCAACAATACACTTCCGTACATTTGTGCCTGTGTGCCCATGAAGAAACAACAGCATGGCAGTGTGTAGTGGATAGAAACGTATCGCCCCCTACTGTTCTGGCAGTGAATTGCCTTATGACACCCGTCAGCCACCAGAAAACTCTGGAAGAGTTCTTGGCTGTGTCAGTCCGACTGTGTGGCGGAGCAGTAACTGGTCGGAGAAGGATAACTCAGCCTGGTCGCTGAAGGAAACAAATGTCCTTTTGGACACATTTGGAAAAATTAGGAAATATGCGAATTGTCGAGCAGTTTGACAGTCGCAAGTCAAGAAACAACGAGTTATTCAAACGTGTTTGAAGCGACGTGTGAGGAATCTGATTAATCGCTCTGGGCCATGAACATTTTTTGTCATATGTTCAACCCAATTGATTTTATTCCAGTTGAGGAAAAAATGTGCATGTTAACACACTCACTGTCATTTGGACAATCAATTTGAAAAATTGTATATATATTCTCCATTTTTGCTCAAACATACATTTTGTCTTGGTTTTAAAGAATTTGTTTGCATATTTGTTGTGTTTTGTCTTTATTTATCTTTATTATCATTATTATTATTGTTGTTGTTGTTTTGTATCAGACTTCACGTCACGTGTTTAAGATTAATTTGAAACTGCAGATCATTTCCAGTAAGGTTTTTTTGTTTTTTTTATTTGTTTTTTGACCCCAGGTTTTACAGCTGATATTATCCAAACTAACAAACCTTCATGTTAAACTTTGAGCCAACGTTGATGTTAAAAGTTATAAAATGTTCTGCAGCTGTAACATATAAATGCACAGGCCCTGTACATTTACATACAAGGCCTGTGTAAAGGACCTGTTAATTAATGTACATTGTCCCTTCTTAAATAAATAAACATAAACATATCTGTCAATGATACAATAATGAGTTTTTGATATTTTCTCATAAAACCTTTTTTTCTGATGTAATACTCTGAATTCAGGGCAGATCACTGTTGCTTTTAGTCTATGATCCATGTCCCAGTGTGGTTTCTACAAAGACATCAACACACGCACATAAACACACACACACACACATCAGGCCGTGGCATCCTGGTTGTGATGTGAGGCTCTGTTTGGATTCCTCTGGGGTTCACGCTGTAGATGAATGAACTGTGTTTCCTGTGTGATGCTGCTGAAATATTCACGTCTGTCGGGAAAAACCAGGAGTGTCTCTTCATCGCCGTCATCATCATGAGTCTCTCAAACACTTCAGCAGCAGCAGCAGCAGCTTGGCTTTCTTTCCTCTCATGTGATCAGTTTTATGTGCGGCGATGATTACATTAGACTCACAGAACGAGCTGTGATTAACAGTGAGAGCAAATCAGAGTGAAACCACGAGATGGCTCTTCAATCAAATCCACCGTGACCGGAGGACGAAGATGAGGAGGAATGGCGCAGTCAGTTTTTAAAAAAAATAATTTTAACAAAACTCACAAAGCCACAAAAACCGACAATGTGTCGGTCTGATTTCTGCTCTACTCACCTCAAACATACAGTTTCTTTTGTTTTATTACTTAACTTTTAACAGACAAGATGAAGGAAGAGGACGAGGACAACATGTAAAACTTTTCTACACACGTCTGACTTTAATCTGAGAATCTGAGACAAATGTCAAAATTTTTATATTAATTTCTGAATAATTCTAAATGTTTATATATTTCTAGGTCCCTTATTATTACAGTCTCATGTTATTACAGTATGATGTTTGTGATAGCATCAGACTGTAATAACAGGATTGTTTGTTATTACAATGTGACGTTTCTACAGTCTGATGTTATTAGTCTGTTATTAGTGTAATATCATCATGGTATAAAGTTATTACAGTGTTACTACAATGTTATTACAATCCAATGTTATTTAATTCACTCAGATGTTAGTAGTATTGTTACAATCTAACATTCGCACAGTCTTATTATAAACTAGTTTGATGTTATTACAGTCTGATGTTATTAAAGTGCTATTATAACTGAGATATCATTAGTTTAATGTAATTACAGTATGATATAGTTAGTATTGTGGTCTGATGTCATTACAGACAGAAATGTTTGTAGTTTCATGTTATTACAACCTGATGTTATTATATTTTGCTAGTACAGTGTTATCACAGTCTAATGTTACAGTGTTATCACAGTCTAATGTTACAGTGTCATTACAGTCTAATGTTATTACAGTCTGGAGGCCGTCAGTGTTCAGTGTCTTAGTGTCAGATACAGAGGACATCTCATTAAATTGTAATGACTCTGCAGAGCGTCATTAACCAGAGTAATAATGACTCCAACTCTCTGTTGGCTCAGGAACAAAATCACAAACACAATATAATTTTCTTTTTCTTTTCTTTTTTTTTTTTTTTATCCCCAAAGCAACATCAGCAAGAACTTGCAGATCTCATCATAGCTCAGCAGCAGCAAATTACAGCTCCATCACTACACGTGTTGTTAACATGACAACAGGCACCCGTGTTCATTAAAAACACGAACAGAGGAATTGCGAGATGCCACGCTGGGGAGAGATTCAATTCTTTCTCTACTGATAATTTATTTTCTCAGAAGGACAAAAGAAACGTGAACTCACCTCCTGATGCTGCCAGAGTCAAGTCATTACTGTCTTCCTCGTATGTGTACAAGGCCCTTTAGACAGAAACAAAGACAGGAAACAAGTGAGTTACATTGTTCTCACAGGCTGCACAGCTGAAACTAAAAGACTCCACTTGAGGAAACGATGGGGGTTAAAGGAACGAGTGCAACAACAAATGTATCTGTCAGGATTACAAAAGCACCGGCACTTTTGATAATAACAGTTATAAAAATACAAAATGGTGATTTGCTGCAGCATCCTCGCTCATGTCAATTCAGACGCCCTCCTGACCTCTTCAGCAGAGGTCAAACAAAGGCACCGCAGATTAAAAGGTCAAATGATGCCACCACCATTTAACCTGCCGTAGAAAACCAGTTATGGTTGGAATAAACGCTCAAGTCCAAAATTTACAAAGTGAAAAGTACAAATTCAACATGATGTGCAGCCATGACTGTAAACTAGTAAGAGGAAAAGGCGGCGATCACAAATGGATTTAAACACAGGCTAGGATTGAGGTTAGAGAAATTGCCCCTTAATCTATCAGGGTTTAAACAGGAGATTATAAAACTGGAGAGCAGTGCACTGGAGATTATTGAAGATTATTATTATTATTATTCTGCAACTGCATCAAACTTTTAATCAGAGCAAAAAGCTCAAAGCTGCTGCCATTGGATCAATGTTGACCCTGACAACGTTTCTTTTTATCACTACGAAGGTTTTTCTTCAGTTGAGTAGTTTCAGTCACATTAAGTTGTTATGTCTTTGTCTCGTTAATGTGGGTGAAACTAAATGTTTAAGGTTCGGGAACTCAACAGTTTTTCAAGGTTCAGAGGTTCAGTACGCTGCAGAATTTCTCAAAATTCAAAGCTTTTCCAAACTGAAATATAAAGTCACAATGTGGTAATAAAAATACCACATTTCAATAAAGTTACTGGAGTAAATAAAATAATTTCCAGACTTTGCAGGCAACAGCTGTTTCCTCTGATTGTTTTAAATGTAACATTAGAGATCATCCATCAAGAAAAACTAAAACAAAGCTTTGGAACAGGTGCGTTGAGAACAGGTTCTCCAGTTTCATTAATGTATTTCTGTCCTTCTGAACTTCACCAGGATGTTCAATAAAACTCAACACTATCAACATCTCCAACATCGTGATGCTGGAGGTGGAGGATCCTACACCTACTTTACTGTCTAAAATAAATATAAATGAACTAAACTCTCCCCATGGTATTTCTGGGTATGTTTAGCTTTAAGCGATGCAGGTGGTGACACAAATTCACTGAAACTCTTGGACTTAATCCAATGGAGGTTTTCCCAGGCAAGTCCAACTAGTAGGAGACCTCGGGGTAGACCCAGAAAACACTGCACAGATTGTATTTCTCATCTAGTCTGGGGACGACTTGGGATCCACCAGGAGGAGCTGGAAAGTGTCTGGCCAGATGGACACCTGGTCTACCACGCTGACCTGCTGCCACCTAGACCTGATCCTTGATCAGAGGATGAACTTGGACATGTAAACGGATACATTTGCCATTTTGTTTTTGCTACTGTGATAAAAAAAAAAACACACTGAGGATGTTTTCATCTCTTCCATGTTTGGTCCAAACATAAATTACAGGTGTGAAAGGTTTAGACCAAAGGACCAACTTTTAGTCCCCCGAAAGAGGTGGTTTCGGTCTTAAGTGAAACTGAACCAGAGTTTGGTTCATTCGCATTGTAAAAGCACTTTCTAAATGGGACCAGTTACAGAAAGTTGACACAGGATATAGTCAGCATCGTGAAGAAGCAGCGATGAGATGCAGTGCTAAAAAAGTCACAGAAGAGCAGCAAAGATGATTCATCGGAGCACGGGGAAAATGACACTAATATGAGCTTTGTACAAGGACAGTGGTTGTTTGTCAACTAGTCTCGAGTATTGAACCTGAGGTTGGAGCTGATGGTAAAAAACACCACAATAATAACAACTGTAGCAACAACAACATGAATCAGTTTGTTCATTTTTATCCATTCGAATGCAGCTACACGCTTCATTGACAAGAAGCCAACGTCTCTCACACACACACACACACACACACGTTTACAAACCAAACAACATCCTGAACAAGGAGACAGTAGACGTAAGTCTCTGAAACCAAAACGAACAAGATCAAACGTGGATGATGCTACAAGAACATGGACCATGAACATTTCCGCCCTCCAGTGGCCTCATGGTGGTAAAACACAAAAGACTTGAAACTTAAAACACTGAGAAGTACAAACTGAGGGAAAAGACACTTTTCTCTGTTCCTACCTCATATTAACTCATTAAGCATCATCTGGTCTGTGTACCCATGCCGACGCTCATGTGCCAATGTGTTGATGTGTGTGTGTGTGTGTGTGGGGATTACCAGCCGGGCTCGGGTCCAGATGACCTCATGCTCAGCGTTTCTGCCCAAGGCTTTAGTCTGGCCTTCGTCTGACTCTGCTGACATAATCTCCCCCGACCCTCCCTCCCTCCCTCTGTCCGTCCTGTCTGTTTCTGCAGAGTCACTCTCTGCTTCCAAAACCCTCTTTTATTTTCACTCTTAAAGCCAGACTGCATGTTTTTGTCTGCGTTGTAATCTTTTTGTTCATGATCAGCTGCATTTAATCATCAGTCTGAACTGAACTGAACTGTCCTCAGAAAAACACATGGGAGTTCTTTTTATTTCAACTAAACACTCAGTTTATATTTATATATATATTAATATATATATCGTCCCCATCATGTTCTGGGTTCACAGCAGATACCTGGACCACGATCTACTCAAAACTCATGATCAAAGAAGACCAGGTAGTGTCCACTCTACTGGTTGTGTCTGAAGTCACAGGTTTAAACCAGACCAGGATCTTTACCTAAAACCTCAACATAGAGCTGTGACACCACACATATCAAACTCACATCCATCTGTGTTTTCGTGCAACACAAATGTTCAAGATGGCGGCACACAGAGACGCCGACCAAGGCTGTAAAACCTGAGACCGTCTACTGTTTACCCTGTTTATACAGTTTACACTGCACCTTTTACTTTGTTTGTCATTTATTGCTGCTGGTCTCGTCGAGAGCTACCAAACAAAAGTTTCATTGTATCACTACAACGACAATAAACGACCACTATACCTTAAACCTATGAGATCAGGGACTGTACCTTGTGTCACAGACAGGTGTTTTACAGTGAGAGACTTTAAAACCAAACTACATCTGTGGGTCACTTTCCAAGCTCCTGATAGTAACTGAGTGTTCACGTGGTATTTTAAAGCTGTTGTTCAATGAATATATGACCTGTTTGTCTCTATAATTAGATCCAAAATCCCATGTGGTGATCACGCTACAGCATCAAATGTTTAATATTATCTATGTTCATAGATGAGCTGCCAAATGCATTAACAATGTTTCCTCATCATAAGGATGAAACATAATCTGGTCACAGCTACATTTCTTCAGATGAATGTAGGAGTCAATTATAAGAGACATGGCTGTCGCCTCTCATTACAATATTTTACTGACACTGACTATTTCTATTATTATTATTATTATTATTATTATTATTATTAATGTTACTGTTGTATTGACAGTTGCAGCAGCGTCACGATGAAGCTGTAGAAAAGCTGAGAGGCAGAGACAGATGGGGTGAAGAGGGGGAGGGCAGGAAATAAAAAAATAAAGATAACAGAGCGTAAAGAGGATGAGATGAGGAAAAGGAGGAAGCGTTTAATAGAAGAGAAAGAGAGAGAGAGAGAGAGCATGAGCGAGTGTCACTTGCTCACTCAGGACTCTATAAATAATTCCCTTTAAAGCAGCTGTTTATTATTCATATAAAGCCTTCATGACCTAGAAACGTGTGTGTGTGTGTGTGAGAGAGAGAGCACAGCTGGGCATGTGAGGGGGGAGGATGCAGAAGAAAAGATGAGAAAAGAAAGAATAAGAGAGAAAGAGAGCGATGACAATGATGATGATGATGGATGAAGAGCGAACAGGCACCAGCAGGATAAATGATGAGGAAGATGAAAACTTCATTAATCAGCCAATCGCATGATGCGTTCAGAGCATCATGGTCATGTTCGCTCCCTGTCTGTGCAAAACGCCGCCTCATTCAGACCAAACTAGTTCAGAGTTTTAACTGACGCTTTCATCCACATTGAAATTCAAGGATGTTTCAAGGATATCCCAGACTCACAATCAATTCAATAAACCACTGTTACAACACAGTGGTTGTATGATGTGGACTTTAAATGAATTTCTGTGTATTTAATGTCTATTTTCAGCTTACAAGGTTTTGATTTTGTTCTTTAAATTTCATAAACTTTCAAGGAAACTAAGGACCTGCAGGAGCCTGATAATAATACGAGACAAGAACTAAGTGTTTGATAAACACAATGACGTGCAATAGATGAAAAGAAATATTTAGTTTAATTAATATTTTTCTGCAGTCACACTTCAGCCTAATGTATAAAACCCTGAAGATCACGGCTTGATGTTGAACTGACGTCAAAAAGAAACGTGTTAACATTTTGTTTTTTTAAATCAGTTACCGATTCACGACTAAATCCACAACTACAACAAGAACAGGTAGAAAAAACATCATAGGATTTTCAAAGGTTTCTGTGACATAATATTACAGTGTTTGGGCCATAGCCTCAGTATCATGTTACATATCATATTATCAGATTCTTGCCAATAAACAGAACTCGTCACGTGACCTTCAGTCGACTGACGTCAGCCGTCGATGTTTGCCAGAGAAATATTGTCACATTAATGTTCAGCGTCGACGTTCCTGTGATATTTTCTCTCGCTTCAGACGAGACACGGACGTCTAAATGTGTCTAAATGCATCTAAGTGTGTGGATGTGTCGGACATTAGTGACATTAGTGACATTAGCGCAGTGTGTGTCTGTTTCCTGGAGGCGGTGAAGTGACACAGTGATCCCTGTTTCTTTTTAAAGTCACTGAAGTGCTGGTACAAAACATTAGTTAACACTTATACACAGTGAATTCTGAGTACATCATTATACACGTCAATAAATATAAAGTTATACATAGAGCCCTACTGATACATATATATTATATATATTTACATATAATATTATACATGAATATAGACACACTGACAGTGACATGAATCACAGGCTGCAGATCTTGACCCAGGTCTACTCCTATGATAAATACTGTGCTATATTTATCCATATAAATTCATTTGTGTGTGTGTGTGTGTGTGTGTGTGTGTGTTCGCCCACGCTGACTTTGATGTGCAGAAAAATCGCTGTAGTGGTTTGAACTGGAGGCGGAAACACAGCTCTCCTCTTTGATCTGCTCTTTACTGAGAGTGTGTGTGTGTACAGTGTGATGTCAGTATGTATTTGTGTTATATTATCTAAATTACAGATATAGCTGATTATTATTTTCATCATCAATCCACCTGCAGGCTATTTACTCAATTAGTCCTAATCAGAGCAGTGGGAAAAAAAACATCTTCCTTTTTTTCTTCTAAAATTACTTCAATGATTCAGATTGTTTTATTCAGTTTTCTGTCATATTAGAATAAAAAAGACAGGAAACCACAGAACCTTTGACAGATATTCTTAAACTATGAATAACTAATCTATAATCAAATCAGTAGCAGTTTAATCAATCAGTTACATGACTGTTTTCCTGCTCAGGTGCAGCTCTGAAGGGTCTGAGTTGAATGAACCTAAAATGTTACACCATGTTGGGTCTCCAGGGAAACGGCTCTTTCCACTGATAGCAAAAACTCAGGCTTTGTTACCAAGAAAAAAAAAAAAGACTTTCATCGACAGTTTCCATTACAACAAGTTCTAACACAGCTGGATGTTAATGTAGCTGACAACCACCACAGTTTGTAGTCTGTCGAGAAACAAAAAAAAACCATGTTTGACAAAAGTAGTTTCTCTGGTTTCCTAGGACACTCAACATGGTGGAGTGGAGTGAGCACTTATCTACATATTTTTGTGATGAAAACTAGAGATGTTAAACTGTTTCTCCATAATGAAAGACTTCTTAATAATAACTACATTGAATTATACACACATATTATTAACCAGGTAAAAGAAGAGAAGTACCAAAACATGTTGGGTATCCTAAGAAACCAGTGAATCTGTCCATTGATAGCAACCGTAGCATAACATGATATGAACGAGTCTGTGATCCAAAGTTTGGGAAATATCTGACTTTTCATCTGTGTCTTAATTCACATACTTGCATTCTTACACTTACTATTTTGAGTGTGTAACTGCGTTCAAAATGACAATTACGACAAAAAGCAGTGTAGTGTTAATACCCAGACGGTGCACTGGTACACATAACGACGGACAGTTCACGACCTCAATGAGCGCCATCTTGGCGGTGGCGTAATCAGCAGTAAGTGAACAACGATTTGAGACATACTACCCTGTTGAAATTTGCACACTATGGAAGTAAGTAAATAGCGTACATAGTATCCAACATGGAAGTGTAGTAACACAAATATTGTCAAATATTGATCTTGCTTCCATCTACTGGGCATTTGATGCTACTACACATAAACTATGATGATTGTCGATTATGTTAACGTTCTGCTGTCTAACGACTTTTTATGATTAAAGCTGTGAATTAAAGCAACTTTTGTTAACATTATTATAATAATTATAAACCTGAACAATCCTGAATATCACATAATCCCTCTGAGAACTCGTCCCTGCTGCGATAAATATTTTACTTTTAAACTACTACATCTCACTTTCTTGCGCTTTCTTTCCTGCCAGTTTCAGTGTTGTTGTACTAATACTGTTTCTACACACACACACACACACACACACACTGTGGTTTCAGTGCTGCCATGTCATTAAAACAACATGAGCCTCAACAGGAAGAAGCTGCAGAGCTGAAGTTATTTTAGGTTTTGGGAGCTGATTCGCACCATGTCAGACCAGAAATCTCAAATTCACAGATCTGTCAAGAAAAAAAAAATGAACTGAGATGATTATTTTAAATCCTTCTATGACATGTTTCAGAGTCAGGATGGGGGAACAATATGTTGGATTCTCACTGACAGGAACAGGACGGTGGCTTGAGGCAGAATAAACACCTCTGTGGCACAGTCTCAACAAACACAGGGGCCAAGTAAACTCTGCAAATCTTGTTGTTACTGCACAACTTCCCTCCAGGAACCTGAGAACCAGCAGCAGACTGGACCGATGACAGGTTCTGGATCAGAACCAGAGACTGACAGAGACGTTGGGTTTCAGGATCGAGCTGCTCAGACGCCTCGAGTCCAAAACTTCACTCACATTTCTCTCATTTGTGGTGTCTCTGTTTTTCTGTCCACCTCCTGTGTGTAACATCAGCAGTGCACCGAGCTGTTGCCAAGATAAACCTCCCTGCAAACAACCCATGGGGAGCGTTGCCATGGTAGCCGAGCAGTACCCCCCCCATCCCATCCCGTCGCCATATTGTTAGTTATCTCAACAACAGCGGTTTGCGACCTGAGGGGAGCGACAGCGTGAAGACGATGGTGGTTGGAGAGAAAGACGGAAGGAAGAACAGGAGGAGGAGGGGTGTAGGAGAGCTGAAGGGCAAAGCGCACACACACACACACACACACACACACACACACAGGTGTGCAGGCAATGCAACACACAACATATACAGTTGCACTTTGTGCGTGTGGATCCAGCTGGACTCAGTCCACAGCTTCAAAAGGCTGAGCAGCATCGACGCACCGAGCTCTGTCTGCAGCCGCAGCACGAAACCAGACACAAAAACTCAACCATACAAAAAAATAAATAAAGAAGATGACGACAGACAGAGAGAGCTGCAGCTGGGCCTCGGTTTGTTCCCTGAATGATCCCAGAGCTTCCAGACACAGTGAATCAATCCTGTAACAAATCATACAAACATGTTTTTGTTCATCAACCAGAGAGAACATCAGTTGTCACGGTTGTTGTGTCTCCCTTGTGAGGTCACAGTGACCTTGACCTTTGACCTCTGACCATCAAACTCTACTCAATTCATCCTTATTTGAAATGAAGATTTGAGCCAAATTTGAAGAAAATCCCTCAACAAGTTACTCAGATACTCACAAGATATTCAAGAGAACAAAAACATAACAAAGCAAAGACTTTAAACTTTGCTGAAAAATGAAAAGAAAAAGTCAAACTGAACTTATCACCTCCTTAAAATTATTGTTTT
The DNA here is from genome assembly GCA_016801845.1 of Polydactylus sextarius. Classification (NCBI taxonomy): domain Eukaryota; kingdom Metazoa; phylum Chordata; class Actinopteri; family Polynemidae; genus Polydactylus; species Polydactylus sextarius. The sequence continues at coordinate 3,924,524 of CM028914.1, forward strand.
TTTGCTGACCTCTGCTCTACTGTTTCCAGGAAACAGACACATCCTTGCACTCAAATTCCTGCCTATTCAGCTGTTACACTTCACCTCAAATATTTTAGCATTTCTAAAGCCGCATATCAACGTTAAGAAACATTTCTAAAGAACCAGTCATATGTCATATCAACCACCTTGTTTTTTTTGTTGAATGTGTGATTATTTGGAGAATTTGTGCATCAAACTCTGAACAACTAAGACAAATTGTCATGAAGGACCTGTCATTTCACCACCCGTCCACCAGATGTCCTGTCTCTTTCTTTCTGTTCTTATTTCCAGACATTCACTTGACTTTCCCTGATCAGTCAACACTCTGGTTAAGGTTTATACTCACTGCTGCTCATTGTTAGTTCTCCTGTTTATGTTCCTGTTCCTCAGTGTTTGAATTTCCTGTTTAGTTTCCTGCTTCTCTTGTCAGAAACACACATTTTCCACCTACACAGGTGGTGGTGATGGTTGCTACTGCTGCTACTTCTTCAGACCGGACGCAACAACGTTAAGATGATCCAGATGAGCTGGTTATCAGGCCAGCGACAACAGAAGCTAAACAAAAGTTAGCATTAGCATCACCTTCCTGTATTAGATACGTCTGAGCCAATCACGTCTTGCAGCTACTCAGTCCACTCAGACATCCTGCTCCATAGACGTCCGTAAAAACATGAGAGACTTTGATTTTCTTGTAGTTTTGTTGCAATTCATACACTTCTAACTTTAAAAAACTGGTGAAAAGCTGGAAAATTCAGCAGCGATCTGCTGTATCCCGAGAGGATGAAGTTTATTTTATCTTCTCCAAACCTAAAACTGAAACAGAGCAAAGTGTCTCCTGTGGATGAAGCTCAATGAAGACGTCAACATTTGTTCTAAGTTGAAGAGATGGTGTCTGCACAGTCTCACACCTTATGCTGCCAACATTGCACACATCTGCCAAGTAATATTAGCTTAAGTTAGCTACTTAACGACTTCAAACAAACTCAGTGTTTTTGTTCTTTGACAGTCAGACATCAGTGTTAACTGTAGCTAAAGGTTAAAGTTAAAGCCTCCTCACTGTAAATCATTCAGGCTTATGATAATTATATCTATCTTTAAATCCTGAACATTTCCCTTCACGGCTCAGTGAAGACCCTGTTGATAGTTTCTGTCTGAAATAAAAAGCTCTGAACATTATCATATGTCAGAAGCCACAGTTAGTTTAAGCAGCTCTGAGCTGAACTTAGCTGCTCCTACTAACTTTAAAATTTACACAGAGCCCTTTACACTAACTTAACTGTAGCTGCCTGTGTGTGTGTTTCACTGCGAGACCAGAACTGAATCGATGATGTGGATTTGTGCTACTCTCATGACATTAAAGCAGCATCTGCGCCAGGAAGTTCACTAATTTCTGTTTTATTAAATTAGTTTTACATTCTCCAAGTTTAATGTGGGTTGGTACGATCAGTTGCCATGACGACACAACAAGAACTGGTTTAATTCACAAATTAAAGGCTGAGATGGTAAAAAAAAAAAAAATAAAAAATCTGGCGCTCTGCAGCCTGATGGGATGATGTGAAAACTCCTCGTCAGTTTCTACTGATGCAGTGAAGAGCGTCAGCAGAGAAAAAAACTGACAAAGTCAGCAGAAAACTACGAGCTAAGAGGCGCATGAACACGTGATGAGGCTGCTGCTGCTCGAATCATTATCCGAGCAGAGATCCGTCTAAAACGTTTTTTACATTTGAGAGATGGTCGTTTATATTTTCTTCCATTTGTCCAGTTTAATCTGTGAAAACGGTTTCGTTCCCTTGATGAAAACTCTCATATTTATCCTGTGAAGTCTGAAAGTTATGGATTCCTCCCGGGTTCCTGATGACCGCAGGGAAAAAAGGAAAAATATGTGCAGTCAGAGAGAAAGAGGCAGAGCAGAGAGAGACAAAAGAGTCCGACAGAGCAAAGCATTGTGGGCCAGGACACTGAGGAACCATGGGGAGATGATGGAGTGCGTTGGCAGTGACTGTTATTCCTGTGGTCGGATAACACGGCGCGATTTATTGAGCGAGAAACCTTCACTGTGACTTAATGTGAAAGAAATGAGGCACACATACGTGAGGGAGGGGAATTATGGGTAATGTTTTAGAGAGAGAAAGAGAGAGGAAGTGATGAAGCTGAACTCGAACGCCACGAGTAAAGACACAAGAATGAGGGCCAGAAAAACCCTCAGACAGAAACCGTCCATCAGTTCTCAGCGGCGTCCTTCAAGGGCGTCTCGAGTCACGACGGCTACAACACTTATATCCCAAGATGCATTGCAGTGCAGGTGATGCTTGCAATACAGACATGCAGTTTAAGCAACACTGGGTCCTGGAGTTTATCATCTGTTTATTGGTTTCATCTCAGACTAGTCAGTGGAAGTTGCTGGTAAAAAAAAAACAAAAAACAAATCTATTGTGTAAGAGGTGACGCAATGTGAAACAAGGACTAAAGCCTCCAGTTGCAGTTAATTAGTGATGTGAGTAGAAAAAGAAGAGTAGATGAAGTTGCTAAAATGACGAAAATATAAAAACTGGTTCTGGATCCTGGTTACAGTAAAAATATTTGGACATTGGACGTTTCTAGTTGTTTTTTTGTTTTTTGTGCGAATGAATCCAGCTTTATTTGGACATACAATGCAATTTTTTCTTGTTCTATTTTTGGACCAAACTGCCTTCGGGGTTGTCTATGTCCAGAGGAGTATGACAGATTTATTTTGTGTTGAAATGATGTGAAATATTCACAATAAAACACCAGAACCAGCCGACCTGCTTCCATGTTGGACAAAAGGAAGAAGGAGAAGAGACAAAAGGGCGGCTCGAACACAAGTCTGCATCCGTCTCTTAAATATTAATGAGAGGAGGAAGATGTCTGTAGTAATGGTTTCCCCTGAGTACAGCATCACAGTGCAGGGAGGTGGAGGATGATATGATGGTTATTTACAGGCAGTAAGAAAGAAAAAGAAAAACACATCCAGCTCAAATACCATCAGAGCTGAGCGGGACGTTCTCATCTATTCTGGGGATTTTTAAAGTCTTTTTCAGTCACATTCTTGGTCGCGGTTCATTTCCTATAATCTGTAGATAATCTCTAACTTCATTACTGCTTGAGTGCAATAAATAACAACATAAACATGAAGAGATAATAAATGTCCTGAGCACTACTGACTCATTTCTTTTCCTTTTTCATTCAAGCAGAGACTGAAGAGGAAGAGACAGTTCGTGCTCTGTCTCATGTCTCAACAAGAATCAGCATTAGAGACGGGGAGGGTGGTGAAGGTTCAAAAGACCAAACTACATCTTATTTTGAAAAACAGATGTGGCCCAGATGCTGTAACAAGCTTCCTACACGAGTTCGCTTCATGTTAACTCGAGTCAAAGTAGCACAAACGTGAAATATGAGGCTGAGGTAACGTTTCATCTGCATCAGTTCGTCTTCAGCTCCACATCTTCCCTGCCATCGCTCCAACTCTCACAGCTAATAACTTATTCACCAGATGGAAAGAAAAGTCACGCAGCCAAACCAGTAGCTGCTGAGTCAGTGAATTTACTGGAGACACACATTTTCCATCGATACTCAAGAATTTTGGCGAAAAAAAAAAAAAAAAAAAAAAGCAGCAGGCCTACCGCTCATCTGAGCGCCTGCCTCCATGTTTGGCAGTGGCTTCTTTGAAGTGTTGAGGCCGAGCTGCATTTCTTTCTTTTCTTTTTTTTTTTTTTTTCAAAAACACACACTTTGTGAAAGAAAAACCCTGAACAACAGCAGAACCGGACTTTCTAACTGAAACTAACGACAAAAACCCAAAAATAAAAGACAAACTTGACTTTGTTCTGTAAACAATAAAAACAAAAGTCTTCCTCTGTAAACTGATCTGAAACCAGAGCAAATAAAACAAAGAAGTTTAGTTTATGTTTCACAACAAATGACACAGGAAAAAAAGGGGAAATTAACTTTAGTCCCTAAACAATAAGTTTCATTTCTCAGTTTCAAGACACGAGGCTGAAAACATTTTAAGTATCTACGATTTGATTTCACTTTATTAAATTAGAGAAACAAGTGATCTGGATGTTTTAAAGCAGAAACTTAGAACCAGAATCCACAAATCCTGAACCTATATCTCAGGTGACGGTTACGTGATGTGGACGTGTGGTAACTTTATTAATCCCAGAGGGAAATTCAAGTTTCCAGCAGCTCAATTGACAGAAAACAATAAAATAGAAAGGCTCAGCTGGTGAAATAATAGCAGGTTCTTATAAAGAATATAAGAGGAACAACAGAAGAAGAACTGATGTAGTTTTTAAACTGCAACAAACACGTGATGTCTGGAATAAAAATATGAGACCTGGAGTCCACTTCCTGGTTGACTACAGAGCCAGTACGCCTGATCAACTTGTCTGGCCTTGAGCCATCTCTTTTCATCATAAAACCACCAACTGATAAAACATCCTCAACCATTTTCTTTGATATTGAATGAGCTCAGCTTCCTCTGCAAACACTATTTGCTTTGACCCTTTTTTGTAAAAGTGCTCAGTTTTTCTTAATTGGTCCAGTTTGTCGTCCAACAGCAGCCCGAGGTTCTAATAGGAAACAACAATCTCTCCCTGTGCCCCCTCGATGTGAAGACTAGGTTGTAATGTAAATATGTTAGAGACGTAAATAGGAAACTTGACCACACCGGAACTGTCAGAGTTCCAGAATGTTTATGTATCTGATCTGTAGAATTCTATAGCGTAAATCTGTTTTATGGCCACAGAAACCTGGACTGTTAATCTGTCAGGTCACAAATATTCATAAAGACCATCACTGTGTCTATTTAGAAGTTTCTGTTCGTCCTAAAAGTCGTCAAACGCCGCCGCTGTGGAGCGTGACAGAAGGACAGGACGGTGAGAACTGCCTCAGCCGGAGCCCAGAGTCTGCCACTGCGACGCAGGATGAGGATTTTGTCTCATCCTGAAGCCACGGGGCGAATCACTCACACACACACTTTAACATCCCGTCCTGGTCCTTGCTCACTCATCCTAATCAGCTCTCTGGGGACGAGTCCCCCAGGACAGTGTTTGAACACTGACTCAGCAGCAGAGACGACAGGACACACTCATACGACTCCACAAAAACACTCACACACTCCCTGTCACTGTGACTCTGTGGCTGAGACATTGCATTGTTTCCAGGATTTCATTGAGCATTCAGTATTCATCGTCTCTCAGTCAAGTCATTCGCTGGAAAAATGCAAAAAGTGCCTGAGGGAGAAACGAGGATACCGGTCCATTATTCCAGAAATAACCGAAATACCCTGACACATGAGTTTAAGTTGTGTGTTTCAGATTGTGCTCAAGGTTGAGCAGGAAGAGTTTGACTCTTCACGCTGTACATAGAAACTACCTCAATGTGTGTTAATTGGTGCAGCAGTTTGGATACAGATGCAAAGAAGCTGGAGGTAAAGTTGTGTCAGGAGACTGAACTGATGAGAAACAGTTTAGAAGAAACTCTGCAGAGTGAAGAGACAGGATGTCAACAGATCAACTCACCGCTGAAGATCTGTTCGTTTTAACGTCCGCTTCAGTGATGCAGCAGGAAAAGACAAACATCCGAGAGTCGAGCTCAGAGCGTTTCACTGTGGCGTTTGTCAAAATGTTGATTAGTGTCGACCCGCAGCTGATCTCTGATCAGTGATCGATGATCAGCTGCAGCTGAGGAGGACGACTCTTTCACAAAGACAGAAATATTCTGTTTGATACAAGTTTAGGGCTTCAGATTGTATGTGACGTCTTACTTCCTATAGTTTGACTAAAATATAAAATGTTAAACTTTGTTACTTTGTTTTCAAAAATAAAACGTTTTAATGTGATCTGTCCACTGGTCGACTGACCAAACTTTTCAGCTGGTATTGTGTTTTTTAGTTATTTTATCTTTCTTTTCTTGTAGCACCAAAACAAAACCATAGATGTTCACAAAGAGTAAAAACATCCCTTCATCTCAACCAGCTGCACAGATTATATCAGACTTTTATTCTCTAATCCAACGTTCAGTGTTGACTGCAGTCAATCTTTTTGTGAACTTTCCCAACAGTTGGTGAATCTGTTTTCTGACTTTTGTTTTGCGATGCTGTCGGGTCCTTCTCTCTCCGACTGTTGGTGAAAGCTTGTGTTGGACGACAATGGACTTCCTGTAGCTGTTTGAGCCGATGTCTGCTGCCGCCACCAATCAGATCCGGCCGCTGACCAACACAGCGTCCAGCACAGTCTGTTGCTATGTGAGCGTTGGACGAGTGTAAACAGGAGGGAAAACAGGCCGATGTTTGGACGGTGGGAGATGAGGGGAGGTTTACTTGGACCTGATGTTCTGCAGAGATAGGTCAGGTTTGAAAACAAACCACGTTTTTACTGATAAAAGAACCTGAACCAAGATGTTTGACCTTCGTCTCTGTGGTAAATACACCACTGGAGACACTGTACAGATCTACAGGTTTTATTATGCTGCATTAGTACAAAATCTGGAGCCATTTCATAGGAAATTGTTTGGTTTTGGTGCCAAAACATCGATGCAGACAGAAAATCCTATACTTTAAATGTATAAAAGGTAGAAAAAGCAGTTTGTTTTTCTGGTTTCAGAGTCACTATCACAGCTGAGATAACCTGTTTCCATCTGGAAGAGTTTTCTACAAACAAGCCTGGTGCTTTCCATCAAGGTGGAGCTCCGAGGCAACGAGAAAGTCCTGGAATCAGTTTGTAATAAAAACCAGGTGTGAGACGAGTTTCCTTTGTCTGCAACATTGTAAACATCATTATTTGTAGGAAGTAAACAGGAGTATTATTTAAACCATCCATGTCCGTCCATGTTTAAATGAATCGTGTGATTATTTTCAAATGTTATTTGATGGATGTTCGACCTTTTGTTTAAGCAGATTATGTAGCTGGATGTCGTTCAGGTGAGGCACAAATCTGAACCACACTTCAAGATAAAGAGGCAGAAAATATCAATTGTCAAATCTCATATGGTCAAAAACACAAACAAAGGTCGAGTCGTCCGGACAAACAAACTGAGACTGAAATTCTAGAATAACGAACATTAACTTAACATAAACTTCGGTTGCTTTTCAGGCCTTTTTTAAAAATCCTACATATGTAAATCAGGCTCTACGGTGGCTCAGAAGGGTCAAAACATTACACCAACACAAAAACTTGTAACATGAACACTAATTGAGCTTCAACGTCTACATTTTTCATCTATAATTAGTCCTGGAGGAATAACGTTTCACTTTTTTTGGTCTAATAATCCATGTCTTCCTTCTGTTGAGACATTGTAGCTGTTGTAGCTTAATTAGATTTGTGTTGTGACTTGTTCATTGTATTGACCTTTCTGGGCCACCGTACGCCCTCCTACAGACAGCCTGCTGGTGCGGGGAATTAAATCTAGGTCCTCAAGAGATTGAGCCCTGAAATGTCCTGTGGTGTAACGTCCACATGTTTGGATTCAACCTTTAATACTTTTTTGACATTTTCAAATTTGCATCAAGCTTTTCAATCACACACACACACACAACACTTGTTCTTTTGATATTCACAATAATAAACGTCTACTATTGTTCTCCAGCTGCAAAGACTTAGGGGATTTTTTTAACATTACGTCTTATTCTTTGGTTTTAAAACCGTCTCTGTTCATTCAGATGCTGCAGCTCCTCTGACTGCGCAGTCGCCTCAAACAGAGACGTCTGTGTAGTGGAGGCTGCATTAAGAAGGACACAAACACACACACACACACACACACACACACACACACAGACCCCTTGTGATGGTGAGTCGGTGTGGGCCGTCGGCCAGCGAGGCCTTTCATCCTGCCTCCGTCTCTCTCTCTCTCTCTCTCTCAAACAAACCAAATGTCTCTCAGCCTCTTTTTCTTTGTCTCTCTGTGTAAAACACACACACCATTTTCCTGTTCGCTCCACCTCCTCTCTCTTCGCTCCCTCTCACTCCGTCTCTCTTCGTCTAATTTCCGATGTGAATGTGAGGACTAGCGGCGGCGTGCCAAAACTGACCCACAAACACGCACACACACACACACACACACACACACACACAGAGGAGGCTGCTCTGAACGCTGAATGTGAAGTAGGTCAGATGACATGTGGCTGAACGCATCACACGCAGCAGCAGGAAGAGCGAATTAAAATACATTTGAATTAACACGTTTGACATACTGACGATGTTCTGCTGCTTCAACTGGAGCGAGACGCTTCAGAGTCTCTGGCCGGAAACACACACATTCATACACACAAGTTCTGGTCCAACTGATGATTATGTCATGTGACATCAAAGTTCCACTGAGGATAGTATTATTTATAGAGAAGGAGAGCCAGCAGCGTTTTTATGTAAGACTGAAAATGTACAGACCAGTGATGAGCCACACACACACACACACACACACACACACACACACACACACACACACACACACACACACACACACACACACACACACCTCCAGGGAGCATCTTCTTGAAAAATGTGTCATTACAGGTATTAAAAAAAAAAAACATCTTGTATAACTGTAAATATCCACAAAACCAGTCCAGTTTCAGGTAATTAGAGATTAAATTAATGAGTTTTAACTACATATTTAGTTGTGTACTTTTTCCACTCATTTCTATATTCTAATTCTGATCAGTCTGAGTAAATTTAAAAACAATTGCTCACTATGGTCTGAAGATATGATATTTAAAATACCAAAAACATGTTTGATGAGATCATGTTGATCTTGACCTTTGACCTTTGGTCACCATATAAAAGAACTGCGTCATGGCGCTCTGGAGACGGAGACGGGCTGCTGTAATACTAAAGTTTGGGAGATTAAACTCATAAATTTATGAGAAAGAAAGTAAAACTAGACCTGCAGACTCAGTCTGGGTTCGTGTTTGTTTTCTGAACCATCATGGTGGCTGCAACCTTTCTACATTAGTGAAAGAGCCCCCTCCTACTCTTCACCCTTCCCCTCAGTGAAACCACCCAGTGTAATGATGTCATGCTCCAGGGAGCCATTCATTACACACACACACACACACACACACACACACACACACACACACACACATAATAGGGATTTGCAGACACACACATTCTTTCACACACTGTCACCGTTTACTGTAACATCCACTCTGAACTGTTACTTAGAAATGACTTCATATTCTAAAAGTCAGCTTCTGTGGACTTATTACAACCATAAGAGCTGTGCATGTGTGTGTGTGTGTGTGTGTGTGAGAGAGAGAGAGAGAGAGAGAGAGAGAGTGAGTGTGTGTGATTTTTGTCCTATTTACCAGAATGAAATGTCTGGCATCCTGTGGGAAATCTCCTAGCTGCATGCATAGGGAGTGACAAATGGAAATTTAAGAACAAACAAACTTGTACTGAAGCTCGGTGAGAGCTGTATTCAGGCCTGAAGGGGGCGCTATCTGATTCAATCCAACACACACAAAAAAAAAAAGAAAGAAAGAAAGAAGAAATCACAAAACTATTTACTTTTTACAATACACTCCTGTGCAAGTCGCTAAACATAAACCTCCAGAAGCAGCTGGACCGTGTAATAAAACAATATTGTTGTTGTTGTGTAAGTGTTTCTGATATAAACGTGCACATGTTCGTCTGGAGGACAAAGCAGCTGCTGAACATGAACACGACTGATGGATGGATATGTGTGTGTGTGTGTGTGTGTGTGTGTGGAGGCAGCTACATATGGAAAAAAGAAGAGGTGGAATAAGAATCAGGGGATTTTTTCCCCCTCTGGTGTTGTAACACCTTTATTTCTCAGTTGCGTTGCTCTGATGTTTGTGAGCTTTACTGCTTTAAAGTGCAGCAATTGATGGAAAATTAAACAGTATTTCACCTTTTTGCCACTAGAGGTCAGCTGCCTTGATAGTGACACTAGCAGGAGGGTTTGCTGTTTGTCTCTGTGTTGTTATTATTGTTGGTAAAACTCAAGGACAAGACGACAACTCATCAGGAACCACCTCCAGATCAATGTAGGGAAAACCAAAGAGCTGGTGGTGGATTTTCCTTCAAACATCACTCAGCACCCAAAGAAAGAACCTGGACTGGACTGGACTGATTAAACCACGACACTATGAGAGAGGTCAGAGCAGGATCTGTGTATCACAGAGACTCAGGTCTTTTGAACAGCAGGAGAATAACTGAGGACATAATCCTTAAACCAGACGAGGTGATTGATGACGGTTAATCAGTCGTCCATGATGAAGACCGACTGAGAGAGTCACTCGCTGGTTTAGAGCTTCACCATAAATGTATGAAGGAGCGTTAACCACAGACTCAACAACCAGCACTGCTCCAAACTGTGAATTCTTGTAAAATAGTTAATTTCCTCAAACTTACTTCGATTATATCTACATTTTTCAATGAGTTTTGTGTTGGTGTTGATGACATTGGACGAAGAGCGTCCTGTTGTCTCGCCCCCTGCAGGCTGACATGAGTAGTACAACACAGACTATAGCACCAAACCCATTTTCATGTTGTTACTTTGCCACTGCTGCTCTGAAACTCCAGTTATAATCTTGATTTGATCCTCACTTAAACTTCATTTCCTTTTAAGAATGACTGTTGGAGATATAAAGGCCTAAATGACAAAATGGCTGCAAAAATGAACACAAATCTTTGTTTGTTTGTCAGATTTTAACAAGACACTGACAGCTTTTAAAATAATAATAATAATAATAATAATAATCCCCCGTCCTGTCTCTCCTCGGTCAGAGTCTGTCATGTCAGGTTGTTGTGTCGAAGCCAGGCAGGCGGTGACGAACTGTAATTAACAACTGAAGAACGGAGGCGCTGTGACGCGGTCCCCACAGGAGAGGCCGTCTCTCACACACACACACACACACACACACACACACACACACACACACACACACACACACACACACAGCCACCTGCTTCACCCTCTCTCCAATTACTGAACTCTGCCGGGTTCCTCCACCTCCAGGTGCGAGTGTGAGTCTGTTATTAATATTTCACACGAACCACATTTTGGATTTAAGGTTGTCAACATGGTTCTATTTATTCACAGGATGGGTAACAAAGACCTGGGTTAACTGGTCTGGCTCTGGTTTTGGATCAGGTCTTAGTGAGTCCAATTTGATCCCACATCATTTATTAATAATTTATTAATAATAAGTTTCACATCAAGACGTCTCTGCTAACCAGCCCGTTGTTGGCTGTTACACAGCTAGCTCGCTAACTGCAGCTAGAGACATAGTTCATAAACTTCCTGTCAGGATTTTCAGAATAAAATCAGTGACAACAGGAAACAGAAATCTGTGTTTGTGTCTTGCTGGAGAGTCCCAGCATCTAATCTGCAAAATCAATTTAAATTTTTATGCCTAATACTCACTTTGTGTCTCTGGTGAGTGTGTAACAAATAAAAAAAACAAACAAAGCAGGATCAACCTCTCATCCAGGCCTGAAATAGATTCTGATCTTGCAGCAGTGACGAGGGTGATGACGACAAGGATGATGATGGTGATGATGGAGAACCAATTTCAGTATTTCAGTCATTTTTGACCTGAGAGCGGGTCGCTCTGACAGGGACCAAGAAATGCTGTTTCCTGCTCCTGAAATAATATGCTGAGTGTTTTCTGCTGCGTCATGTTTCAAGCTTCACGTAGGGAAACAGCTCTGATAGTAAACCTCCACACAAACATGAGCGAGTAGAAAACCTCCAGAGTAAACAGTCAGATACTTAACCACCTGCTGATTCTCTGTAAAACATGGCTGAAGTTTATTCTGCATGAGAATATTTACTGGAACAAAACTCTGTTGCTCTACCTCCATTTTCCCTCTGGGTGAATAAACTTGATTAAAATTGCTTTGTTTTACTATAAATTGTAGTTTAATGACAAATTCGTTTTAACTTACTAATTTAACATTTAAGTAGGTTCATTCGATACGGTGCGGTGTCTTATTTCATTCCTGGTTTCCCAGGGTGAAAGTTTGTCTTTAAGTTTAAATTAAAACCTAGAAAACAAAATTGTTCTGAATTGGAATAAAATCAAGTGCGAATGTTTGTCTTCAGTTAAAGACTGAAGTACGTAACGACTGAATACCCATTATCATCCTCTAAATGCTAAATATCATGATAAACCTCCTAATGACTGCATGCTAATATTAGCATGCAGTGCCAACAAAAAAGCCAACAAATACATCAGTGCATCTATACTGGTTGTCTTACATATATGTGTATGTTTGATGCAGCTTTAAACATGCTACATGTATGTTTTTTTCAGCTGCTGGTTATGGTTCCATGACAGTTTCAGCCATTGTTGCATTAAAATCCTTCTGACCAGCAACTGGAAAGTAACACAACATCCCTGGACTCGCTGGTTAGCATGCAAACTTGAATAGAAATGGATTAAAAGTCAACACTAGCTTTGCTTTCCACCTCTTGAGACGGCGTCTTCTAGACTGGTAAGTAAACATCTGCTAACGTTAGCTATGTAGCGATAGTAAAAACCAGGTATATAGAAGCTTTATGTTCAATCTTACTTCAGGTTAATGCCTGTGGAGTTAGATGCACAGTCTTTGACCTGACATGAAGGCAGTAATCTGGTGTTTTCATTATGTTTAATGATTTCTTATTAACGGTTGATTTTACTTTAAATCTCTCAGCCTAAACTTTGTGATTCAGCATCAACCTTTTGTCTCAGGCGAAGCTTTAGTTCAGTTTCTATGACTCAGGCCGAACGCTGCTGCAGATATGTTGGCTGAAACCTGCTGCTGGGTTCCTGAGGTCCATTTCCTCCATTCAACAAAAAAAAAAAAAAAAAACACTGAGTACTCAGTAACAGAGGCAGAGCCCTGCAGTAAACACTTTTTGCTGGACTTAAAAGCTTTTGTCCAGCTTTTATCCATGTGCTGCACTTATTACTGTCACTTCTCTTCTCCTGCTTTTACCTCACAGCCACAGCTGTTTTCTTCCTGTATAACACAAGACAAAACACTGAAAACTGTCTATAAGACCAGAGACAGGACTCAGGTTTGGTTGATATAGAGACAAATTTCTCGAATCAAGTCTCAGGTTTCTTCCATGAAAGTTAACTTTCAACACAGGCTTTAAGTTGACCAATCAACATCACTTTCAGTCATAATACCTATATGTCCGGTTTGACTAACACTACACAATCATGTAGATTGTTTCTACTGAAGTTAGCATGTTTAACACGCTAGCCTGTAGCTTAAAGGGCTTTTAAACTCAACAATGACTGAATCTGTTATCGAACCGCTGAACCGCTTCGGGCAGGAAACCACAAACACGCACATTTTTGTTTTGGCATTTTCTGTCACTGTTGGTTTGATACCAGTTTAGTCCAACAGCAGCACGATAAACTGAGAAACAATGGCTGCTCAGACATTTAGGATCTTTTTCGTTCCTTTTTCTTCTTCAAACAGTTGAACACATATTGAAGCAGAGATGACATTTCTCGTTTCATGTCCACATTAGCTCCCTCGCTGCGCAGCTGAGTGCAGGTTATTGATTGGCTCTGTCGATACAGGCCTGCCTTTTAACTCAGTTAGCTTTGTTGATGGCTCGACTTAAACGCCTCTATCGCTGTTGCGGCTGCAGCTGCTGGACAGAGGAAAACAACGGGCGACATCTGTGTCCCTGCCTTTCTGTGAAATGAGAGTCATCATTTGATTAAGAGGCCCGCTGCACCAACAATAAGCTCAGAGATACATCTACCCATCACTACATTTTCAGCCTGCGGCTACGGAGCCAGCAGGTCAACGAGGTAAGTCTAGCTCCTCCTGGAGGGTCCTGAGTTTATCCCAGATTAGATGAGATATATAATCTCTGCAGCTTGTTCTGGGTTGAGCCCAAGGTCTCGTACCAGCTGGACATGTCCAGAAAACGTCCATCAGGACGTGTCCTGATCAGATGCTCTAACTAGCAGCTCTACTCAAACCTCATGATTACAGGTGAAGGTCAGAAATTGAGTTCAACACCTGCTGCTCCTCCTCTGACACGACCTGAAGTTACTTAATCTCTTTAAAGTAAACTCACTAACATGGCTCTTAGAGGACTGAGGATATTCTGTCTATTTTTGGATAATCTTGCTTTTTTCTTCTAAATATGTAGTAAAAAGCCAAAATAGTTTCATTACAAAATTCATCAAATTATATACAAATGTTTGCAACAACCTAAGAACCTGCTTTACCACTTCTGTTTCTCCATGTGACAAAAATCATCAAAGATATTAAGATAAATGTGACGTCTGCACCAGCCCAAATATTTTACAACGTATCAGGTTTTAACTGATCTGTCAACATCAAACAGAAACTAGTGTGAAGCAGAACTTTTAAAAGATTAGTTCAACACAGTGTGATTTCAGTAAAAGTCAGAGTTTAAATTCTAATATGTGACAACACAAAACACAGGTTGCATAGATTTATTGACTGACTGATTGATTGATTGACTGATTGATTGATTGATTGATTGATTGATTGATTGATTGATATATGTAAACTGTAAACTGTTCCCAGCAGTATCTGTAATGGCCATTGAAGTTACATACAGTTATGAGAGTAAATTATTGCACATGGTCAATATTAAATTAGGCAGAAGTGAGTAAATCATTAAATTAAGTTATTGCACATGAATAATGTAAATTGCACAAGGTTATGGGCCCAGCAGGTCTGTAAATACAGTAAATATAATAAATATGAATGAAACATTGATGAAACTACAAGAATAGAGAATAGATAAAAAAAATATATGTTTGTGTCTAACATTTTATACTGTGTATTGCACAAGGTGACATGATCATCTTTACATCTTTACAGAAACAAATCTTCCCTCCCTATGTCTTTCAGAAAAAGGATTATTGAGGCTGTTTTCATGCCTGTGCTAGATTATGGTGATATAATCTATATGAATGCCACCTTCTCCTCACTTAAAATCCTTGACTCAGTCATCATTCCCCAATCAGATTTGTCACTGGTGCTGGCTATAACACCCACCACTGCATTTTATATGACAACTGGTTGGCCATCTTTAGACACTGGGTTCTGTTCATTTATAAAGCTATCATGAGCAAACTCCCATCATACATTTCCTCTCTGTTAAATTGGCAGGTTTCTATCATACCTGCTCTACCAGTTATCTTCAACTTACAGTTCCTAATGTTTGTAGTCTTCTGCTTTGATGTCCCCATGCCTTGAAATTTAATCCAACGCAGCTTTTAGCTCGAGTCTCTCATTTCTTACAAAACTCCCTAACCCAGTCTGTAACTGTTTTCTTTAATGTTTTAGTGATTATTGGTTTTACTTTTGCTGGGAAAATTGTATATTAATTATTTTATTTATTTTATCTATTTGATATTATTTATCTTAACTTTATGTTTGTATGGCTCTGTGTGTGTGTGTGTGTATACAGACATATCAATATAAAATTGTTTGTTTTAATGTTACCGGTTAGACTATGTTTAGACCTGATCGGTTATGCTTTTATATAATCGATTGTATCTCGGCTGCATCAAAAAAGAGGACTGCCCTCAATGTATTTTTCCCAGAATTGAATAAAGGTTTCAAATCAAAATAAAATCAAGTGTTGCACAATGAGATGTAGTTGGCAGCAATTGAAAATAGAACTATTCATTTTCTGTCTTTAACTTTGTGGAAACAGAGCCATAAAAGACTGAAGAATTCAGCATTTTCAAAAGTTTGATTATCAATCAGATACAAGACAATAAGAGACAATAAGGACTGTTGGATGTTTAAATGAGTCAGACTTTGTGAACTCATTAAGTCACTTTTTTTAACTGTATTTTTTTGAAGATTCATCAAACAACATGAACATTTGAAGGAAATCCTTCCAAGGTTATTCTGACACGAACGACGATAAATAAAAGAAGCTGTTCCCTCCTTTTATTTCACCCTCTAAGTTCTGTTTGTTGGTTTGTTGAGTCAGACGCCTGCAGCTGCACCTCACTGTGACTTTCTCCTTCTCATTTTTTCTGTTTAATGTATTTTCTTTTACTCTTCCACTCCCCATCGCTTCCAGCAGACTGGACCTTAGAGTATCAGCTGCTCACTGAGATTAATCAACACTCCTGCTGCGTCTGCAGCCGCAGAGAGTGAACGCGGCTGGAGGCGGCGTGTCTTCCACTCCACAGCAGCGATCGACGATAACCCGACGCCGTGGGAGGGACGGGCTCTTAAAAACACGGCGGCGCAAACGAGTAAATATCAGAAAGCAGGAAACAGCAGGGAGAGATGTGAACAGGGGAAGAAAAGGAGAATGGACATGTTTGAAAGTTCAGGTTCAGTAAATGTATCCGATCACATCACTAACCCACAAAAGTACTGATACCACGCTGTCGAAGTAAAGGTAAAAGTGACTCATGTGACTGTTGGTCAACACTGAGATAATTAACTTCCTCCGTCTGGCGAGTAAATAAAACCTGTTTTCTTATTCGTCCTCTTTTTATCGAGCATGTTGGTGAAAACATGTTGATCATCGTGACTTGAAATCTTTTCAACAAACACATAATTAAGGTTTAAACCTGCCATCAGAAAACGAGGTCAAACATTTCCCTCTTTGTGTTTTTTCCATCTCTTCACTGCTTCAGATGTGGACGTGTTTTTCTTCCTGTCGTCATATATTCCCCTCAGATTTCTCCACCGATCGCTCGGGGGACGAGCTGAAACCTTTTAGTTTGAAAAAAACGTTTTGGTTGCGTAACATTTCTGCAAAATGATCCAAACTGCTCCACACCCTCGACTCTTACTGAAACTTCAAACAACCGTCAGATGTTTATCTCCAGCTGTGGGAGCGACAAGCGATAAGCTGCAGCCCAGTTTCACACACACACACACACACACACACACACACACACACACACACTCATTTGGAGGTCAGCATCTGTTTGTATTTGTTTCATTGCAAATAAATCAGATGTTCTTACCTGAGTGGGTCAGAGAGCATCGCAGCAGGAGAGTGGACATAGAAGAGAACAGAGAAAAAGGAAAACCAGTTAAAATCTCACATATTTTTATGACTCCTGTGATTCACCATTTGTGTATTAATTGGCCTTTTTTGTACAAAATTAAACTAACACATCCTCAGCAGTTAAAAGGAAGAAATATATGGAGCTGTAGACGACTGGAAATTAGACAGACATGGTTTGCACCAGAGTAATGTGTGATTTTAGATACAAATACAAACTAAAATGACCATGCTGTGAATGTTTGTCTTTGCCAACTGGTGCTGTTAGAGGTGATTTGTGATTAAATTCGCAAGTTCATAACAAGAACTTGTCGGACGTGGTCACAGTGACCTTATTCAGTTCATCCTTGAGTTTAAGTGAATGTTTCTGCCAAATCTGTGGTTGTTCCTTCAAAAGTAGTTTTTGAAATATCACATTTAAGATGCAAAAACATGTTTTTATGAAATCAAAGCGATTTCACAGTGACTTTTGACTGTTAATCATTTCATCCTTAAATCTTAGTCAACATTTATGCAAAACCTGAAAGAATTCCCTAAAAAAGTTCACAAGAATGGGATGAATGATGGACATCCCATCAAGAAGATGACACTGAAACAATAAATTTGTTTTCTCTGGTCACAGAAGCCTTTGACCTTTAGACACCAAAATTGCATCAGTTCATCCCCAAGTCTAAGTTGAGTTTGACAAATCTGTAGTAGATTCCTTCAAGGGAGTTTTGAAATATCACATCCAAAGGCCCAATGGTGAAACATGTTTGTGAAGTTATAGTTATCTAGAAAAGACAAACAAACCAAGAAACCAAACAAAAAATAAATGTGTTTTTGTCCAGTCACAGTCACTGACCTTTGACGTTCACTTAAAATGATAAATCAGTTTATCTAAGTGAACATTTTTACCAAATCTGTCATTAGTGATTCAACAGGTCACAGTGATGTTTGACCTTTAGACACCAAATTGGAACCATTTCATCCTAGAGTCAAAATAAATGTTTGTGCCACATTTGAGACGATTCCTTCAAGATGTTCTTGAGATGTCGACTTCATAAGAATAGGACAGTCAACATGAGAGCATAAACATAAAAACGTAAAAAATAAAAACGTGTATGGCTCTGAAGTGCAGGAGGTAATTTTCCTCAGAAAAAACACAGACTTCATCACTCCACGTTGCAATCACAGCACAGACGCTGCTGATTGCAGTGTGTTATGTCTGATGAGTGAGTTCAGCAGATTATCATAAACATCCAGACTCTGAGGAGACGTCGCTGTGAACTGAGTGGTTCACACCGAAGAGGAAGACACTCAACTCTTCTTTTTCTGTTGATAAATAACCACAACAAATGAAGGAAGCTGCAGTTAGTTGCTTTTCTCTCTCATTAACTCATTAATACTTGTTGTCAGGGACAAACACAGACTGGATGTGACAATGTCACTGTTACAAGGCAGCAGCTTTTTAAAATTTCTATGAATTCAGGTCATGATGGCGTGTACTGACAACCTGGTTTATTGTTTTAAAAGTTCAACTCCTGACTTGTGACTCCTGTCACAAGACGACGCTACTGAAACAATCTCAAACCTCCACCACCCGTCAGTCAGTCTTTATTTGTATCGCACCTCTCACACTGTTTTACACATGATTTTACAAGCTGCACAAATAAAACTGTAAAATAAAAGAAAATGATTGGCAGTAATTTCTTAGGACCTTGTGTTGCAGACACAGGTGGCTGGTGGGAAAGTGAGAGAGACTGAGGAAAGAAATGTTTAACATCTAATGAGTAATTTTCTGAATATCTGGATAAATTTAGTGTTTGAGCTGTGTCTATTAACAGAAAACAGCTGCACAGATAATGAACAGCCAGATGGATGGATGGATGGATGGATGGATGGATGGATGGATGGATGGATGGGTTAATCTTTCACAACTTGGCTCTGGTTCAGGTAAGATCAAACTGTATAAAAGATGGACAACAGGCCTCCACAGCCTAAAATGACACCAAAACAAAACAAATGCTCAGGTGCTCAAACGACTACTTCCCTCACAGCAGCTGTCAATCACAACTGTCAATCATGAAGTCACGTCACGTCAAACTACTAATTAAAAGACAAACAGGAGTTGAGACTAAACATAGAGATGATATAAGTGTACCACGTTCAGATCACAGTCATGATCCTGCCCGTCCTCCGTCGAGTGACCAGGAAGTGTTACTGTGCACTTCAGAAAAATAAAGCAGCGGCACCGGCTGGCTCCTGGGGGAGATGTGGAAACAAGCTGCAGCACTGAGTTTAAAATGTGGGAGGATGGTTTAGCTGCAGAGCGGCCGGCTGAGTGGGAGGAGCAGCTCAAAGATTACAATATCTGTCTTAAATCTGCCTTTGTTCTGCTTATTCATCCATGATCAGAGTGACTGCAAGCCTCTATTAACCCGCTTTAACTCAAAAATACTCATTACTCTGTGCACACATACGAGTCTGAACCACGTTATAATGTTTTTCACATAGTGAAACGTGTTATAAACAACAGTTTAATCCCTCAGACGGACTTAGATGAACTAATTATTGTCCTTTTGGTGTCTGCAGTTTAAGATCCGTGCTTATTTTTATCTTAATTACTGGACGTCAGTGTGATCCATACGTACTAAACACTATCAGTCTTAATCTGCTAATTAGCACCACATACATAGTTCCTGCTTCCTGCAGCACAATACATAGTGCAAAAAAAAAAAAAGTAAGAAAACCAAAATACAAACCTAATGACTTCCCATTGGCCTTAGCTACACTACTGCTTGGTGCTAATTAGTGAAATAATAACCTGCTAAAATGGAAAATATTATGCCTGCTAAACATGAATATTTTTTCTTAGTAATAATAGCTTTATGCTGCTAGTTTGGCCTTAGACTCCTAGACTTGTTAAATTGCTACCGATCAACATCAAAGCAAATGTGATCGTGTTGCCATCATCACTGTCACATGCTATGCACATTGATCAAGTCAATGCCAATGCTAATGCATGCTAGCTTGGCCATATGTGCATATGCTTGATCAATTGCTAATGGATCACTAGAAAATTAGATGTGACTGTCTTAGCTTTGTCTTTGTCTTAGCATTGTAGATGTACTGTAGATTCAAGAACTTGTTAAATTGCTTTTGGACCAAAAGCAAAATATTTGTGAACATATTAGCATTGTCATAATAGCATACTAGCATTCTGCTTTTGCTGGACCAATAGTAAATCAATTTGAGCATGTTAGCTCATCACTGAAGCATGGTAGCATGCTGCTGATCTTGTGTAGACTTAAAGCGTCCAGCTGTGACATGTAGCCATGAATCATAGGACCAGACTGTGTTTTCAACTTCATCTTATCCAGCATGATTAACAGACTCCATTTCATTAACACGCTGTTTGTTCCACATTCACAGTCACATCCATTCACACCTCCGCGCTGCCATATGTAGATCAAATGTGCCAATATGGAAGAACACGGGTCCCAGCTGCCTTCATACAACCTGACAAATCATCGCTCATGAGACATCACGCTGCATCATTTCAATTTCAATTTATAACAGCTTCAAACAAAACCAGCAGGTTTGTTACAATGAGCATCCTGTGCAGCCTGTAACGCAGCGAAGGAATAATTCATCTCTGCCGAGGGAAGGAAAAGCCCCGGTTATTCCCCCCGGCAGGGCAGAGTACAGTAGATTAGAGCAGAGAGAGTCGGTGACCAGGCGAGGAGAAAGTGTGTCGAGATGTTTTTAGCTGGAGCACAAAGAATGAGTCAGGCAAACCTCAGCCTGCTGGGACATCACGTCTGCTGACACAGATACGGATACAGATAGAGCGATGGAGGAGGGGCAGTGAGAGTACCTGCAGCATGAAGCTGCTTTATTCCCGCCCCACAGTGTCGCCATCTAATGGAAAAATAAATATTTTTGTCTTATCGTATATTAGAAGCAACCATCAGACGGCATGGCTGTGCCAAGACGCCACATGGGGTCCCAACATGCTGTTTTCCCTGCAGACAGATGGCCGCTCTCTGTTCCTGCACTGAGGACACATCCAGGCCAGATCCTGTTTGTTTTCTGTCTTAACTTCTGCGATTATTGACAGCGAAGATGAGCAAAGGCAAAGGGCAAAGGCTGCTGCCGCAGTGTCCACCGGGGCGCGATCTTGCACAGCTCCAGATTGCAACATGTTAAACTTAGATGGTAAAACTGTCTGAAAGAAACCTCCCTTTCTCCCTGTTTAAAAAATACAGCACAGGAGCAGGGGGGTGTGGAAACACTGACGCGACATAACAACTCAGTATAAACAGCGATTGCGACGTGCATTCCTGTGGTGTGCTGAGCCACCGATGGGCTCCGAGCTGTCGAGTTTGACCGAGTTGGTCATTAGAAGCACGTTTATGATGTTTATTTGGGAGACCGACTGTAGTGGCACCTGGGTTAGCAGCAGCTCCCCCAGAGCTGTGAGCATTTTCTGGTAAACAGACACAGCCTTGCTGATTGATTGGCTACATTAATATCATTCCTCTGTAGTCGTAAATGTCAGTTACCAGTGGGTTTATGTGACATGTTTACTGCCACATAAAGAAAAACAAATGTCCAATAGTTTCCACAACTGACAGAGAAGTTGAGAAGGAGACTTATCTTGAGTTATGGCCAAAGACGTCTTTAATTTGACATTTGATCTCAGACCACCATCACTAATCAGTTCATTCTTGAAGGCTCATATAAAGATATGGTACAAATCTTCATGTGAACCTTCAGGCCTAACAGACAACCTGAAAACAAACCTAAACATCAGTTACAATGATCAGTCTCTGATACAAGGTCAGGTCTTGGTGGCAGAAGGTTATCAAGGTAGTCCAGGTGTCCCTCTGTCTAAAGACACTTTCCGCTTTCCTCCTGCAAGATCCTATCTATTAGACATCACCAACTGGAAGGATCATACCAATCTAACACTTTGTAGGCCTCCCTCCAATGTAAGGCAGCACCAGCAGCTTCTTCAGCTTCAATCTTCCAATTTCCAGTAACTAGAGTGGCACTGAGAGGCCAGACTAAGGGTGCTTCATGACATAGAATAGAGGCAAGCGTCTGGTTGCTGGGCCGTTGTCCATGCAGTCAGGAACTGTCTGGTGAAATCAACATGGAGCTAGCGCCCTGTCGGCCCACCAACTGCTACACCAGGTGGCTGGTTTCAGGGGACTAGAGCTGTAAACCCCATCACATTAACAGATCATCTGGACTGTACCAATCCCACGACCAGGACCAGATGTCTCCTCCAACTGGGTGGGATGAGTACATAGTCCAGTATCTTTCCCAAAGATGAGAGGATCAAACCACCAAGTTTCAGATCTAGAAAGAGCAGTAGTGGTAGTAGGAGTAGAAATGTAGAAGTAGAAGTAATAATAGTAGTGGCAGTAGTATTTGTTCTGTAGTAGTGTTGCAGTAAAACAATAAGTCAGAGGTTGTTTGTCAGAATCATGAGGTGAAAAATGAGAAAAATGTGACTTGTCCTTTGTGACTAATGACTCCGTGTAATCACCATCGTTTACTGAGTTCACTTTGTACTCAAAGAGAAAATTCCATCGACTTAAATCACTTAACAATTTGTCTAAAAAAAACAACAAAAAAAACTAATGAAAAAAGGCTATTTAAATGTAATTATTGAGTCACATTTACGTCACATGAAAGCTTCACTTTATAAGATAAAGTGCAACTTAGACCTGCAGTGTTTAAATGTATTACGCTGAGGTCAACACATTTAAAACAATGTCTGGCTTAAGTGAACGACTGATTATATGACTCAGTGAGAGTCACGGTACTGGAGCTGGTTAAATACGCAGTTAATTTTTCTTCTTAAACATTTTTGATACCAGCTTCTTTCTTCATTAAAGAGAACAACATGGCAATTAAACTCCTGTAGCTGCAGTAAGTTGAGAATAGTTTTATAAAAGATCATGTTTCCTGCGGCAGGGATTGACCAACATTTACAACCACATTACACCAACAGCTGCAGTATATTAGTTTAGTCAAAGTATCTGATGTAACTCTGCGGAAATCAGGAAACGACAGTGAGGAGGGTGTAAGTGAGTTTGAGTTTATCGAAGAGGAAACTAAAGTTTTATACATGAGACAACGATGGATGGATGGATGATGTTTGAAGGACAGTCCATCACTTTGTGAAGATCTGTCAACAAATCTGTCATGAACAGATTTAAGACATGAGGTGTTCAGAGTCACGACATGTTCCTCTGCAGCTGATTCATAAAGAAGTTATGATGCAACCAAAGCCCCCACTAACATCTGGACCAAAAGCCCACTATCACCCACTAACATCTGGCTTTGGTCTTCAGTTATAAAGGGTATGATCTGCATCAATCCCTGGGTCAGTAGTCATAGCTAATTTATAGCCTGATGCATGTTGAACGTCCAAGTTCAGCTATTTTCTCTGGACTGAAGTCCATCATGTTCATGACATTGAACATGAAGCACCAGAAAAAACCTGCAGGCACTCAATTTTAGTGAAAAAAAGGACATTGTGTTTTCAAATATCTGGGTATTGCTAATTTGAAATGTTCATACTTTTACTCAAGTACAGATCTGAGTACTTCTTCCAACAGACAACAATGGCTGTTGAAATACTAACATTTTGTCTTTTATTCATTTAGAACAAGATGCTAAAACAGGTCTAGATTCATCAAAAGGGCTCTGTAACATGGAGATGGCTGGTTTGATGACATTATAGGTGATATCATCAGCTTAAAAATGTGATTTGTGGAACAAATCGTAAGGACCCCTTTTTTTGCTATTATGAGTATTTCTATTAAGAGGCTTTCATGAAACGCAAACATTTTGTTTTTTGAGTTTAGAACAAGCAGCAAATTACTGAAACTAGTAACATACAAGGAGGTATCATCAACATGTTAGAGGATCTTGCCGTGTCTTTTTAGTAAATGATGTTATTTTGGGATTATGAGTTAATAGCAAAGGGCCTAAGATGGATCCTTGTGGGACATCTTAATCATATAATAGTCTTACATTGGCATTTTTAGAGCCAGGATCAGTGCCCAATACAAATGTGTTTCTAATTATAAACGATACATTTTTAAAATATTTCTGTCTGCCCTCTTCTCTCTGCCTAAATGCATCTCTAGTCATTTGAACTCAACTCTTTTTGTTGGTGCCAAAAAAAATCTCTTTCTCTTTATTTAACATCCAGTGTTTTTAGGCTTCTGTAAATATCTGCCATCTCAACGTTGTTTCAATATTCAGTACAACAACAGCACCAATGAACAGCACATAAATCAGTGTCCATCTTCGCTGGCAGTTTGGTGGAGGTGGATTTTTCCCTTTAGACATCCACTGTTCTGTCTCCTACCAGTTCTATTCTTAGCTCTCTGTGAACATAGCTGGAGTATTAGCTCAACAAAAAAACTCAAGTGACTTGAAAGGGGATTTTTTTTAATGAACTGCATATTTCTTGTGTTTTTGTAGGTCCGTCTGGAGGCTGAAAATAGTCCCTCTCCTCCACTCACACATTTAACACAGCACAGATATATCTCATATTTCCCAGCTGTATGGATACAATTTCACCGCCTTAACTGACTCGATTAACCATTTCTACCAGTGTAATCAGCGTACTTCTGATTAGATTTACTGGATGTACTGAACAGTGTGTTGTCATGAACACAGGATATGATCGCGCTTAAAAGTCATCAAGGGAAAAAAGACACTGTACATGATGATGTTTGGTTGTTTGGAAGCAACAATCGTCATAATTACATTAAGTTATACAGTTAAAACCAGTAAGACGAGATGAAATACATCAAATCGGTAAAATTATACATTATAGTGAAAGTCTGTTTGAGAGTGTGTGTTTTTGGTTGATAGTAGAGCAGACATGTAGCTTAGAGACAATCAATTTAGTGCCATGACTGATTAACGCAGTTTTGAACTATGTAGGAAATAAAGGGACATTAAAACTGGGGTAATGTGTTCTCTCTCATTCATTCCACATAAAAAAAAACCCTGCAGCTGAAATTTGGACCAACTGAAAATGATTTTTTCTTTTTTTTCCCCTTTTTTTTTTTATGATTGAGCACAATGATCTAGATGAGATGAAATAAAGGCAGGAATAATCCTGTTCCAGTCGGTCGGTGCCAGAGAGAGAGAGAGGTGGTTTCATTTGAGAGATATGTCTCCTCAGATTAATGTTCAGTAATGGCAGTAATCTACCCACTGACTGGTTAATTTTGTCGACATCTTTCTTGTGTGATCAAGTTTTCATTGGTCGGACAATCACCTGTGTTACTACATTAGTGGCCTCGAAGGATAAATCCATTATTTTTTTCACAGTCAGAAAATAACAAACCTGTCAACAGCTCGGACTAATTTATTTAACATCGACTGAACGTTGAGTCGGACCAACAACTTCAGTGTTTTGTGAACATCAGAATTAGCATCAGTATATTTTTTTTAATAATTAGCTTTAATAATTTACTATGTTATTGATATCAGCTTTTTATATTCATTTATTATTCACTAAGACTAATTAGACTCAATGGACATGCATCATCACTGTGGAGATTGGTTTGGTACAGCCATTTATTTTTAAATATGTATTGTTTATTTTAATATCTGTTGTTTTTTTCCATTCAACTATTGGTTTTAAAACTGATTTATTCTTTTATTTATTTGCTGCACTTGTCTCTGTAACGGTTTGAAACTTATTAATAATGAATAAAATTGCTATAAATATTAATTATTAAGCTGCGATCAGACCAGCTACTGTTTTAAACTGTGGGACGACATGTGCTGTGCATATATATGCATGTGAGTGCATCACACATGAAGCAGCTCTGTGAGTCACTGTGACATATTGATGAATTAAAGGCATGAGATCAGAGTGAGTCAGTAGAAATCTCTGTTCTGAAATAAAGAAATGTATTTCATACGTCTGAGCACAAATAAAAACGAACAGACCGAACAAAACAAATCAAAAAGAGTCCAAACAAAGCGTGGGAAAGTAGTGGAGACACGGTGCTCTCCTCGCCGCCGTATCGCTCCACAGCAGACCTCAGAGATCGACCAACAGATCTGAGAACGTCTCTGACGCTCGTTGCTGCAGAAACTGACATGTGCATCACATCACGCCGACTTAGAAACAGTGAGAAACCTGTACACCATACACAAGATGGTTTCTGATGACATCAAATTCAACATGAGTCCAGTAATATCACTGTTTGTCTCATTTCCATGTATCAGTTACACAGTCTGATGTGTCGTATTTCTCATTTGTGTTATTTTCCTTAAACTATTAAAACACTTCATTGAGCTGCACTAGATTAATCCACCGCTAAAAATAGTCCCCAACAACTTCACCATATCCGTTTGATAAAAACTACACACGCCAACAATTCTTTTACTAAAATGTTCTGCTGAGAAACCGCAGGTCGTGACCTGTCCTTCATCTGGAAGTTAGTTGGACATGTTCAACTTCGCTAAACATTGTTTCAAAAACAAAAAACACAAGATATGGTTTGTGAAACATGACAAACAGGCAACAGTGTTGAATGATACTTTAAACAATCTGTGAGACGAGCCAGAACAAACCAGAACCATGGACCCAAAAACTCTACAGGACTAAATACACAGGACACAGCTTCACATTCATATAGAAGCTTTGATCTTGTTGTTTATATTGGCTCCGTCAACCAGCTGCAGTTTATTAGCATCTGAATTTTTATTTTTTGAGGTCACAGTGATATTTAACCTTTGCATGTTACATATATCTCGTTGTTTTTAAACTAAAACTGTTTCTAAACAAAATGGAGTTAGAATTAGACCAAAAATCATCACAATCTCTCAGTCGATTAATGAGACAGAAAAGTGGTTTGGCATCAATGTTTTATCATTTTATGCAACACGATATTCATGTTAAACATAATCACCAGTTTATTATAATCACACTTTGACCTTTGGCAACCAAATTTTAATCAGTTCATCCTTGAGTCTGAGTGAATGTTTAGGATGAATTTGGTGAAATTTCCTCAAAGCACCGGCGGATGTTGAGATGTACAACTCCGCGCTGCAAAAATGAATCAGCACTGAAATGTTTGAACATAATTAAAGTGTCTTAATTATTTGTTGAAACAGTTGAGTAAAACTTTGTCAGTGTGAAGAACAAGAACTGAAATCACAGATTTAAATCAGTGAAACGTTGAGAAAATGATTCAACCTCTTCTATCTGCAGCTCTCTCTCTCTCTCTCTGTGTTTCTGTCTCTTTCTACCTCGCTCCACCTACACTCCTCTCCAGATCCAATCGATAACTTTCACTGAATGGATGTTATTAATCCCTGAGGGGAAACTGGAGCCATTACAAAATCAAATAAAAGGATGGAGATAAAACCACAGTAAAGAGTGAGGTGGAGTTCACTGTTTGTCCTTGAAGCGGACAGAAGCTACAGTGCCGCTGAGCAAGGCACCAGCTCAGTGTTCGATACTCGCTCATAAAACGTGGGGATCACTTCAGGCCGATTAGAAGCAAAATGTAAATGTATTAAAGCGATGAGCCGCCAGACGAGTGGGATTAGCAAACATCTTCAAACCGGGAGCTCCTGTCTGCTAATCTGCTCCAATCTGTGATTCCACTCTCATAATTAGATTAACAGAGCGACGCTCTGCAGCGTCAGGATGGAAACAAACGCAAGCACAGACTCAACGATGACGTCCAGCTGACGACGAGAGTACAGACGTCTCATTTTAAAAGGTTCAAGAGAAGTAGCTGATTCACTGGGTCATTGTCATTGTTGAGTTAAACTGGATCTTAATACTGATAAACTATCACTGTGTTGAATCTAATGGTCTTAATAGAAATTAAACTTGTTTTGAAAAGAGTTGAATTAGCGAGAAATGATATAACGATGCTAGTTTTCACCTACGTATCCTCCTCCACGTAGAGTTAGCTGCTAAAATGCTAACCGCTAACAAGAAAAACTGACGTTTGACACCAAACTGAGTCGAATGTGACTGACTTACCTCTTCGTTCTAACAAACATCTGTACATCCACCTGGTCCAGGAGCAGAACAAACCAAGAAAAGTTGAATCTTACTCACGTCTTTTATGAAACTTTTTGTTAACGAAGCAGTGATGCAGGTCGACGACAACCAATGGGAATTTAGACGAAACCGAATCACTGACAAACTGAATTGTGATATTTGTTGAATGTTGGTTGGTTGGCTCAGGTTGGACCTGGTGTTAACGTACAGGAAGTGTGCTGCTGGGGGACGAGGTATCGATGGAAACGTGGAGCAGAGTCTTATTGATCTGGGCATTTTCTCAATAATCAAGTGGCTTTGATAA
The DNA here is from genome assembly GCA_016801845.1 of Polydactylus sextarius. NCBI lineage: Eukaryota > Metazoa > Chordata > Actinopteri > Polynemidae > Polydactylus > Polydactylus sextarius. The sequence goes on from CM028914.1 coordinate 3,952,924, forward strand.
TGAAGCAGTGAAAAGACACTGAGTGGACAGAATGATACTCTGATATTTCATTTGGGTCCAAACTAATCATTATTAAAAGCCCTGTATTATATTGCATTATATATATATATATATATATATATATATATAGATTTTGGTTTTCTTTTGTTAAGAACACTAAGATGTAAACAGTAATTTGTTTGTTTTTCCTTCGACCAACCTTTTCTACAATTTCTGTGTCTATATTTGATTTTGACATCTTAACTGTTTTCCCTACACGTATTATTAAATGTAATGTATGTCTATATGATATTTTCCCTGCTGTTGTTCTGCGACTCACACAACAGACTGTAGGAACCTCTCTGCTCTCAGTGGGAGTCTGACAGAAATAGACCGAAGCATGGTGGCCTCCCACAGCCCGCCGCTCTGACTCCTGTCTGTCACTCTCGACCCGTTTGGATGGATTCATCGGAGCTCCGCTGCGTTTTCGACCACGTCAGTGCTCTTCAGTCTAATCCAGGTGAGAACGACGTCAACGCAACTCATTGAACTCTAGAGAGAATATGAACTTTACTAACTAGTCATCCCCACGGTGAGTGTTAGAGGAAGTAAACGTAATAATTTTAACTCTGATCCTAAGTCGAAAAATCTTGGATCAGGTCTCAGTGAATCTGATCCAATCCCACATTATTTATCAATAAACTTTCTAGGCTCTGCTTTTGTTAGCTGTTATACAGCTAACATGCTAACAAAAGCTGGAGACTAGAGTCCAACAATGACCGTCGCCACCTGCAGGACGAGGATGTGAAGCTTCAGTCAAGACCGGACCAGTTGGAGCTAACTAGTTAGCAACATCTGACCTTTCAAATTAAAATACCTTCACACAGCAGCTGATAAATAAATAAAAGCTCTGTCCCAGTGTTCAGACTCCACGTGAACTAAGATAAAATCTGATTGGTTGAGACAACTTCCTGTTGTGACTTTCAGAATAAAATGGAAACAGGAAGAAGATATTTATACGTTAAGAGATTTTGACTCAATGGCATCGTATGCTCAACTGATCATGTGATCACATAAATTCAAATAAACCTTATAAATGATTGTGATATGATCTTTTGTCTCCTACTCTCTCCTACTTTGTAGCCACAACAATGTCAAAGGTAATTTCTAAATCTCGTCACTACAGCCTCAGTATTTAGAGACCTTAATGCACCTTAATGTATTTTTTCTACATTCATTTGTTCTGGTTCCACCTTCATCATGAATCTCACAGTCTTGTCTTGGTCTCTGACCTGTCTCCTCCTCTGCCTTCGTCCCTGTGGACCTCTGACTAACTCCCTGATGAGAGGGGAAAAAAAGACAAAAAAAGACAGAAACAGAAAAAGACAGAAAAAGAACAGTCTCTCCTGTTCCTCCATGTCAGTTTTCAATTACAGGTACCATCGCTGCAGGTTATTTTTAGCCTGCAGTGGATATCTATAGCCTCGGCTCTGACGCATCTGTCACAGCTGCTGCTGCTTCACATGATCTATTATTTACAGATACATTTGCATTTTGGGGATTTCACATACCCTCTTATTCACAGTATTTAGCCACAGCAAAGGCCTAAACTTTTTTTTTTTATTATTATTGTAGATAAAAATGATTGTTTGAGCAGAGCTGCAGTAAACCGACTCCTCTCTCGTGATATCTGAGCAGCTCTGTGGGAGTGAAGATGTGTAGGTGCAGAAATCAAAGAAATTACAGCTCAGGCAGAAAGTTTTTTTACTTTAAGAACTGAGGTTATTGTATTAGAGGGAGCTGAGGCAAGCGAGGAGACGCAGCAGGAACAGATGAGTTTTCAAAACTGATGCGAAGGAAAGAAATTAAAACACTCAGCTGTTTCTGAGAGGAAATACTCATTTGAATGTTTTCTCCCTCTGGACCTAATAAATACAGGGGGTTATTCTTCATTGTGAAGAGTATCATCAGTGAACTTCTTCTTGTGGCTGAAGGAGAGTAAATCCCTGAGGCCACAAGCAAAACTGCCTGGATTCAGCAGGTAAACCATGTTTTTTGTCGATCGTTTTAAAAATGAAGCTACTTCAAGAGTTGATCGTTCAAAAATCCTCCACGTTCTTCAACGTGGCTGCAGGGATTTGCTCCCATTCAGTCAAACAAATAAATATTTAATTTATAAGTTGTAACTTTACAAGGAGAATCTCACAAAACTTTACAAGGAAAAACTCACAAAACAAAAAAAAAATAACTTGATAAACAACATTGATAAACATACATTTTTGGAGATAAAATTAGCAATTCTCTAACATTAACATCACAAAATGTACGACAAATAAAGAAATATTCTCGCAAAATTGTGGGTTTTTTGTGAAGGAACCTCATCAAATGTTTCAGCAGATTTTCAGAAACTTATTAAAAAACATCCACGTTAATTTATTTCCTTTCATGATACGATCTGTCATCTTCAGGTGTCTGACAAAGACTGAAGCCATTGTCATGGTGTTCAGCAGTTTTTGGTTTCAGCTTTTACAGTCGATAGTTTCATTCTATTTTTATCTCCTTCATGTTCAATATCCAGCGGTACAGATTTATATTTTAAGTGAAGGACGCCCGAGCTGCCAAATAGGTTCCTGACAACGAAGGGAAAGTCATGATACGATGATATTTAACTGTTGATATCAATTTCACTCCAGTGTGGACGAACAAAACGCTCAAAACGACCTTTAAAACACTGCAGATATCTGTTAATGCAGTGTGTGTGTGTGTGTGTGTGTGTGTGTGTGCGTGTGCTCATGCGTGTTGATGCTGAAAATCAGGCACAAACTGTACCAGAGTGCAGAGTAAGCTGCAGATTTTACATAATAGCATTTCCCTGCGTTACCCTGCAGCTTCGTGCTTTGCCAAAAAAAAAAAAATGAAAAAAAAACAACACAACATAATCTGTGTGAATATGAGCTGAGGAGAGGAAGATGGTGCTGCCTGACCCAGATAATGTTAGTTACACTTTCAATTATTAAAGCAGTTTATTAATCTGCTGCAGTTGAATAGGTGTGCTGATGCGGTAAAATGGGTAAAAATGTTAAATTCTGCACTTCAGGGAGTTTGAAAAAAAAAGCAAATGCCATTAATCTGTTAATCAGCTTAGCAGACGTAGTCTCAGCTATAAAGTCAACACTAGTTATATTTCGTGAAAATAACTGAAATCATTTTATTGCAGCTCCATCTCTCTGTCTGTTGCTGAATTACAGTGTTAGGAAGCAAAAACATGATGACGTAACAGTGAAGTTGACTTTTGACCTTTTGGAATTAAGTTGTATCTGTTTCATTCTGTTAGACAGTCGGTTGACATGTCATAATTAGCATCTAAATCTCGTATCTCGTTTTTTACGAGATAACAATAACCCTTGACTTTTGTTTTGACTAAAAAAACTATAGTCAGTTCATCTTCCAGTCTTAGCGCCAAATTCGAAGCGATTTTCCTTGCGGCGTTCCTGATATATCACATATAAACGACTGCCGACGGGCAGGCAAAACAAGAGATCAATACCATTATCATAACAAATCAAACTTTAATTCTATTAGATTAATGTCAAGTATCCAGAGACAACACGATGCTGCAGCCACAAGAGAGCACTGAATTACTATACTGCAAGACGAATGCAAACAGGCAATGTCAGATTCTGCTGTTAAAGCAAACACAGATTATCATTATCAATAAAGTTTCAATCTAATTAGATTTTTTATATGGTAGGCAACCAACCCTTAGAGACAACACCCTGCTGTAGCCACCAGAGGTAAATGCACACAGGCAATGTCAGAACAAAAAACCCAAACAAATATTGTTATTGCTACAGTAACAAATACAACTTTAATTGTACTTGGTATTTCCAGGCAGTCAACCGAGCTAAATTACTCAATTATGAGGCGAATGGAAACAGGCAATATCGGACAGATAAGGAGAGACATTTCTTCCATTTCATTTTTGTTATGATATTTATTTTCAGCTTTTAATGGATCAGGCTGCTTGTTTTTGCTTTAACGTCACTGGTGGGTTTATATTTTTTTTGGCGAAGAGGAAGAAGCAGCAGCAGCAGAAGGTAGTGAAAGGTTAAATCAGGCTGCAGCGTTCAGACTGATTGATGATTGTGAGCTTTTAAAATGACATTACAGTAGCCATCTCTGTCTGACTGTGCCAGCAGTGATGTTATGACTCTCTAGTCTGCTTCATCCTTATTTGGCCTTAGTTTGGCTCAAACTCTCAAACACTAACATCCAGTAATTTCTAATATGTATATAGTTCAATGAATGTAACTGGAGTCCCAGCAGGAGAGTAATTACAATGACGATGGCACAGAGATGCTAAAGGTCTCGCCATCATTGATTCAGTGTCTTTTACTGCTGAAGACGAACACAGTGGCTGAAAGTCTTCACAGCTGAGTCAGAGCTCGTTCTGTCCCTCCAGCATCCGTCTGCTTTACATCCTGAAACTGAGACCTGTTGGACATTTGGTGCGGGTATCACCCGTCATCGCCGCTGCAGGGGGGAGAAAGTGACAACGCTGACAGCCGAGGGATCCACTGATCGGAGACGAGTGAAGGGAAAAAGGAAAAAATCAGATCCTGGGCTCCGATTTTTTAGTTTTCCTGTGAATACATGATTTTTTTCCCCCCTCTCGTGTAAATAATGAGGATAAAATCTGCGCAGGAAGCAGTGAGGACTGTGATTAATTTAGAAAGGCATGTTGATGATTTCAAAACAAGAACACTGACGAGTTGTGAAGTGGGACGAGTTATTTCTGGCAGCTCCGGTTCCCATTCATGTTTCCCATAGATGAAAAAAAAAAAACTTCTAAGGACTGGACGGACATGCAACATGGATGAATCATCAAACTAAAACATGGCTGACTGTTACAAAACATCTGAATCTAACTCACACCTACGAGCTCAAGGACGTACACACTCAAGAGAGAGAACTCCCACAATGCATTTTGGCAGAAAATTTCCAATACATATTGATCTGTAACAGCAGGTGGAGCCTAACAACTATGATGACCATGAAAACAACCTCTACTCAAGGCTTTTGGATAGAGGTCAAGTGATGAAACTAATTAGAAATAATGAAATCTTCTGGAACAAACAGCTCCTCAAGCTTCGCTAATTATTTTTCCAAAACAATTTGATTTGATTTTCTGCCAAACGAAACCGAACCCAGGGCTCTGTTGCACCTGTAACCACATCCTACAGCATCATGTTAGATGTTTTCCTGACAAATTCAACTGGATGGAGACCTTGGGTGTGGACCCAGACCACACTACAGACATTATATATCTTACATAATCTGGAAACAACTCAAGAAAGATCCAAGGAAGAGCTAGACCTGGACAACCTCGTTGACCTGAGCAACTCAAAATGGATGGTTGTGTTCAGGCACAGCTCAAGAAAAGATGGTGGTTTTGGTAACTTTTTTTTTTTTTTTTTTAAGTCAATCGTGACTCGAAACATGAGAATGTTTAACCAAAACCACAATCCTTTCCCCAACATTAACCAGCTGCTTTTGTTGCCTAAACCGCAACCATGAGAGACAGGGAATGCAAAACCCCAGTGTCTGGTGTCGAAGTCCTGAAACCACTAAGTCCTGTATGAACGCCATCCTTCCTCATGATCTCTGTGTGGTACGAGAAAAAAAAAGTGTTTCCACAAAATATAACCCAGGCAACAGATACATCTCACTCAGGGCATCACTGACAAAACAAATTCAAAGTATTTAATAAAAGATTACATTTCTTTTTAGGATTTGCAGCCTTAAAGGTATGAAAACAGTTTTCATCCTCCATCAGGTTGCACAGACGTCATGTAGCGGTTAGCTTAGCCGACATCCTTTAAGTTTCCCCGAGAGTGTAAACTGCACTGCGATTATGTTCAAATAGCCGCAAGGCCTCGAGCGTCAGGGAGCTGATTTATTGGAAAAGAGTGAGCAGCCACCAGCTGTGAAAAGCTGCAGGAGGAAGACATGTTCGTGTTCTGTAAAGTATCGAGGAAGAGCAGAAAAAAACGAGCAGAGCTTCCATCCAGCTGTTCTCTGGTTGTCGATTCATTAAAGGAAATATCTTAAACGCTGCTGAAGGTTTTATGTTTTCCACTACTGAACTTTGACTGTTAATATCTTGACTTTGATTTCATGAAACCTGACATATGTCTGGTGGAAAATCACTGTCTCAGTCCAGACCAACGTCCTATCAGCTACATTACATCAGCCGCCATCATCATGACATCATCATCTCCACATCAATGTGATCACTAAACATTAATTATTAAAGCTGCATTGATAGAAAAAAGCCATAAATATAAATCCAACACATTATCACCAAACTAAATTGTTGCTACTTTTTACTTACACTGAACCTGAACAAGTGAAACAACATTATCATTATGTTTTAGTGTCTGTCACCTTCTCTAACTCTGCTTAATGCTCCATAACATTAACTTTTCTCTGGTTTTAGATATTAAAGATGAGTTAAAGGAGATTTGTGCTATTTAAGCAATGATTATCTCTTATTTTGTTCTTCATTTTTCTTACATTTATCATGCTAACCAATAAGCCATGTTGTAACCGTCAGATGACGAGTCACAGTGGAGCTGTTTTATATCTTATTGTCTTGTAAAATTAAAGACTGTAAAAGGTGCTAATGCCAACACTGTCAATGCTGCTTTAAAAGACAAAGAGACACAAATTCAGCCACAGATGATTCACCTGATGAATATGTTTTCAACTAAAAGGATTCCTGCTATTAGAAACGTCATTAGAGAAAGAAGAACTGTACAAAGATTCATTTATAGAAACATCTGTAACGTGATTATAGCAGTTTTTGACTCATAATCATCAAAATTAGGCAACTTGTGGTTAATAAACCACCTGGTTTTACTGAATTTCTGATCTAAAGCTTCAGTCATCTACGTGTAATCTCCAAAGGCATCAGCTTTTATCTTCTGCAACATATTGAAAACATGCACATGCACTGGTCTGCAAATCTACTATTAACAAATACAGTGCAAGTCTACAGAAAAAAAAATGGCAGATCTGCAGCAGGAGTCTCCAGTCAGTGTCTCAGACTCAAAGTGCATCTTTGTTTTCAGATTAAAACTGTTAAGCATTTAAAAACGTCATCAACAGCTTGATTGTTGCTCAACTTTGCACATCTGGAAGATTCCACAGAGGAAAGAAAAGGGTGTGAGAAGGAAAAAAGAGACAGGATCATAGAGGTGGTGCTGCACTGCTTGTATCCAGGCAGAGAGAGAAAACCTGTGAGGGAACTACCCACAATGCCCCTGTGTGCTCGCATAATCTGCCACCCTCCTTCCTCTGAAAGACACACACACATACACACTCCAATAAGGCTGAGTGCTTAACTCAGCAAACTGCAGGCCAAGCTGCTATCAGTCATGTTTGTCTCTTGGCTCGCCATATTTGTTTTTCAGCCTCTTTTCTGTCTCCATCTCTGCTCGCCTCTCTTGTTCATCAGACGGCGTTTGTGTCTCCATACTTAAGATGTTTGGATCATAAACATCACAAGAATCATGGATATTTGTTTCTAAACAGCTCATTTTCAACTGTATCAAAACAGTAACTGTCCCAGTTGCTTGCTGGTTGCAAATATTGCCAATTTTCTGAAAGTCTTGTTTGAGGATCACAGATCTTTGGATGGTTTCTGTCATTTTAGTCTTTCATTATTGTCAATTTGCTGCTATAAAGACGTTATGATTGACAGCTGAGATTGACTCATGGTTGAATCCGATAGGACTTTGAAACTGCGGCCCAGTCACACTCTGATCTCTAATGCACAGACAGATGCTCGTATGTGACTTTTAATTTTCGGATCTTAATTAATCTCTTTGGAAAAGTCAAGTTTCCAGCAGCTCAATAAACAGTAAAAAGATTTTGGGAATTTGTACTGGAGCTGGGAAACTGACATGATCCTGATGATCCAGACATGATGTTATTGATCTGAATATTAGTTAATGTCTTGAATGAACGTGTCTTTGGTGACTCTGCCACTGCTTTGGAAACTTTGGGATTTTAAGGTCTGACATGACTTTGTGAACTTGTACAAGTCTTTGTTGATGAATCCAAAGTAGATTCTTGAAGAAGTTTCACCTTCATCCAACCAAGTCCAGTTTCTTTCAATACAATGTATTTTGATGGTACGATCTGATGTCTTTGGTGACTTGGACATCCCTTTCGTAACTCAGACGTTAGATTAGTGACTTGAAAAGAAATTGTTTGTTTCACTTAAACATGATTTTCAGTTTTTAGACACAACTTTGTTGATCTAAATGTTAGATTAGTGACTTGGACAAGATGTTGGGAACTCGTATGTGTCTTTAATGACTAAATAATGACAGTGAGTGTGATAAATTACACTCTGATTCAATTCAGACATGTTGTTATTGATCTGAATGTTAGATTAGTGACTTGAATTAACTTGACTTGGCCACTGCTTTGGAAACTTTAGGATTTTAAGCTCTGACATGACTTTGTGAATCTGAGCTTTAGGAAAAGAAAATCAAACATGACTTTAGAAACTTGTACAAGTCTTTGTTGATGAATCCAAAGAAAATAGACTTGGTTGTAGATTCCTGAGGATGTTTGGATGAAGGTGAAACTTATTCAAGAATTAACCAAGTCCATTTGTTTTGGATTCAACATCTTTTGGGTACTTTCATCTGGTTGAATGAGTTTCCAGTGACTTTGTTGACCTCAGCATTAGATTAGTGACTTAAGGAGAACTTTAACATTACATTTTTTGTCTTTAATCAGAGATAGTGTAGAGAAGCAGGAAACAGGGAGGAGAGTGGGGGAAAGACACGCAGGAAAGGTCGACTCGGTCGGGACTCGAACCAACACCAACCTGGTGCACCTTAGCCCATCGGCCATCCAGGTGCCCATTAACATTACATTTTAACATGACTTTGGTGATTCATACATGACTTTGTTGATCCAAATGTTAGATTAGCGGCTTGAACAGGATTTTATTGAAGTCCAAACTTTAGATTAATGACTCAAACATGACTGGGTCAACATGAGTTTATTGACTTTGGTATTAGTTTGGTAACTTATTTGGTTGTAACTTGGATGTACTCTACTGAGGACATGAGGCGTGACAGAAACTCAAGGTTCTTTGAATCAACCACAAAACCAACTCACTGTTTATTTACACAGTCTACACGTATGACCAATGTAACACACCAAACCCTCAGAGTCGCAGCTAATGCCTAACACCTGTTGTGGTTTCGATGCTTTCCTGGCAGGACTTTCTGTTTCTTCCCGAACCGCTCATCAGGCATCCCTGTGGTATCCTGTCGGCTGGTGTTGGCTCTGAAATCAAAGATCTGGTCTGGCAGCAGCATCACCACTAGGAGCAGCAGAGGAATGAGGTCGATTTGTCTTCGCTATCAGACACGACATGACCATTCTGCGCTACGCTCGACTGAAAACCACACTAAAACAAAACCAGGCCGCAGGGAGCAAACAGATCAGCGTGGACGAAAAGGCAGATCGCTCGGGAGACTGAAGTTGCCGTGTTCGTTACAAACTGTGAGGTGATGTCCCCATGTGCTACAAGACACTGCAGGTCACTGCGCAGCCAGCAGGAGGTGCTGTGGGTCATACTGTAACACTGTAGCTCATTTTCTTTACTAAACTGTAGTTGAACATCATAGAAATTATGCAATCATATGAACATGACATTATGAAAAAGCTGCCATTTACACAAAAAGATGGCAAATAATCGCCTCATTTAAAGTACAGTGGTGTCTTGACTTTTGAGTCATATCAAATCAATCAATCAATCAGCTTCTACTGTGAGGTAACTGCTTAAAGTAAACGAGTGAGACATGGGATGTTGGGCGTCCGAGAGACAGCTCGTATCTCGAAAAACTCATTAGTTGGGACACTCGTAAATCAAGGTACAACAGTAGTTACATTTGAGCAACGCTGTGAACATGCTCCGTCTCTAAAGATCCTGTAAATGATGACAAACGAAGCCAAACTCAGACACAGTTTATATTAAGACCCAGTTGTTTCAGACCTTTTCAATAATATATCACTGTACTGTATGTATGAATTATTGATTCAAACTGGAGTTTATAGATACATTAGAAGATGATGTATCGTCGCAGCAGAGCTCAGTTACTGTTCAAGAACAAAGTCAGTTAGGACAAGATAAATAAAACTAAATACATAAACCTAGAGACTCTATGTAGACAAATCCATCTATTCTCAGATACAAATACTGAATCTGAATGCTGAGCCATGACTCAGCAAATGTTTTAGTCTCTTTCAGCGCGTTTGTTTTCTGTTTCATTTCTTTCCTGTTTCAGTTCAGTCCAACAAGTCTGGTAGTGGGCAGCCATCATGACAAACACCACAGGCGATTGTTTCAAACAAACCGGACCAGACTAAATGTTGGAGTAAATATCTAGACAATAACCAACAGAACCTGAAAATTTGATTAAACAGTTTGGTGATTCTTTCTCAATAGCTGCATAGAGGAATATTTGTACAGTTCATCTTTCTTATAGTTTGTTTCTAATAGGAGGAAACCTTTTAGTTCATATTCATATATTCATCAGGTGAAGTGTTGGCGTCAAATAGCAAAACTGAAAGCTAGACGACACTTCAACTCTCCGTTTGTCTGCTGATTAAAGCTTGAATGTAGCTTTTGCTGATCAGCAGTGACGGTGAATAGAGTTCTAGTAAATAAAGCTCCGCTCTGTGTCCTCAGACCCTCCCACCACCACCACCAACATCACTGGCACCCGGGGCATGGACTGAGCCAAATCCCACTCCACAGACACAAACTGCAGCCGTCCAAATCCCCTGTTTAATACCAGGACATGGCTGACTAATGCAGAGGGGTGAGACAGGAAGGAGGAGGGTGAGGCAGACTCCCCTGCTCTTCACCCCCAACACACACAGAAAAGCAGAAGCAGAAAATTTAAGTTTAATCTGTTTCCGAGTGTTGATTGGACATTTTCCTTATTTAAGAGTAAAAACCTTTAAACGTGTTTTTAACACGGTGGTGTTAGGATGATTATGTAAAGTATAATAATCAGAAGATGTAGACATGTTCGTATGAGTGATGAGACAATGAGGTGACATCTCAGAGAGAACAAACATGTGTAAAACACATCGTGCAGTTTTGTGTTTCAAGAGAAACTTCAAATGAGGTGACGACCTGCAGCTGAATCTGCTTTCAAAGCCTCAAACAAAAGAACCGACCATCAAACATAGACACAGCAGCAGCAGCACCTGAGGCCTCAAAAACACTGAATCTCTCTCATTTTTTTTTTATCTACAGGGACAAAAAATTATCATCCTGCAGGCACAAAATAACAAGTCGTGCCTCAGCTTTTGTCTTTTTTGTCAGCAACATGTGATGAACAGTTTTACCTGTTCAACTCAAATTACATACATGTACAGATATATAAATATGAATATATAATCCATGAGCTGTCTGAGCTCAGAGCAGCAGCCGAGCAGGGATCAGATGTCTGGATGTGAAAAAACAAAAAAGATAAATCTTGCAGATTCAGTCTAGAGGTTGAACAGACACTTTCTCTGCTCCACAAAACAAACTCCTGAACCAACTCCTGGACGAGGACGTCGCATCTTGCTGATAAGAGTTAAATACTTTTAATTGTAGCTGAGTATTTTAACAGTCAGTTACCACTGTGTAGAAAAGTGAAGCAATGTTTTTGACAGACGATGTTTGGAGGCCGAGCTGACGCTGATTATTTCCAACGACCTGTTTTTCTGCCAAAACACGTTGAGTATCTATGAACGTGACGGAGCCTCGAGTCAGGCGGTTATCTATCAGACACAACATTGGTTACTTGTGCTGACTCTTTAATGGATACCACTCCAACTCCAAGTCAGGCTGCGCTAAGTGGCGTGACATGAGCCAGCGACAGGCCTGCAGGGGATTATGGGAGTTATTACTGAGCAAAGACGGGACAGAAAGAGAAAAAGACAGAGTTTATCACACGAACATGAACGTACTATTGGGTGAAACATCACTAAAATGAAAATAAACACTTCATCAAATTGGTTCTGATAAGTTGGGATGGCAGGGCTGCCATCTTGGCTACAAATCCAAAAATGATCATTGATGTCGCATCAAACTAGTGAAAATAGCAACCAAGCAGCATAATTTGTTGCAGATATTTAGGGAGACCATCATGGTCACATCGCCATTATTGTTTCTTGTGGTTAGCTGCATTGTGAAACAGTGAGAGGACGACACCTCAGTGATTCCTCTCATTTGAGACACACAATCATCTAATTCCTCAAAAAATGATCTCGATGAGTCAGAACCTCAATGGGCGCCATCTTAGCTACAAAGAAGAAAAGTAGTGGCTGCTGATGTTTCATCAAGCTTGTGAAAACGGTGGTAGAGGAAGGAGAACATGTTGTTGTCAGCTGCGTAATTTTCACATCATGATTCACAAGAAAGTGAAACTATTGTTTTTTAAGGGGATCGAACAAAGCAGCCGCCAGATATTTAGGGCGACAACTGTGGTCACTTCCATCACCTCATTGATGTCACCATTGCACCAATTCAACCAATCACCAGACAGATTGTCTCCAACCATCATCACTATTCCCAGCAGCGCCCCCTTCATGCATTAAAGTTCAGCTTTGTCCATCATCACAACACTGACACGGGCACCAATCCTTTTAGATCGCTAACGCTAGCACATACAGATGTTTCCCAACAGGAACGTACTGACCCTTAATGAACTCCTGAGAGAAATTCAAAAATACATTTCTGTTGTATTCATGGTTGGTTCTGTAAAGCTGCTGACAAACTCATTCAAAAGCCACAAACACGATCTCAAACTGCAGCGATGTTCAACGTGCAGCTTCAGGAATCCATCACCGAGCGACAGTTTAATGGTGTTACCACATGTGGAGGCAGTGGGGGAGGATGAATATGCATGAGTCCAATGACAGAGAAAGAGAGAGAGAGAGAGAGAGAGAGGCACAAAGAAAAGGAGGGCAGATCGAACAGTGGCGGAACTAAACGGCTGCACGCTCTTTCTTTCAAACCGCCGCCTCCATCCTCCTCGCCATAACCTACATCACTGAACGCCAAACCGCCAGAATGAAAGTGTGAATCGCTGCTGTTTGTACGTGAGGAGATGGAATATGTGTTTTTCAGAGGAGAAACACATTTGTGTTTTTTTTTTTTATCTCACACTTTGGTTCTAAATTAGGAGATTAAACCCAACGAGACGTCCGTCTTAAAGATGCTCCTGTCACTGTGACGGCTGCTGGCAGAATTAGTACAGGAAAGTACGACAGCGTGTTGTTGTCCCTGTAGGAGAAATTACAATAATGATAACGGAGTCTGGAGATACTCAGAGAAACATTGGTGGTTTTAATCGCTACAATGGCTCTGATTTGTCGTCGTATCCAAAAAACTGCCTCTATGTTTGTAGATGAACATTTGTAGCATCTTATCCAGAAATTTAAAACATGATCCAGTCGAACACGTGTTCGCTGTTCACTAAAAATCATTACGACCAATCTGTTTAATGGTTTAGCGACTGCATCGTCAGGACATGATGATGGATTTCTGTCCATATTTTCAAACATGTGACACACTCACTTCATTGGAACAATTTCATGGTCAGATTTAATGTTGACGCTGTAGCCGCCATGTTGGATCAAAGAGTTGTTGTTGATCCAACATGGCGGATCCAATATGGATGTCCTGCCAGTGTGTATGAGAATGGGAGGGTTCAGATGTCAAACTATGTGGATGTTACTGCTCAGTCGTGTTTTTATAGTGCATTAAAATAAAACAAGGTTTACTCCATCATATTTCCTGGGTTTTGCTGAAAAAGTTGTGAGTTTTAAGGGTTGAAATTTGTTTATTTATTAAGTCATATCACACATCTGACATATATGTATGAGAACAAAAATAAAACTACGCTAGAAACAGTTTGAAGGACATTTGCTGTTACGGTCTGTCTTTTCTTCAGTAGATTTATTCATATTGTTATTATTTTGTTTTGCACATAGATCAAGTTTCCTCTCAGACTTCAAACTGAACTGAATCATGTTGTGAATTAACAACCTGCCACCACATTTTCCCTTCAACTCTACAAACAAACTAAAATCAGATGAATTTAAAACGTTCTGACGTGAAGCGTTTTAAACCTCTTTTTCCTCCTGCTACAAACTCGTCTGGTTAAGTCATTAAACAGAGGAAATATCGCTGATTTTCTTGAGGAGAAACTAAAATCTAAAACATGCTGCGCTTCAGTAACGTCTGGGCCTCGGCAGCGAGTGAATGCTTCAGCGGCAACGAGAATACGAGGTTTATTTCAGTGGGTTAAAGCTCATTTTTCCACCTGGAGTTCATTTATAGAAGCGTCAAATAGAAGTAGGGAAGTTTCCTCCGGTAAAACACGAGACACTGGAGAGAGAGAGTCAGAAAACTGGGTTTTATTAGGGTGAAAATTATGGGAGCGAGTTGGCAAGGAAGATACAGATGGGACAGATAATGAGGTGAAATGAAGATGGTAAAGATGAAGAGGAGAAGAAGAAGAACATACAGAATGACAGAGAGAGAGAGAGAGAGAGAGAGAGAGAGAGAGAGAGAGAGAACCCTCCGGTGATGCAGAGAAACAGGAAGCTGTGAGCGTCTCACAGGATGGCGGGGATGGTGGGGATGGCGAGGAGGTTGGAGGACGATGGCGCGGACGTGCAGCGAAAGAACGGCGATGTTTGAAGATATATCACATCCTGCAGGCGCCGCACTCGTGTTCACGGCTTCAAATGGCTCCATATGACCAACGTTAATGTCAAGATGGCCGCCAGGTTTGTCTGTACTCCTGTGCCCCGCCCACTTTCACCGCCACCATGATTACCGATGACACGAGCCGCCATTTTAATGAGGAAGAAGATCAAACTTGTCACATCCAGAGTGAAACTTTAATAATCTGTTAAAATAATAAAAAAACAAAAAAAACAAACAAACTCTAACTCCCATAATGCATTTTGGACAGAACCCACCAATTACTCATCTATTAATTCTTCTCCATTGCCGCAAACAGCCACAAAGCATCATGGGTACTGTAGTCCATCCAATAAACTAACAAAATTAATGTGTTGTTGTCATTATAACTAAATGTGATTGTCACAGGTGTTTCATGACGCCAATATTACCCACAATGCAACACTAACAACCAGTCAACATCAGACACAACTGATGACACTGACACCTTATAATTGACACCTATCAAATCTCAGTTGTTCTCTGTAAGTTTATAACCTCACAATGTTTAGGTTGTGATATTAGATGAACACGTGTGTAGCAGAGGGAGATAAAAAACACACCAGAAGTGAATGACGACAGCACGCAGATATTTTTAGTTTGTCCCTGTAGAAAGCTCGCTGAGGTCGGTGTAATTTCAAAGTGTTGACTTTGTAATTTAAACAGCAACTCGCTGCTCACACCCTCATCTCTGGTGTTTCTGTTGTTTCTGTTGTTTCAGTCGACCTGGTGCCCAAACACCACCACAGCACAAGTGTTAAAACGTCACACGGCTGATTTAATTTCTTTTTTTTATGGCTGTCGTGCTTCAAAGTGTTGGAGGTTTCCTACTTTTATATTTTCAGTTTTTTTTGCAGCCAGGTGAGTTTTCTAGCAACAGGATCAATGGCGTTAAAGAGCGATCACACGGAAAAGACGCAGCCCACGGGAAGTAAACAGTACCAAAGTAATTGTTAACACAGGGAACCTGAGGCGTCCGACCTCCTCAGTCTGCAGGCCTCACACACACACACACACACACACACACACTTCCAGGAACCCATCAGACCGTGATAGGTGGACTCTTATGGGCACAAGCTTTCCGATCAAAACAACAGCACTGGTAAACGCTGGTGCCCATGTAAGGCCATTTTCTTCCTCCGTTCTTCTCTGGTTAAACTTAACAGCAGCAATTTGTGGTTAAAAGCCTCCAACGAGCTTGTGAGAGGAGCTGAGGGCGAGAGAGATAACGTCATCATTAGAGGAAAAGAGAGGAGAGAGAGGAGAGAGAGACTTAACTCTTCAGATTAGGCTCAAATGCTGATCATCATTCCTCAGTTATTAACGGAAGCGTTTCAGAATCCAGCTCAGGGTTTTAACAGGACAAAACTGAAGCCGAATTATTCCTGATCAGCTTCTCTTCACAGTGCAGACATTTATCTGCAGAAAAATGTCATTAATTTACTATGAAACTGAAGAAAAGTAAAATATGTGAAGATTCTCAGGTAGGTTCTGCAACTGAAATGAATGATCTTTTTTTTTGTTTTTTAATCAGATTTATAGACGATTATTGATGATTGACGTCTGAGTTAATGGTGTCCCCCAAGAGTGAAAACCGACCTGAATCTAAAATTGTTCATATCACGTCTGTGTGTTCCAGTTTAACTGAGTTACGACTCTGAGAAACTCCCCTACTGCGACTCGTTGACAGCAAAACCAATCTGAGATGTGAAATCACTCAGATTCACATTCAACAGTTTAAATTAGATTAAATCTGGAGAAGCTGCCGGAGCATCACATGGGTTTTTTTAATGACTCCGGTTTAACTGAATCATCTGCACAAGCTTTAAAATATGTACCAAGAAAAATGAAACACTTCACATTTTTCTTTCCAAATCCCAAAAATATATTTATAAAAGGTGAACGAGGCCAAGATCGTAAAAGAGAAAAAAAAAAAAACCTGAGGGGAAAATGGATCCAGTCACAAAACACTCGAGGAATTCAAGCGTCCGTCAGCGAGCGATGACTGATACTGAAACTTTATAGCGTCTGGATGCAGTTCATCAGTGTCCGACTGCAAATGAAAACCATCTAACATGAACCGATGATCTGTCTGCAGCTCCAACACCAAACTAAACATGAGGGAGGTTTGTTCCAGCTGTCGACCGTCTCGGGTCCTCACAGGATGATAAACCCCCCCACCGTCCGGAGACGAGACAAAAGAAATAACACATGTGGAAGAAATAATGGCTGCAGGCTGAAGGGAGGGTGAGGAGGGTGAGGCTCGACAGCTGGGACTCTTCCTCCGCTTCCACTGATTTAAGAGTTTCAACAAATTCACCGTGGCCACTTAGTAGCAGTGAGCAGCTGGGACGAGTCCGGACCAGAGGTCGGACCAGGCCGCACATACACACATATATACACACAGAGAGAGAGAGAGAGAGAGATTAATCTGTATTTCTACAGAAATCAACAACATTTCATCATTGTTCAGCGTCACTTCAGGTTGTTACTGTTGCGCCCAAAAGGGGGCGACAAAGGCAAAAAATGATCATCACAGAAATCGTCACAGAAACTCACAAGAATAATATCTCTGCCAAACATGCACATACACTAACACACACATAAATTGAGCTCAATGAGCTGCTGAAATCTTGATGATGTCGACTTTTAGGAGCAAAAACAGAAACATTTCGGTCTCAATGGTCCTATAACAAAAAAAAGAGAGAGAGCAGTGAGCTGAACTGGACGTTTGAGGCCAATGAACTTTAATGAGGACACACATTCACTAGCTATAAAAATAAATAAATAAATAAATAACACGAAGCAACTTCTCACTGAGAGTTTCTCCTGTGGATCTGCAGGGGGCGCTCACCAACATCACACACTAAAATATGCAACAGAGGCAGAGAAGAAGACGATGACTTTCTCAAGATACAAACATAGACTTTTGGTGAATCACAGTGGACATTTTTAAGGCAAAAGCTCCAAATGTGGCCGACAAATCTGCAAAGACGTTTCCCAAGATTCATTGCACAAGATAATGTTTGCCACGTGGACGCACCGTTAAAGCTAAAGGTCACATGACCAAAATAATAGAAGCAGCGAGGAGGTTTTTATTTGTCTTGTGAAGCTGCTGTGAAGCATTTAACATAAACACATAAAAGGCACAAATAGTAAAAGCTCCATAAGATGGTGAATCTGAACTGTCTCCTTTTGTTCAACATCCATCAATCGAAATGAGAGGATGCAGCTGAGAATTGGACTCCAAGATGGCGTCCATTCAATGTTGTCAAAGTTAGTTTCCTTCACAGTGAGAGAACAATAACAAATCTCTGGCTCCAGTTTCACAGTCATCAAATCCAGCTCCATTCATAAATCTTCAAAAAGGTAATCTGTACGTTTTTATGACTCTTCAGGTGTCGTCACTTGTTTGGCTTCAACATATTTCTGACTTTTACTTGAGATATTTCTGGTTTCCATCTCCCAGACGACAGGGACCAAACTGTTCAAATTACAGCAGTTTTTACTGTAAACCCTCAGACTCGCAGAGCTAAACCGGTCCAGCTTCATGTGGCCGGAGGCAGACAGATGATAGTGCTCATATATTGTGTCCAGCTCCTGGGCCGCCAACAGTTCAGTCTCCTGGTCCAAAGACATAATCTGAGTCCCACTGGATGGATAAATGCACATCATACAGCTTCAGTCCCTGAAACCAGACCAGAAAATCCCGGTCTAATCTTCACAGCTTGAGGTCAAGTCTTTCAGAAGATTTTCACAATGAGACTGGAAGAAAGATTTAACCACTGATTCCACTAGTTCCTGAATTCCTCTTCAAAATCATTTTCACTTCATATTTCTAGAGAATTTACAAAAAATAGAGTAAAGATCAAGTCAAAGTCAAACTGGAGCCAAGAAAGATGTCTGATCCCAAAGTCATACAAAGAGTGAAACACTCAATTCAAACGTTTTATTGTTACTGTTAGTTCCTGCTGCAGTTACTTCTGCAGAAAGAAAGAAGAGTTATGAAGATTGTATGTGACGGATGTTGGAGATAATGACATGTTTGTGAGTCACACTTCATGTTAAAATGTTAAAATGTGCATTTCCTGTTTACATCTTCGGATCTGAACAAGATGTAACGCAGAGAACGAAGACCATTTCTGATGACAACTCAATGTAGATTTAACTTCAAATCTCAAAATAATATAAGTCAATACAGCGAAATAATGAGTTAGTATCTGTAAATCATGAGTTTTATGTTGAAATAATGAGTTAGTGCCTCAAAACTATGAGTTAGTGTCTCAGAAATGTGAGTTAATGCCTCGTGAATAATGAGTTGGTGGTATCTCAAAATGATTGATGAGTTAGTATTTAAAAATGAGAGTTAGTATCTTGAAAGTATGATGGAATAGCTTAAAATAACAGATTAGCATCTCAGAATAACGAGCCATTAGCTTGAAATAACAAGTTAGTTCATAAAAATATGAGTTAATGCTTCGTAGATGTGAGATAATGAGTTAGTATTTAAAAAATGTGGGTTAATGTCTCGTAATAATGAGTTAGTAATGAGTTGGTATCTCAAAATGACTGATGAGTTAGTATTTAGTATAAATGACCATGAGTTAGTATTTAAAAATGAGAGTTAGTATCTTGAGATAACAAGTTTGTATCTCAAGGTTATGAGTTAGTATCTTAAAAGTATCAAGGAAGGTCTAAAAATAACAAGTGTCTCAGACACATGAGCCGTTAGCTTGAAATAACAAGTTAGTATCTCAAAATATGAGTTATTGCCTCATAGAGGTGGGTTAGTATGAGTTAGTGTCGTGAAATAATGAGTTGGTATCTCAAAATCATGATTAAATATCTCAAATTAGTAGGGCTGTAAACAAACCAGTCAAACCAGAACGTATCGACCAATGAATCGACCAGTCGACTACTAAATTAGAAGGTTTCTCATAAAAAAGACTTATCTTGTCCCATCACATTAGCAGTTACTGATTGTTATTGAAACTATCTGAATTGCACTTTAAAAGAAAACCTCAAAACGCTGATGATTCTTCTCGGATGTGAATAAATGTTTGTTCCAAAAAACCTCCTCTAATTATAAGACTGACTGTTACTCATCCATACACACACTCATTGAGTGTGATTTGGCCTCATGTCAACAACACTTCAGTATTTACACCTCCCAGCTCTGACCTCTTTAGCTACTAGTTTCAGTTTCTATCCTCTTCCAAATCCTCATCAGCTCCGTCTAAATCTCTGCTCTTCCATCCCCACAAATGTCAACACTTCTGCTTTCACTTCTCCATCTTTGTTCTGTTTGTTTGTTTGAGCAGTTTCACAATACACATGTGAAACAATTCAAACTAATTTTATACCATTATTTCCAAATCTCATTTTAGTCAATGTTACATACATCAGTACATGGTCAATGGTTTGTTGGGTTTTAACTAATTCACAGACAGTATTTGTGGTTTGTGGTCAGTCCTCGAGGTGAAAGTCCAGACGGGTCGACAACACACACACACACACACACACACAGGCTGTTAGCATCATAAGCTCCCAAACAGAAAACCCACAACAATCAAACACAGAAAGACGGAGATAATAGTGATGTTGTTTGTGTCTCTTATGTCTCTCTCTGTCCCTGGCAGTGTCGGCATGACTCAGAGGTCCACGGAGGACAAACGCTGGCCTCCGTCCCTCAGTCCCTCCGCCCTGTTGTTTACACAGACAGATGTATGTGTGGACGACAGCAAAGACAAAAGTGAAAAGACACAAGACGATTTAAGGATATAACAAGTAGACACTGAGGAAAAACGAGTGAAAACGAACAAAAACCAGCGAGATCATTGAGGCCGCCCATGTGTCCGCACAGTGACTCGTTCAGGCTCCACCTGAGGTCTTCTACAGCTGGAAATACCTGGAAAACCTCCAATAAAAGGCTCTACTAAGAGCTCCTCAGACAATCTCTGTGGCTGAGCTCAGACTTTTCAGCTGCTCGTTTCCATCGTCTCATTTTTTCAAACCTCATGACCTGAGCTGAGGTTCAGGACATACTGTAGATTTACTGTTGAATCATCCTTCAGACAAACCAACAAACAAACTACCAATCTGCCGACAGACTCTCACCACCGACAAAAGCTAACATTTTCATTTGTTTTTATATTTTCATGCAGCGCACGATAGTCAGTAAGTCAAACATTGACCTTTTGATGCCAGCGATCGTTTTGTCTTTGTCTCCTGGAGCATCATTGACGTCCCTGAGTCCAGTTCCAGTTAAAGTCGACTTTGAACAAAGGTTAACTGGTTTAAGGAACCATTACAGTCAGAGCCGAGGTCAGACAAAGGTCATGTCTGAACCGCATCGACTTCCAATCTGGATCCTGTCACAGCTCTGACGCTTCAGGTCCGATGGATTTTTTTATTCCCACAGTCACAGCTGCCACCAGGAGGAAGATGAGGAGGAAGAGGAGGGTGATACAGTTACAGTCCTGCAAAGTTTTCCTCACATTAGCGCAATAAAATCTGCACAAGAAACATAAACGAGAGCTTCTCCACTGCCTCCACCTTCTGTTTATCACATCTTGCACTTTCAACATCTGAAAGTAATCCACATACGTTAAAGTTATGGTCTGGAGTAATTTAAATCCAGGGTCTAATTTATTACACATACGAGTCAAACTCCCCCTCAAGAGATATTTTACGTTGGTCGAAGTAATATTGAGTTTGACCAAATAGCTAAAAATGAATATAAATGGGGCAGTCAACCAAACGTATCTAAACTGTCATTTTTTAACAACTAATAAAGCTCAAAATATCACGTCAGACTTACCCAATATCTTGTTTTCATAACAACTGGTGGTGATGCAGATTTTCCATTTCCAGATCACTTTACTCGCTCTTCACAGACACATCAGCTGCTTGTTCAAGAAAATGATGAATCTGCTGATGTGGAACATCCTTCATCACCAGTTGTTATGAAAACAAGACATTGGATAAGTCTTGTAAAACAGTCTTTTTAATAAACTCTCAGTTCACTTACTAAGTTATCAGTGCTTCAGTTTATTTTAGATACTTTGGTTGACTGCTCCACTTACTTTCACTGTTAGCTATTTGGTTGTGAAAACAAAAGACAGTCAAACTCAATATTACTTCAACCAATGTAAAATATCTCTTGTGAGGGTGTTCGTCCATGCGTGGGTTCAAATTACTCCGGACAACACATACCAGCCACAAAGATCCAACGTTTTCGCCAACAAAATTAATTCCTCTATCTGTATCTGCCAATCCCGAGTACTGATCCAGGACCAGGTCCAGGTTCTATGAGCATTTGAATATGAATATAATAAAATCTAATGTGGAGTTAGAGTCTACGTGTCTAAAACATCAGCACTGCTCACGTCTTGTGTCATCATGTTACTTGATGAGTGTACAGTAACTCCACTCATAATTACACAAAGGTGTTTTACAGGCTCCATCTTCTTCTAATTACCACAGACTGTGGCCACCAGAGAGACCACCAGCTGCCAACATCTGGAGCTACAAAGACACAAAAGCGTAGGTGAGGAAAAGATCAACTCACAGCAGCTTCAGCCTTTTCCAGCCTGATTCAGGCTTTTTATTAAACAGCAGCCTTGAATCTGTCAAACAGCTCGTCTCACAATAGACCTCACACACAGTCACTGGAGAGTCTCACACGTCTGAGAAGAATTCCAACTTAATAAAAAATAAATAAATAATGCATCATTTTTATTGTAATCACAGCTTTTCCTGTAATTACTCTCTTCTCCTTTCTGTCTGGGTTGCATCAGGGCCGAGGATGAATCAGCCTGAGACGCATATCATCATTTCAAGAAAGCTGACGAACGAAATCTGACTCCGCTCCCGAGTGAAAACTGGAATTACGGCCTTGTATGACTCTGCCAACCACTGCTCTCAATAAGATAATTAGCGCTGAAATTCACAAGTTATGGCCAAAAACTAGGGCTGCACAATTATATTGGCCAGTTATCGATATCAGCTAATATTCCCCTTGTTGACTACAACTGATCTATTGGTATCAACGTTGGATGTTCTCATTATTTTCCTTTGGACACAGACTCATATGCAGATAGGAGCTGTTGTATGACAAAGGAAGGTGAAAGGTGCCGTGTGGGAGTTTTACAGCGTCTCAAGAGATAAATAAACTTATTAAAGACTGTTTTCATGAATCTGTACAACAGAATATGTGCTAATTATAAGATAATGTAATCAAGGACTGAATTACTAATGTTTGTTGGTGATTTCTTTATTACTTTGTGAAATAAATAAGAACTTAACATAATAATAATCGTATTTTACACATCAGTATGGGCCTATAATTTCTCAATCGGTGCGTCCTGACCGAAGGTCACGATGACCTTTGTTTATCTCTGAGTCTAGTGAACATTTCTGCCAAATCTGTCATGATTATTTCAAGGTAATCTTGAGATTATCACATTCAATCAAGAGGCCAAAAAAAAAACATGACTTTTGACCTTTAGCTACCAAATTCTAATCAGTTGTTTGTTTGGCACAAATGTCGACTCAGACTCCAGCGTGAACTGAAAGGATTTCCCTCATGACAACCAGGAGACATCTTGTTCATCAGACTGGAACAGACAAACTAACTGACCTGAAGACACCATAAAAAAAGAAGCTGATCAGACCAGAGGAAGTGAAGAAGTGAAGAATCACACCTGACTCAAATATCTACAAGATTTAATCCTGCTTTGATTTTTCCTTTTTTTTTTTTTTTTTGTTTGGCGAAGTGTCTCTGTGTGTGTGTAACGTACTTGTAGTACACTTGGCAGTTGTCCTGATTAACTTGAACAGCCTGTTCATCTAAATCTAACTCCTGCTACGATTTTTAATTTTATTTTTTCTTTTTCAAAGCAAAGAAGAGCGACCACGAGGATCAGAAGAATGGCGGCGCCACGAGGACAGGAAGCTGCCGGCTGCTGGTGTTTAACGCTCGTAAAGTTCGTGTTTGTGGTCGAACGTGGAAACTGTGAACGAGACACAAGGAGGACGATCGTCTGCAAGATGATTTAACGTTGATGCTGAAGCTCGTTCAAATAAATAAAGCTTGTGTTCACTGACAGAGAACAAGGCTAATTTTCATCTGAATACTTATACTCTCTGGCCTCCTCTGCTCTTTAATCACGTTAGAGTTGCTTTCTTGATGAGTCATGAGTAGTTTAGTGAATTTAGTTCTTTAACTTTTTATTTTATCTGTTCATTTATTTTGGAAGCCGATAAAGTTCTGATGATGATTTGGGTAGAAGCAAGTGTTTTGGATGATTCAGAGCGGCCAATGAGCCAAAATCATCTTTAAGAAACTAGACTAGTGTTTCTAGACAAAATGAACTGACGTTCAAGCTACTTAATTTAACCTAAGTACAACTACTGACCAGTTTTTCTAATTAGCGTTGACAGAACTGTGTGAAATTCATTCATCCAGATTAAAATAAGGCTGAATTTGTCTTCGAGTGAAGCTGAAATCACCTCAGGTTGGACACAGTTGGAGCTGCTGCTTGTTCAGAGTCTGAGCAGCAGCGTTGACATGTCTCTGCAGAGCGTTGGGATGAGCTCTGTAACTTCGGTTGGATGTGTTCAGTGTGTGAAAACGAAGCTAAAAATAAAAGCTGACTGACTTCTCTTTTTCTGGCCAATTTAATCTCCCTCCTCTCCTTCCTCCTCTTCTTCTTCTTCTTCTTCTTCTTTGCCTCCTGCTATGAAACAGGCCAGAGAGCGAGTGACTCACTCGGATGAGAATAATTCAGAGAAACTGTGAGGTTACAGCTCTTCACTCATTGAACTCCAAGCCTTTGACAGCAGCAGCAGCAAAATGAAATCTGCCACTCGACCTGACCGAGTTTCATTTCACTCCACTGAGTCTATGTTTTATAAAAGTCAGGCGTAGAACTGCTCTTTTGACAAAACAGAGACTTGCAGAGTTTCCTGGTTGAGTGGTGTTCACCTTGATCGACTCTGGAGCTGAAATATCTTAACCACTGAACCTTTCTCTTTCCTGAGACACAGAATCTGTGACAACATCCTGTTTCTTTCTTTCTTTGTGGTTGTTTTTACTCCAAACCAAAGAAACAGATCTGAAAGGACCAAAATTTGGTCTGACTGAAAGACCGAGAACCAAAGACCAGAAGTCTCAGTCCGAATCAAACTGAATCATAAATTGATTTGTTCGCAGCGTGAAAACACTGCAGGCAGTTGACAAAAGATATCAACATCCAATAAACAGTAGAAGAAGAAAATAAATGGAGGAGGCAGTGATGAGAGCACAGCCAAAGAAAAGTCACAGAAGAAGAAGAAACAGCAGCAGCAACAATGTGCTGTGGATGAACATGAGAAGAAGAAAAATACTTGATGAGAGAAATTTTATGGAAATTCATCTGATATTTGTGTTTCCTGCAAAATATTTAATCACCCAAGTAAATAAAAAATTATCCAAGGACATTTTGGAGTCAGTGTGATCAGAGACATGACTCTTTGAAAACATCAAAGTGAGGTTTAGTTTAATCTGTTTAATCTGAACATTGACCCTTCCTGGTCACCTCCTCCACCAGGTATAAAGTGTTTTTTTTAATGAAATATAAACAAGCTCTGGGTGAAAATTAATTTCCAGTGCAGCTGGCAGCAGTATCACTTCCCCGCTGTATCCGTTCTAAGCTCTATATCGTACCATAAAAACAGAAAACCTCCATTAGCTGCTGCCTTCTGGGGTAGTTAACCACCGAGACCGCCTGAAGCGAGTCAAACTCATTCTGACACGGTTCATTGAACTCATCATCATTTCCACTGAAAAAACAGGCTCAGTGCTGAAAACAATAGCGGCAGTTTTAATGCACCCACAGGACCAGAACCAGATACTGGTTCACATCAGCAACAGACCTGTTTGTTCTGGGTCTCCACGTAGCAAGAGCGACGTTTAATGAACAGATAATGATCTTTGCTAATTACAGTTAGCATGCATTCCTTTACAAAAATCTACATCTGTTTTTAATTTCAAGCTCAGATCTCCTTTTTTTTTTTTACTGATGCTAAAGAGGCGACGAGTCTTAAATCTGTCGAGTCTCAAAATCCTCAAATTTCTGATCTGATCCCACGTCATTAATCAACAAACTTTATAGTCTCACGTCGAGATAAAATGTTAAGTCTCTGCTAACCAGCACGTTGTTAGCTGTTAAACGGCTAGCACGCTAACTGTAGCTGGAGACTGGAGTCCAACAACGACCGTCGCCACCTGCAGGACGAGACGTGTGGCTGCAGTTGACACAGGACGAGTCGAGGCAAACTGGTTAGCAACCGCTGACCTTTCAAAATAAAACCCTTCCTTATAGCAACCGATACATAAATATCAGCTCCGACTAAACATTCAGACGCCACAAGTCTGATCAACTTCCTGTCGGGACTTTTCTGAATAAAACAGGAGGAAGAAACTCGTGTGTTAGCCTTGAATTAAAGTGACAACTGATCAAATGATCAGATAAACCTGGAGAGAGAATTATGATTCTACACAAAAACAATGTGATATCATCTTTTGAACATATTGTCTCCTACTAGAGAGTCCCAACAGGAACAACCATCACATCCAAACATTGTTACTGGTGAAACTTTTTAACACAATAGTATCTCGTAATCTAGTAATCTCTCCTCTTTCCACAGGCAGAATTTCACTTTTCATCCAGATTCACATTTATTTTCTAGTGAGAAAAAAAAGAAAACAGTGGAAACTGTCCACATCTCCTGTCTCACGAGTCATTAATCCTCATTTACAGCAGAGTGTGGTCACTGGTGTCGGTGTCCTGCACTAACAACACCAATAGAGTTTTTTTTTTTTTTTTTTTTTCGGCGTCAGTGCTGTAACTCTTCCCTCCATATGTCAAGTGTCTGCTCAGGAAAGTATCAGAATAAATCTTGATCGCTGTAAAAGGTCGAGGAACGTCTGGTTTTGATTTGCAGGGTTTCCTCGTCTTGTCTTGACTGTGGTGTTAGGTTAACGCTGTCCTCCTCCTCCTCCTCCTCCTCCTCCTCATTCCTCCTCATAACGATGACCTCAACCTGACTTGTCACCGTACGACCCCAAAGTCTCATCTAACCCTTGACATATTTACCAAAGGTCAGGTCCATTACAAAGGATGAGGGGGAGGAGGAGATGTTTCTACCATCATTAAACTCTTCTCCTCATACTCCGACAGATGGGTTTTTAATAGAGGTGGATAATAACTAACCTGTCAACATCAACCAAGATCAACTCTCTGCTCCTCTATCTTCTGAAAAGGTTAAGTTTTCTTCAACTTATTAGTAAACATTTCCATAAGTAAAAAGGCATTAAATTAGAATTTGTTTAGAATAAGTAAAAGTATCACTAACAACATTTTTCCATTTCAGTCTAAAACAGACAAACACGTTACAGTTTGTTTAAGTCTTTACGCAAACAATTTGCTCAGATTTAAGTGATTTCACAGCGAAGCTGAGTCAACTCTCCCTTTTAACTTCTCATGTCTTTATCCTTCATTTTTCTGTGTTCAGATCAGGGACCTGCTCTGATGTCGCTCCTTTCCATGGTTTATTAAAACTGATCCCAGCGCAGTCGTCCCCGCCTCTCTGTCTCTACATAAGAGCATCATTTAGACCCTAAATATAAATGTCGACTCTCAGAGCATAGAAGGAAACAGATCAAAGAAAAGTTGGATGATGATATTATTTTAATATTATAACTAACAGTGGTTTTTACTACTGACTCGCTCTTGTATTTCACAACCTCACAACAGATAAAGTTCATTTCCTAAAAACATGCTTTATGCCTATAAAGGGCTTTAAATAATGTGATAAATAAAACTGATCTGATCTCTGAAACCAATTAACTGAATTAAGACATTGACATAAAATGAATCAATGAGAATTAAAGACTAAAAACAGCAACGATCCGTGTTTCTGTCGATCTAATCTCATTAATCTGATTGAGAAATGACAACAACATTTGTGAGGTCATACTGACCTCTGACCTTTTGCCTTTTACCATCAAACTCTCATCAGTTGATCTTTGAGTCAAAATGAACATTTGCGCCAAATTTGAAACGATTCCTCAACAGAGTCTTTGATATATCAAGGTAACAAGAAGAGGAAGTCGACCACATAATTAAACACGTACGCAGATGATGACGTGTGGTTCTGGTCCAAATAATTAAAACATTTTTCCCACAAATCAGAGAAATATTTAAGAAATAGTCCGGGAGGTTTAATTGAGGCCAAACTTAACTGTGTTTAAGACACAAACCAGAAGAAACCAGACGACGAGCAGTGAGAGATGAGTCTGAGCCTGTTGTTGTTGTTGTACCACTGACCCTGTTCTATATTCATCTGACACAGAAACAACAACCGTCTCCTGCACTCGCTGCTTCCAACACTTTAAATAAAACAAAGAGACGAGGAGCAACGTGAGGTCAGAGGTCAAACCTGGACACGTCCAATCGGTCGGAGAGGACTTCCTGTTTTACGTCAAACTGCAGAAAAGCTGATTCATTTCCTTTCATCCTGGTGGAATAAACTGTTCACTGGATAGATTAAAAACATTGTCCTGAGCTGTAGAAACATTTACAGATAAAATAATAAATTAACAGAGTAAATCATCACAACATCGTTAGTTTTTATCCTTATTCAACAATTCAACCCCGCTGTTTGAAGTCTTCAGTGTATGAAGACTAACACCTGCTGCACTTCCCATAATGCATCACTACAACCACAGATTTGTTAGAGTCTCCTTTTAACCTCTGAGCAAAGTGACGTATCAAAGACTCAAATCTTCTCCATAGCAGCTTATTATAACTTTTAGTTATGATTGTAAGGGGACCTCTAGTGCAAGAGTTGAAATCAGGTGATGTACTTTTTGATTTTGTTAAATTTAACGTTAACGCATCTTCTCAGAACGTACTTATCCGGTCGACCAACAATCATTCTGCGCTAAACAATGAACAAATAAACAATTGTTCTGCGCTGATCCTCCAGAACAGCTGCAGTTCTCATCATCACAAGGTTTCTAACACTTTATCTCCCATTAGAGTTTATCATGGTGTCGCTGTGCTCTCTGGAGGGAAGAATATAATATCCAACAGCATCCTCATCATGTTCAACCTTCAGAAAACCACTGAATGTGTGGAGTCTTCCTCCAGTCTGAGTGTTGATGTGTTAAAACACAGCGTGAGCCCGAAGCGGCAGCGTTCACAGCTGGTGGCTGTTTTTCCTTTAACCTCAAAAACCGTTCACTGGGCGATTGACCTTGACTCTTGAGCTGAGGTGAGAACACAGTTTCCTCAGGGAGTAAACAAACAGACTACGGTTTAAAAAAGAGCAGTGGTGGAGAAATGTGAGCAGGTTCGTTTGCGCTTCGACAAAATGAACAAACGTGGAGCTGAAGGTTACAGCGTCTGAGCGCCTCAGTTCATGAAACATGACTCAGAGTTCGTCGACCCGACTGCTCAGCTCCTCTTTCCTCCACCATTTTCCTCTTTTGTCCTCCCGGCAGAGGTGACTCGTCAGGTAATGGCTCCCTGAAACAGCTGGAGGGGGTCATGGGGTCGGATGACGGCGGCCAATCAGAGTCTGAGGGTTGTTTGATATCGGATCGCTACGATTCAGCGGCTGCCCTTTTTCACGGCGTCACCTTCACCGCAGTCTGACATTTGTGGTTTAAGAGATGACGTTTTTCTTTTCTGCTTCAGGCAAAAACGAATTGAAACGACATCCATCACCGATCTGATTGAAGCTGATACTTCTGTTCACGTCTTCTTCTTCTCCTTCTTTTTTTCTTTTAAACCAATACACCAAAACAATTACTCTAAGTTTCTATGATAATTTGATACTTTACTGCAGCGTCATTGAACCAATATATCGAGAAAAAAAAAATCATGAAGTGTTTTCAGGTAATAATAATAATAATTTGTCACATTTTTCTGAGCTGGAGAAAATTCTGTCTGAGTCCTTGTCAGGATCGTTCTCTCTGTTATCAGAGGAGACAGCTTCAACCTTCTCTCAGGCTTAAAAAAAGAAAAAATACCAGAGGACACGTTGGACTCATCCGTCATGTGGATGCTTCCTGCTTGTTATCGCCTCAGCTCCTGGCAGCGAGCGGCGGCGGCGAGAGCTGAGACGGTCACAGCTGAACTCAAAGCTCTGAAGTCTGAGCGACAGAGCTGAGATAAGACTTGTTCACCATCATGTGATGATGTCATGTGATGATGTCATGTGATTAATGAATAAACTTCAACGGTTTCAAGGTGTTTCAGGAGAGAAAAAACAAAATTCATATCCTGACGGGAAAAAGGTGTTTCCCCACAAATTCACAGCCGGCAGCTACAAATGATTGTCGTTACTGATTAATCTGCAGATTAAATTGTCCGTTAACTGATTCCAGCCGTGTTCAGACTCTGATCCAGGCTCAGGTCTCAGTCAACCAGGTCCAGATCCAGCTGCTCCTGAAGGATCCTGTCGTTTTCTTAGATTAGATGATATATAATCTCTCACCTTATCTCTCCGGGCACAGATATTCACTATGTTTTAACAAAAAAGCAGCAAATCTTCAAATCTGAGAGACTGATGATGAAACATTTGGAGATTTTGCTTAAAATCAACTTGAACGATTAATCTGATCTCTTTTCAAAATTGGTTCCTCTTCTCAACTGGATTCACAATCATTCTGTCTTTTTTAAAGAAATTGAAGAAAATAGTTTAAAAAATGTTTCTACACTGTTTTATTCAAATTATTTGGTCTATAAACTCAAAAATATTAAATTTTTACCATCGAAATGACAAAGAAAACCTCAAATATTCATATTTGGGCAGCTGGTGTCATTCATATCATGACTTTATCAATGAATTGATTAATTAAATTGTTCTTATCTATCATCTAATCCCAGAATAGACTAATAATTTAATCTGTAAATTAGTTATTGTTCATTGAAACAGCTACATGTTGACTCAGTTTATACCTACCAAGAATCGATCAATAATTTTTCCAGCTAACTATTTCAATATCGGTTAATGTGTTGATCATTTTATTGATAAGTTGATTTGTCTTGTTTCATCAACGACCCAAAGAAACGTCAAGTTCACGAAGGAAACTAGAGAAGTTGATCGATCAGTCCGATGTGAGTGTGAGTCAAATTTAAAATGTTTTAAATAATTTTCTGAATAAACCTCTGAGTCGTCTCATCTCTGGGACGGATACAGTAGTCGGGATTAGGGCGGGGGTTGGGTGGTGTCCCGTGTTGTTTGGGGTCAGTCGTGTTTGGAGGTCTCAGTCTTTGTTCAAAACTTATCAAGTGTGAAAAACGGGGGCAGGCCTGAGGCCCCCGCTGCCGCCGCCGCCACCACAGATCATCCAGCGACAGGACGAACCAACACGTGGAAACATTAAACTTTAGGTCGAGCTTGTTGTTAAAACTGTCAGAGAGAAACAGAACTACTTCCTGTCGAGATCAACAACTAAACAAGAAGTTAAAACAACACAAACAGGTCCAGGTAGATGGAGCAGAGACCAGGACCTTGATCGGGACCAGATCCACGTCCTCATCAGTCTGTTGTGGTTTAAACATGTTCGACTGTATCAACAGAGACACGACTGAGACGTCTGCTCTTAAACATTGAGCTCATTTTATTACAGTTAATGTTCAGATAAAAGCCTGAAAACTCAAAGCTCTGTCTTCATTTGTTGCTGTAGCTCCTAAATGTTGTTGTTCAAATCCCCAAATGTGATTTATTGGACCCAGAACCAGCTCTAAAAGTCCATCACTGCAGCTCAGACTCAGGTCTGAGGATCTGCTGCCGCTGGAAGCTGCAAACAAACGCTGCTAATACTTTACGATCAGAGGCCGACTGATGTTTTTCTTCTCTGGAGGTTTTTACAGGTTGTTGATCCATCTGATGTTGAAATAACTGGTTTTATTGTTTCTGTTTATGTGGATGAGGTTATGCCCCCCTGGTGGACAAACACTGGCAGTTTATAAATCAGCACAAGCAGCTTTTTCTGCTTCGTGTTCTCAAGTTTCTTATCAGTCAACGTGTTCGCAGATGATACTGATATCTCTCTTATATCAGACAATGAAGTCTACCAAATAATTATCAGTAAATTAATCTACAGTACTGAATGTAAGAAAATAGATTTTAAAACATTAAATCAGAACGTTGCCCAAACAAACAAATGTTTGTTTGACATTTTTATTTAAAATGTATTTTATTTATAAAATCCTAAAGTTCAGTTGTTTATCTCTGGATGAATTCTCACATGACAAATATCAGTTTTTATCAAACGTAGGCACCTGAGATCAACGTGGAACCAAAACCCACCAAAGTGAAAGCAGAAGCTCGGTGATGTGACCTGGTTCAGACGGACGAGCAGCAGCAGATGGTTCATATTCACATTTCACAGCTCAGATGGTGACCCGAGTGTTTGTGTCTGCTAACGACCCAAAAAACACAATCTGTAATCTGTAATCTGAGCTGAAAGGCTGCAACCAACCTCACTTCAGTCAGAGGAAGAGTCCAGATTTTAACAGCAACACTTTGACCAACATGTGACGTCCTCTGTTTCAGCAGCTCGAGCCCAGTTACACTTTAACTTTTAAACCAACAAACAGTCACATTCGACCTTTTCTGAAGGTTTTTATCTGCTTCATTAACTGGTGAAGGTTCAACAGCTTCTGTAAATCCACAAAAAAAACAGATCCAGTCTAAATAGAAACCAGTCTGACGCCCTAGTCCAGGAGCTCAGATGATGAAGTGTTTTCACTCCACTCTCACACTTTTATTAACATTCAGCCTCTTGCACCATTTCCAAGTGAGGAGAGGCCACAAAGAGCGATGATGGACGCCCCCTTCTCCCCTCCTCCTCCTCCCTCCTCCCCTCGGCCTCGCCCCTCTCTCTCCTCTCCGCCCTCCTTAGAGGGGGATGCAGGGGGCTCATCAGTATCTCTGGACCAGGCCTGGTTACCTCACACAACACACACACACACGTTGCATACAAAAGGCAAAAATTGCTTCCAGCTGTCTGAGAGTCAAACCGGGTCTGGGCTGCGCTCTGAACGCAAACTATCGAAACAAAGCTTTTTTTCCTCTTGTTTGCACATTATTTGTCCAGTGCGCACACGTTGTTACTGACTCTGCACTGCAGCTCAGACTCCAACAGCCGCAAACCTGCGGCTTTCTATTCCCAAAAACCCGCAGAAAAAAAAAACTCACTTTCGCCTCCTCGCACGTCCGATTTCAGCTTCTTAATGCGCTTTATCACGGAGCAGATCAACTGTCTGTCCGGACAGTGTGTGTGTGTGTGTGTGTGTGTGTGTGTGTGTGAGCACTGGTGTGTGTGCACTGAGTGCTCCTGTAGTTGAACACCAGCTCCATGATGATGAGGAGCATGAGGATGATGAAGACGCACGGTGCGCCCTGGTACCTGCCTGCGCATCCTCAGCGCGCAACAATAACCACCGAGAGGAGACGGACAGTAGATGAAGAGGAGGTGATGAGGAAGAGGAGGTGAGAAAGGAGTGAAGGATGCGGCGGCAGCGGTTCTATCGGACCGCGGGACTCACCAGTCGGTGTCCGAGGTCTCGTCGATGACGTCCTGGTAGGCGGTGAGCAGCGCCAGTCTGTTCTTACCGAGATTCACAGCCATGTTCGTGTCCCTGCAGGCATCCAGACCGCTGCTGATGGAGACAGACACGGAATGAGAGCACGAGAGGACGGACAGGAGGTGGAGGAGGAGGAGGAGGAGGAGGAGGAGGAGGCGCTGACTGGTGGAGACAAAGAGACAAACCGCAGCCCGCAGGGTCCTAAAGCCGAAATGTTGGAGACGAATGTGACGAGAAATAGACAGAAATATCTTTAACCTTTAACCTGGAAACGAAAACATCAGCTGACGATGATAAAACACGTTGGAAACCTGCCTGGGAACAAATAATTTATTAGAGGAATCTGTACATTTCTTAATAATTATTTAACTTATAATATTTACTATTCTGATGTTAGGATAGAAAAAAGAAAATCGAGTTTTTGTATTTTTTGTCTAAAATGTCAGACTTTTTGTCAGAATTTTGTATTTGTTTTATTTGTTATTTATTTTAGTCTTTGTCTTGGGACAAAAACAAACAAAATAATAATAATAATTAGACTTTATCTCCAAATACAATAATAAAATCACTGTTTAACATTAGTGCGTCTGTAAAAATAATCTCACTAGAAAATATAATGATCCTTTTGTGTAAAATATTCAGAATTCAAATTCAGAATTTTCTTTTTAATAAGAGCAACAAATATTTACAACTTTTTGTCAGATTTTTATATAAAAACACTTAAAATAAAATGTACATTTGTAAATATGTTCAGTTTGTAATTTATTCCCACTAGTCGTCTCTTTTCTGTGACTGTTTTTCTTCACCGTTGCCAAGTGACCGAATCTGAGCACAAACACATGAAATATAAAATAACAAGACTGAAGGAAATGTCACTAAATTACAGGCGTATTGTTCCAAGTGATTTTTTTTTTATTTTTTTTATCGCTCACAGTGTGAACTGCATTTTATTTAAATGACGTTATTGTGTGAAACAGCAACGACTGACAGAGGAATGAATGAGTTCAGCTGAATTCACAGCAGCTTCATCAGGTGGAAAATCATCAGGTGGTTTGTTGTTGGATGATGTCAATTATAATTAAATCAGAAGAGAAAAAAAGTCAGATTCTAACTGGAATATCTTCTTTTAACTCTACATTTAGAAAAATAAAACTTATTTAATTTAATTAAAGTAAAAAAACAAATTAAACTAATCATCTCTGAAAAGATCTGGAAATGAAGTGTTTCTAAAAGTTTTAATAAGTTAAATTAAAGAAACATTGACAACAACATGAACTGAAAGTCATAAAAGTAAAAAGATTTTATATTAGAAACATTTATATATTTAATTTACTAAGGAGAACAAGAGTAGACTGTTGTTTATCAACCTGAAATTATCAATATGAAAAATGGAGAATAACATAAAAAGTTAAATTAACAGCAAAAGCTAAAAGGATAATTTACAACGTTTAAAATGATATTTCACATGTAAATGATTGTTGAAGAACAAACCTATAAACTTACACATCAAATCTACAATAACTGAGTAAAACCAATGTTTCTTTGAAGCAGTTTTAAAAGATAAAAGGCAGAAAGTTTCTATCTTCCTCTCTAATGATTTCAGGGTCGTTTCAGTTACCGATTCTCAGACTCTCGCTTTTTATTTTCCATTCAGTCTTTGCAGGAAGTGAACAGCAGAAAGTGCTGCAGTAAAAGAATCAATAGATTTATTTTATTATTATTATTTTCTA
Source organism: Polydactylus sextarius (assembly GCA_016801845.1). Classification (NCBI taxonomy): domain Eukaryota; kingdom Metazoa; phylum Chordata; class Actinopteri; family Polynemidae; genus Polydactylus; species Polydactylus sextarius. The sequence continues at coordinate 3,988,125 of CM028914.1, forward strand.
TTAGTTCTTTATGAAAACATCAGTTGGTGTGTGTGTGTTTATTTCTCCTTCCAGCTGCTTTTGTGCACAAAAGTAACAATCTAAGTGGAAATTCAGAAAATTCAAAATTACTTCAGCGTGATTAGAGGAAAAATGACGCCAACTTCTTCATTTGGCTAAAATTTTCTCTCCGTCTGAACAGAAACATATCGAGAGACGACTCTGATCAGTTTGGATATTTCTGCGACGGCTTCATCCACCACATTGGAAACTGTAAATACTTTGGTTTGGCGAATTAACCAGAAACGTCTCGTGTGAATCTAGAGACTTGTAATTATCTACGATCATGGTGTCCAACTCATGATGGGCCTTTTTTTTTTTTTAAGCGTAACTTCCAATTTGTGTTGTGCATCAATTCACTTGCTGATCTTGAGGAAAATCTCGATGTTGTGGTGTCGTTATCGTTCCCTGATGTAAAACTGGGGACACGACCTCTGAAAACTTGGATCCGCTGCAGCCGAAGCAGTGAATCATCAGTAGCAGTCGAGACGTAGGTCAACACAGAGCGTTCTGGTGTCACTCTGCTTCAAAACTGTGATTAATATTCAGATAATTCCCACCAGATGTGAGAATACGCTGCAGCGTCCCGTTTCACATGAAGAGTGTTTGGAGTCGTTTCTCCAACGTCCAGGATTCCCGCAGATATAACTGCACCCAGACTGAGAACGCTCATCTCGTTCTCCAAGTGGAAAAGTTTTCCGTCAGTAATCACACACAGGACTTGATGAGGACCCGGGGCTTTTCTTAACAGCTCGTAAAACACATTAGACATCGTTATCAGCTCGATGCTGCGGCGCTTTAACTCATTTGAAGAAAAGTGCTTCGACATGTTTGAGATGGACAACAACTGTCGAGGTGTTTGACTCCTGTAGAGCTGAAATCAGATCGAAAAAGTCCGAGACAGATCAACATCTTATTAGTCAAATAAAACAGTTCCTCCAGGTCTCACGGGTCTATGTGTTCACTCCAGGTCTATGTGTTCACTCCAAGTCTAGTATCAACATCTTATTAGTCAAATAAAAACAGTCAGGTTCACTCCAGGTCTACGTGATCACTCCAGGTCTATGTGTTCACTCCAGGTCTACGTGTTCACTCCAGGTCTACGTGTTCACTCCAGGTCTACGTGTTCACTCCAGGTCTCGTGTTCAGGTCTACGTGATCACTCCAGGTCTACGTGTTCACTCCAGGTCTACGTGTTCACTCCAGGTCTACGTGATCACTCCAGGTCTACGTGTTCACTCCAGGTCTACAGGTTCACTCCAGGTCTACGTGATCACTCCAGGTTTACGTGATCACTCCAGGTCTACGTGTTCACTCCAGGTCTATGTGATCACTCCAGGTCTACGTGATCACTCCAGGTCTCCATTATAAACATATGCAACAACTTCTAGAGCTGCTATGAAGTTCACTTTTGAATGACAACAACTAAAGAAGAACGAGTTAAATGACTGAATTACTCCAGTGTTTGTATGAAAACAAATGATGCTAAAACTTTTTCAAATATACTATTACTAATTAAATGTGTAAAATTACAATTTTGAAATAATTCACAGACTCTGACCTGGGTGTTCAGGAATTTCTTTCTGTCTTTTTTTCATAAGTAACAGAGTGAAAAAAGGTTCTTTTCTTCTCCGTTTCCAGGAAAAGTTGACATTTCAGAGGTCCCCCCCCCCAGTCTGGCAGCGGTAGATGGTTGCCGTGGTAACTCGCCTGCCTCAAAATTGAACTCCCCCCTCTCCCTCAGCCTCACCACCACCTCAGACACACACTCGGGTCAGCTTCAATGTTTTTTCTCCCAGGCTCAGCTGGCAACAAGCCCACATACCTTCACTCTGCTCTGAGAGCTCGACACCGAGGCCTGAGGATAATAGAGGAGGGTGTGTGAGGGTGAGGAGGGGGGTAAGGAGGGGGGTGAGGGTGGTGGATATTTTAATTGACACAAACAGCGACAGAAACACGAGGAGGTGAACCTGCTGGAACGAACTCCAACATTTTTCAAAGTCCTTCGAGTGTTTTCTTCACATACCAACAAGTTCAGTTTTTCTGAGTAAATATAAAACTTTGTATCTAAACAGGTTGTTATCATCTGTTCTTACACTATAACCTCATCTTAAAATATTTACCTGTACCTCACACACTTCACTTCAAGAAATAAAAATTGGATTTCTAAAAAACAAGACATTTTTATGAGCAAAATTGTTCAGATTAGTGTATCATTTTGATACGATGACAGATTAAAGATGGCCGATACTTCTCCACTTCCTCCCAAGCTAAAACATCACGGATGTGAGTCAAAGTCTGTTTAGTAAAGTCATGTTACAATTAAAAGCTGAGAAGCTGCCTGATTAAAAAGTCATGGTCAGAAATTGTCTGACTGCTCCTTCGAGGCTGAAACTAAACCGACTTCTCAGTAACAACGGCTCTGAAATGATCCCAGTCAGATTACAGCGACTCAGCTTCTGGGAATAAAAGAAAGAAAAAAAAAAACACAGAGGAAATCATCCAGTTTTAATCCAGTAAACGTCCTCGGAGCCGCTCTGAGTCAGAGCTGCTGCTAAAATGAAACTAGATTACTGCTGCATCAGAGCGCGGGAAACTTTGCTGCTGATGACTTGAATTCAATTTAAATAGAATTGAATTCAAACCGTTTACACAAAGAAAGAAATATGATTTATTTACATCACATTTAGTGGCTGGAGAATAAACTAGAACTGCAATTAAATATAGTGTTGAAATATTTGTACTAGTGGTGGATTATTTTTTTTTTACTTTAATTGTGAGTACGGAGGCCTGGAAAGCTCAAAATACTGAAAATCATTCTTTTCTGGTCAGTTTTGTTTTTAACAAAGTATAAACTGTACAAAAATAGCAACAAACAAAAAGCTGTCAGCTCGTCTCTGCTGCTTCTTTGTGTTTTCAGAATCCAGTCTGTTCGTTTGCAGCAGGAGGATATTGATTGATTTATTGATCAGCTGCTATACTGGGATCCTCTGACAGGTGGACAGATGGGAAACAAACAGAGGGAAAGAAAAGGTCCATTCCCATCTGGAGTGTTTCTTCTCTTTGTCTTCAAGGAATCAGCCCTCCCCCTTTATCTTGAGACATTTTCAATCTTTATAGTCAAAATATAAGATTTGATTTTGTCTGACTTGTTCATGTAGACCAGAGGCGTCGGCTACAAACTGTGAAGTCTCTTTAAAAGTGATTTTGGCCTTCGTAGTTTCCAGCTTTTATTCAGAGAAAATAAGAAACATAAAATAAATCAGAATAAAAACAAACTAGAGGCTTGGACAAATCCGACCAAAATAAATATAAATACAATGAAATTCAGATAAAATAAAATCTGTTGTTTGCTCAAATCAGGAGTCAGCATCATCTGTCAATCATGACATCATTTAGATCAAATAACTAATTAAAACTAAACTGATCAGAAACCTGAAGACTTACAACCTAAAACAGACAGAAACATGTATTTAAAGTGATGGTCCGTTGTGATTTTATATTGGTTGAAGTAATATCGAGTTTATCCGTATTTTGTTTTCACAACCAAATAGTTAACAATGAAAGTAAATGGGGCAGTCAGCCAAATGTATCTAAATTGTCATTTTTCAACCACTAATAAAGCTCAAAATATCACTTCACTTCAGCAGTAGCATGAATAGGGTCCCTACACATAAACTGAAGTACTGATAACTTAGTAAGTGAACCCAGAGTTTATTAAAAACACTGTTTTACAAGACTTACCCAACGTCTTGTTTTATAACAACTGGTGATGAAGGGTGTTACACATCAGCAGATTCATCATTTTACTGAACAACCAGCTGACGAATTCAGGAAGAGCAAGGAAAATTACGATTCTGCTGATCCGGACCACCCTTCATGTTGTTCCAGATCAGCAGACTCGTAACATGGACTTAAGACCGATACTACAGGCAGCCACCAGGGGGCCGTACGTACAGATGGTTAACCAGTCTATGATTCACTTTGGAGGAGTCTGCTTTGCTTGTTACACTTGAGTTATGAGTAAAACCTTCTTTTTTTGTGTGAGGTCACATTGATCTTTGACCTCAGACCTTGAGTCTAAGTGTCTCTGTCTTCTGATTTCTGTCTTTGTTGATGTAAACTGACTGAACAATCACAGTCTGAGCCATCGACTCTCAGACTTCAAAAGACAAAAACTTATGAGTCTCTGAGGATTCAACGTCTGGCTGAGCAGGAAAAGTGCACCTCACATACCAGAGCAGTGAGACGCAGCCCCACGGAGAGAGTCCTGTAATCCAGAAACCAGAACCGGACCTGAGGCGCCAAGAGGACTCGCACAGAACAGTGGACCTGAGAGAGATGAACAAGGTTTATAGACCAGAACCAGGACAGAATCTGAAACCCAAGTCCACACGATTGAGGCTAAAATCTGTAAACACAGACTTGGTCTTTCTTAGTGTGAGTGAGAGACTTATCTGAAAACAACTGAGCTGAGACCATTTACCAAAAGTCACGTTGAGTTTTGTGGCTCAACATGTGAAGATTAAATGTCTTTGTCTGTGGATCTGAAAAGTGAGTTTACTTTGCTAAACCAAACCCTGTTGTCAGTCACCAAACGTAACCATGACCAGAAATATCTACGTCTGTTTTACTCACCTGATCTGAAAACTGACAGTTTATGTTCTAGTGTGTTCACACCAGCTCCAGTCACAGTGACACAACTTCCCCTTCCTCTGTGTGACCAAGATGGCGACAGTTGAACAATCAGATGAGTGACACCATCTGGTCAATGTGGTGAAGTGCCTGAATCTGAATAAAGAGGTGTATTCTGGGAAATGTAGTACACAGCATCAGTATGAAGCTGAATCAGAATCAATAACATCAACATCACTGACACTTGGAGTCTTGACATTTCCGTCCCGATGAGGTTTTAGTTTTATATTTTTTCATTCACTGATAAATTCAACATGTTTGTCAACATCAACTGTGCCCTGATTTAAGAGCTGCCTCCTTCAAAGTACCCGGCCTTAAATAAGAAGGTCTAATCTACAGACCATTTCCTTTTTACATATTTACGTCCCTGGCGGTACATATTGCAGATAAAATCTAACTCAGTCCATTTAAAAGCTCCTTGTTGTGACCTTCAGCTTTAACTCAACATCCACATCAAAAAACGTCACCTGTGCTGCAATGAATCTTGGGATATGTTGGACTGTGAAGGATCCAACTGTTGTAGAGAAAAGAAGACTGGATTTGAAATGAGACAGACTAGTTGGCACCTGTGACGTATACGAGTGATAAAGCACGAACTGAGAACTGAAACACACACTCACACGGCGACTGAGGAATGTCTTCATTTCCTCTTCGGTGTGAATGTTTACACTCTGCACGTTCCTGAAACAGTTGGAGAAAGAAGGTGCAGCAGGAAGAGTGTGTGTTTTCTGTAACTAAACCTCTGCAGGTTTGACCTGTGACGACTGAGACGAACATTGAACATGCTGAAGAACAGGAGACGACTGTGTCTCCTGCAGAACCACAGTCACCAGGTGGTGTCGCTCTAAATGATCAGAAAGTTCGGTTGGACACTTCTCCTCCAACGTGGCCGCCATCTTGGCAACGAAGCAAACCAATGACTTAGGCTGCATCTGAATCCTTAGTACGCTCTGCTACTACTGAGTCTCTACTACTCAACCATCACATTAGTAGCTACTACATAGCAAACTAACCAGTAGTTGGCACAATTCAGACGTACTACAACGCCGACATCTTGCCTGTTTTCTGACCCAGATGTTTACATCAATGTCATGATTTTGTGGCTTGAAGCGGAGGGTTAGCTACCACGGCTAGTTAGCATCACAGTCATAGTGGCAACTTTTTTTACTCGCATTGGTGACATGAACCACTATGGACATTTTTTATTTACTGAAGTACAAGTGACTTTTATTTACTGAACAGTCTGCATTTATGTTTTAATGCAATTGCTTTTTAAGGTTTGTGTAGAAACTGTGGTAAAAGAAGTTATTCATCACAGGATATCTGACCCTTTTTGCTGTTCCCCTGTTATCACTAAACAAATTTTGAATAAGAGGTAATAAGAGTCTTTAGAGGTGGTTGTTGATCACTGTTTACTATAAGTAATTAATTAATCCGAGGAAGTATTAGCAGGCAAAGTTTCTTCTTCAACATCCCAGTGACTTCTGGGATAGCGTAGTGTACATCACTTGCATACTGCAAAATCCTACCAGAAGCAGGAAGCCACCGTGAAACTTTCACCTTCTACTGAAAGCTAGTAAGGTATTCGGACGTACTAGATTGTCGCTTACTCATTTTTGCCTACTACGTAGTAGACTAGTAGGGATATTCGGATGCAGTTTTATTTTCAAACTTGTAAAAATGGCGTCTGAGCTACAAAACTTCATTTTTAAGTCAAGTGAGTAAAACAGGAAGTAGATAATTACAGGAAGTGCCACCATGTGGATGTTTGGACACACTACACCAGTGACTTTACTGTCTACAGGTGACGTCTTCCTGTTGAGGAGTAAAATCAGTCCAGTGTCTCTTTAACCAACATGGCCGACCATCGCAAGGCCTCATCTTCATTTCACCTCCTACGGTTTTGTCAAAACAAACCAGAAAATTTTCAGGTTCACTTCAGTCGACTGTGAAATTCTTTTACCTGGAGAGAAGAAAAAAAACATCAGTGTTTTCACTTCAGAGTTAAAAACCTGCAGGAGGAAGAATCCCGAGAGTGAAACCTGAGAACGGAAGAAGAGAAATAAACCAGATTGTCTATAAAAAAAAAAAAAAACAATTCTGTTTCCTCCATCACTGATGTTCTGTCTCCACCAGCTGCTTCCTGCTCCGTCACCTGCTCCGAGGCGACGACGAGGCTCCTTCCTGTGAAACCTGACACGATGATAAAACAGTGAAAAGTGAAAACAAAAAGTGAGAAAATTTTCAGATTTGATCAGGAGACTGAAAACAATCTGAGGAGATTAGGATTAAAGACACAAATATAAAGAAAAACAAACAAACAAAACTAACAAAAATGTGAATAAATAACATTTCAAACAGGAAAACAGACAAGTCACAAAACTAGAAAATAAAAGTTCAATGATTTGATCAGATCATTGACTCCATCTAGTGGCCAAATTAGAGAATTACAGCTTCAGTTTATTGATCGTGAAGTGAATCCAAAATAAAACTTTGAAACTCACTTTGAGCTGCATTTTTCTGAGCTAGTTTAGATTTTTTTTAGTGACATTTGAAGTATAAAAATATAATAATGATAAAGTTGTGAGTATGAACTGTTATGGGAGGATAAATAAACAAACCTGAGTTTTAAAAGTGTTTAATTCATTAGTTCAAAATAATCTAAAATAGCTCAGAAAAATTTATTACTTTTTTGGTAAAAATTAAAATAAATTATTATAAAAATAATAAATAAAAAACAAAACATAATTTTCATTATAATTATTATTTTCTTAATTACAGTTGTATTTTCTTTAAACTTCTACCATATTTCTAATTTATAATTATAATTCTTGCCATTTAATTATTTACAAATTATTTTATTTCAATATATATTTCAATTTATTCTTAATTTTTTCTCATGATAGATTAGTTTTATTTGAAATATAAAATAATAAATATTTTCATATTTACTAAAATTACAACCATTTCTTATTACTCCTACTACTCCTGGTTTTCTCTCCTCTTGTCCCAAACAAACAAATATCAACGTATAATAATATAAATATAACAGACCCTCAGTTATTATTAACAGGTTACTTTTATTATAAATATACAGTGTTAAAATGGAATGGTACCTGACACTGCCAGCCGTTTTACCGCTTATAGAAACAAAAACATGGAACTTGAGTTTGTGCTGTAAATCATCAGATCGTCGATCACAGAGGCGTCGATCAGCGGGAATAAAAACGTCCCTGTTCAGGTTGAAAGGTCAAAGGTCGACGACCTCGACCTCGCGTTTAAAACCAGGAAGAGTCTGTTTTCTCTTCACGTCCGACTCCGTTCGTCCGTCGGTCCAGACGTTCAGCACAGTTCGAAACAAAACAAAACAAAAAAAAAAGAAAAAGAAACATGAAGCTTCGCTTTTTGTTTTTCATGAAGCAAAAAACAAAACAAACAAAAAAAAAAAAAAAAAACGACAGAAACGTGGAAAGATGGAGACGAATGACAGGAGAAGTGACTGAGACATTCATCGCTGCTTTAACATCCAACAGTTTGTAACGAAGGTGCAACATGAAACGTTTCAACATTGTCGTCGCCGTCAAAAACTGAAGGAAAATAAATAAATAAACGTCTGCTGCTTCCTGATCGGAGGAAAACACCTGAAATAAAACTGATTAAACTGACAGAAAAATACTGACGTGTTTGACTTTATTACAGTCGAACTGACAGAACCGGATGTTTGAAAGTGATTTTATAATTAAAACTGTTAATGTGTTATGTTAAAACATAATCAGACCCTGTTTGTTTGTTTTTTTTATCTTAAACAATAAAATCAGTTTGAATTATTTAATCTAAATGAAATAATTTGCAGATTAACAGTCGGTTTTAGCAGTTAAACGTTAACGTTTCTGTTTGTCGGTAACATCAGTTAAAACGTCACACGTTGCACCTTTTTTTTTTTTTTTTTTTTTAATAATTTGATCGTTAATCTTCATGAACGTCCACTAGGTGTCTCCCTGCTGTTGAGTCTTTTTTTTTTTTTTTCCCGTTAGGTCCAGTTCGCTCCGACGTTTCGGAGCTGAGCGAGCGTCCTGCCGTGGCTTTTCTGTTTCTTTTTTTCTTCTTTTTTTGTTTCGTCGTCGTTATCGTTTTTGTTTTTCAAACACGGGTGCAATGAAACGTCACGACAGGAGCCGTTGTTCAAGTTCAACGGTGCCGCAAATTCTTTTTTTTTTAACTTTCTAAATTCTCACTTTATTTAAGTATCAGGCACTTGATTTTTTTTTTTTTTCTTGTCCGTAGATGAGCAGTGCCGTTCAAGACTGATGCTGAAGTAGTGTGCAAAAACACTGGATATCACAAGTCTGTTTGAACATGCATAACAAAATGTAAACATTTTAAATCTTTTAACTTTATCAACAGGAGAAAAAAAACAAATAAAAACCTAAAGAAACTTTTACAAACTAAAGCTTAAATAACAGAAGAAGAAATCAGAAGAAGAAAAAAAAAAAAACTATTCAACTCTCATACTTGTTTAACATGCTGCTCGTCTCTACTCTAGAAGAAGAAGAAGAAGAAGAAAATCTTCCCCTCGACCTTTAAAAGACCCTCAACGTAAAACACATGCAGGAAAAAAAAAGAGCTAACGATTGAGACGGAGATGCTCTGAGATTAAACTGGTCCAGTGGAGCTGAGCGGGAAGGTGTTGACGATAGGGGGCGCCGTAACGATGCTAGCAATGTTAGCGCTAGCTTGCTAGCCGCTACTTTAAACCGGTTTTCTCTGTTGATAACGTTCGTAGCAGCTAGCAGCGCGACGGCTAGTTCTAAGTTTTGTGCGTTAAAACAATCGACTGTAATTAAAGATGGAGACGCGAGTGACATTCGCCCCCTGGTGGCGAGCGGCGGTATGACCTCCTCGTTCTTATCGCGCTAATATTTGTTCTAATGTTCCCGTTTGTCGTGATTGACAGGTGAGACCGACTCTCGATTGGTTTAAGCTTCAAACTGAGACGTGTCAGCCATCTTTATAAAACAGTCGCAGTTAAATGTCGTTCCGCTTCGTCGACGCGTTCGCTTCAGCTCGACCGATTAAAGTTCGACGAGACACTAAACGAGGAATAATCACAAACAGAGGATTTTTTTTTTTCCTCCTTTCTGCTCATTTTATCCCCTAAAAGTGAAACAGCTGATGATGAAAACGATCGTCACCTGAAACGTGTTTTTACGCACGAGGAGGTTTCACTCTAATGGGTTTGTTTTGTTTTTATGTTTGTTTTTGTTTTTTAAACTTTGTGTGCTTTGGTGCATCGATCTACTGAGTATACATGTCTCTACTCGTGCATTCATTCACAAATAAATTCATAAATCTGCCTCACGACGCGAAGCAAATAGAAAATACATCAGGAAAAAAAAATGTAAAAACTGCAAATATTTCTGTGAAACAAGTCATCGTAACTTTTTAACTAACACGTAATTTCGAAATAAAACTAAAAAAAAGAGAGAATTTATTTCACAAGATTTTAATGACTTGTTGAGATGAAACATTTGCAGCTTTATTTAAAAAACAAAAAACAAAACAAAAACAACAACAACAAACAAAATAACAATATGGCATCAGCTACATGACTAAAAATAAACAGCACCAGTTAATTTCGGTGTCGTAGTTGATTCCACTACTCTGGTAAAAAATAAAAAACATATTGGCAAGAAGGAAAAAAAAAACAAAAAAAACATGGCAGATAAAAATATGCAAAAAAAAAAGTGGGTACAGTAGGTGTGCAAATGTGAACCATCGTCTGCAGCAAAATAAAAACAACCGGAGACAAGTTGAAGGAAAAAAAAAAAGCCTGCGAGTAAAGAGATACCTTGATGTTTGACGAGGTTTACGTCACGATACGATACGATGCGATACGAGGAGGAGGAGGAGGAGGAGGAGGAGGAGGAGGAGGAGGTCGCTCTGTCATGGCACTTCACACGAGGACGGGAAGAGGCCGAGGACGGTTCCTCATTTTCACCAGGAGTTAAACTTGATCTGTGTCTGAACTAAACACGAAGCTGCAGCCGCCAGGAGGGGGCGTTAGCCTAGCTTAGCACAAAGACTGGAAACAGAGGGAAACTGCTAGCCTTTAAAAAAAAAAAAAAACATGCTGCTGCTAAAATCCTGGATCAGACCTAATCCCATTATAATCATTATTTAATAAACTTTATAGTTTGACACCAGGATGAAACATTCAGTCTCTGTTGTTAGCTGCTAAACGGCTAACGCGCTAACTAGCCGCTAACAGACGCTGAACTTTCATAATAAAATACTTCCATATAGCACCTCGTGAATAAATAACACTACGGCATCGACCGATGAGAACATGAGAAGCTAAAAAGGTCCGACGATCGCGTCTCCTGATCCTTCACCTGAGATTAACCGTGTTCGCTGACGACGACGATGACGACGCGTCAGCTGATCTGAGGTCAGAATGAGGTCTGAACAGAGGAGAAAGATTTAATGTAACGAATCCAGACACGAATGTGGATTCATCCGCTGCTGAAAGTAGTTCCCAGAAAAAAACAAAAACAAAAGTGTTGTGTTGATTCTTGTTAAAATTAAAACATGAATTCGAGTTTTTAAGAAAAAAAAAAAAAAAAAACAAACAAGATACTGAGACGAGTCTTGTTTGTTAACACCAGGTAGAAATGACGTGTGTGTGTGTGTTGGGATGAGCTACAAGAGAGTGTGTTTTTTTTTTTAAAAAAGAGGAAAATAAGAACCTGAGGTAGTCTGAATGTTTGGGCTACATGTTCATGTGCTGATGTGTTTTTTCTTCTTCTGATCAGTGGTAGTGATGAAGACGAGACGGCGGCGGCGGTGACGAGGGCGGACGGGGTCTGAGCGTCAAACCTCCACGCTCTTTTCCTTTTTTTTTTTTTTTTTTTCACTGCGTTTCGAGACGAGCTGCTGAACTTTGGCTTCTTTTTTCATTTTATTTATTTATTTATTTTTGTTAAAAAAACATTTGTCACAGTAACAGACTCTTCAGACGCTTCAGCCCCGCCGACGACACGACACGAACCTCAACACGTCCAACGTCAAGGTATCTCTTCAGGTGAGCGCGTGTGTGTGTGTGTGTGTGTGTGTGAGAGACGGCAGCTGCCGCTTTAAGGCACGTGTGTGTGTGTGTGTAAGAACAGTTTATATAATTTCAGCTAATGAGCAGGACTATAGAAATGCTTCACTTAACGAGCTATAACGTGAAGACGAGGAGCTCGTCGCTCAGAGCTCCAGATAAACGTCTAAACACTTTTTTTTTTTTTTATCAGAAAATAACTATCTCTCTACAGAAGTAGAGTACAATTTTAAAAATGAAACTACCCGACTACAGTACACGCTAGATGCTAATAATGAAGTCTGGATGCATAGCATCACCCATATATGTCATATTGATCTGTTACTTTTTATGTTTTATGGATTAATAGTGTCATGGGATAAAGTTATGGCAGTGTTTGTCAAACAGTCACAGTTTCACTCTGACAGAAACCCGACAGAGACGAGAGAAGAGAAACTGATCTGTGATTGTCACGAGTCTGTTTCTCTGCAACGAATGATCAGCGTCGTGATCAAGGACGGCAGAGAAGAACAGGAAACAAAAAACAAAATAATAAAAATAATAATAATAATAATAATAATAATAATAATAATGTGGAAACGAAGAGAAGTTGTGAGTTCAGGTTCTCACAGACGAGGAAAAGTGAAAGATCCCTGCTCCGTGTCCGGGCGTTAACCCGAGCCCACGTCGAGTACGACAGAAACCTCCGACAGTTTATCTGACAAGTGTTAAAAACAGTGTGTGTCAGTGTTTGAGGGTCCAGATCTCTTCAGCTCCACCGGACCAGGACCGGAGCAGTGGCTCGGTCCGTTCTCCTCCGGCTCCGACTTCTTCTCAGTTTCGTGTCGCTCCACATCCTCCGCCGCCGTCTCCTCCTCTTTCTTCACTTCTTTCTTTACGACGACGACGACGTTGTTTTTCTCCGTCTCAGTTCTCTGGGTCTCCGGTTCTGATCCCGAAGGAAGTAACTTCCCAAACCTGGTCCCGTTCAGATCCTCCTCCAGTTTCACCTGGAAGGGTGGCAGACCGAGCAGGAAGGCCCTGATCCGGCTGGGGGAGCTCAGATCTGCAGGTTCCTCCTGGTTTTTCATCTCCACGTCCTGACCGGCGCCTCCTCCTCCAGAGCCGGACCGCCCAAAGTCCTCGTCCTGGTCCGTGCAGCCGGATCGTGGCCTCTTCGACGCCGGCTGCTCCGCGTTTCCGTTAACGGCGGGCCGGCTCGGCTCCGGTCCCTCCGTGCTCGATCGTTTAACGGTGAAACGTTTGCTGAGGTTGAGCGGCAGCGCCTGCTCTGGCGGAGGCGTGATGGGGGAGCAGGGCGGTTTGGTGCTCAGGTCCTGGGACAGTGCCTCCGACAGGCGGCGGGTGAACGTCTGCAGCTGAGACGAGTCCAGACGCCGCGTCCTCATCAGCTGACAAACCTGAACGCTACAGTCCAGGTTGAGAGGCAGGACCCGGAGGGGGGGCAGCGGTGGCCGGATCCTGGTGGCGTCCCGGCTGCCGCCCCTCTGGACTCCGTCGTCCACGATGCACCCTGAGCAGCGGTTGTGGTGCTGGTGGAGCGGGTGGGGCTGCGGCTGAAGCTGCTCGCCGCTCGGATGAGGTGTGTCCGGGCTGACGCTCTTAGGCTGCAGCGGGTAGACGGTGGGCTGGTGCTGACTTGGGTCCTGGGGCGTCAACGCCGGACTCTCCGGCGCCCTCTGCAGACTGATGCGGCTCCTGAACACGTCCAGCGGACAAACGCCTTTGATGGGACTGAAGCCGGCTAGAGATCCTCCGACAAAGTGGCGAGGCAGAGTGGAGAGCAGCGCACCCGGTGCCGGAGACACCGACTCACCACGGTCCGACTTGGACTCCTTTGGTTTGGGCTGGAAGGGGAGGAAGGGGGTCGACATGGGGGAGAGGTCAGGGGTCAGAGGCATGTTGATGGGGAGGACGGTCGGCTGGCCGGGCTGAAGAGAGGAGACAAGAAGAAGAAGAAAAAGTTCAGGACACAGTTTTATTACTTAAAGAAGAAAAAAATAAAATAGCAGAAGAGGTGATTCTTCCAGGACTGTAGGGGGCAGCGTAACAACACTACAAAGTCAAAAAGAAGAAGCCTGGAGCAGTGAACAAGAAGAAGAAGATGTGTAATGGCAGCAACAGGTTCGTAGTCACATGGAGATGTTTTCTATTTGACTCAGATCATCAGGGTGAAGTCACAGACGATCAGAACGTTTCAGAATAAAAGAGGAAACACGTCAAACAAACAGTAAACTGGATCAGGACACAGAATCTAGAGCGAGACGGTTTCAGTTTCAGTTATCGTTGGTTCTTATTTCCTTGTTGCCTCCTGAGCTCATCAGCACTGATCATGTGTTGTTTTAATGTCTCTAAAAATGTAAATAAAGATGAATGCTGCCGTTACTTTGGTACCGATACAGATTCAAGTGAGAATCAATAAATGATCTGATATTTTTACGTTTTTTTTTTTTTTCATTTGGTTCACAAAGATGTCTATTGGTTCATGTCCTTCGTCTCTGAAAAGATGCAGTAAACTTATCTTCTATGTGTCCTCACACATCATTAGTCTCATAAAGATGTAAGTTAATGCCACTAATTCATCATCCACGTCTGTGGGAGCATTTGATCCTGGAACAGTTTGGATTCTTTCCTATAACAACGTCAGTCTCTCACCTTGTTTGCGCTGCCGGCCGTCGGACCTCCTCTTCCTTTAGCAGGAAGTACAGGACTCTGCTGAGCGTCCACCGCCACCATCGCTGCCGTCGTCGTCTTGACCTTCGCCTGCTGCTGAGCGTGAAGTTTGGCCTGAGCGATCAACGTGGCTTTGTTACGAGTTCCCGGTGGACGACCGCGTCCACGTTTCACCGCCACCGAGCTGTTGACGACCTGACCGGAGAATCGAGAGTCAGTTCGTTTCCATTCCTGTTGTGTGGTTTAGGGTCATTTTGAATTTGTATTTCTGACACTCACAGTTCTTGGAGCAGGAGGAGGAGGAGGAGGTGGTGGTGGTGGTGGTGGTGGTGGTGGAGGAGGAGGAGGAGGTGGAGGAGCAGCAGGAGCAGGAGCTGGAGCAGGAGCCGTGATCTTCTTCTCCTTGGGTTTAGGTCCTGGTTTTCTGCCTCTAGGAATCGGTTTCCTTCCTCTGATGCTGCGGGGTTTGGGAGGTGTGGGGGATTCTGGGATTTTAAACTCGGTTCCTCCGGCTCGGAGATGCTCCTCGTACGGCAGCATCAACCTGACACACACACACACACACAGTCACAGCAGGATGAGTGAACAGGTCTGACATCAGGACTCATCGGTGGCGGCGTCTGTGACCTCTGACCTCTCGTAGTGTCTCCGGGTGCAGGTGGCGGCGCTGGTGCTGCCTGGACAACCACCCAACTCGTTGTAAACAACTTTCCAGAGGCGATCGGCCGTCACCTGACACACAAACACACAAACACATGAAATCAAACATCCCGTCACTTATTGCATCACGGATTCACATGTTTAAACGACTGTTAACATCAGTTAACATTACTTTTCATACAACAAAAATATATATTTTTAACCTGATCAGATGTCAGACGTCTGTTAAAAATGTTTCTAGTTTTTCTGACCAATCCGACCAAATCATCAACTAATTCAATAAATCCTTTATTTATCAACCTCTGAAGCAGATAGTTTGAGTCTGAATCTTCTTTAAATTCAATATAAATCATCACGATTAACCATTTATGATGCGGTGGTTAAAAAAATAAATAAAACAAACCACATTTCCCATGATGCATTTTACTCTGTTGAAGTAAAATGCATCAAAATGAAACATTGTCCATTAAACTGAGACACTTTGAGACATTAAAGTCTGAACCAGTGAAAAAATGAGGGGGTGAAGACTTTTCCAAGTCACAGTGGCTCAGTCTGTTTTCAACTTCTCCCATTTACTGATTGAATTTCTCTGCTGCTCCGTGACTCAACCGTCTCACTGCAGTTTATCACACAGTTGATGTGATAAATGTGATAAATGTGTCATTTGCTGATTTGATTTTTCACATCAGCCGGTTGAATTATGTTCCTGTCACATGTTGGTCTTAAAAACGCAGACCTGGTTCTGATCCTAAATGAGTAGTTTTAGTATTCGGGTAAAATGTGTTCATTGTGTCTTTATGACGAGTGAACCAGTGAGACGTCGCCGTGATGAAGTGTGTGTCCACACATTAGTCAGTGGTGTAACACTATGTTGTATTACACAGTGGTTCAATACAACGTGGTCGTCAACAGAGCAGCTCTGAACTCAGACTGCACCAATTGTTTCCGTCTGTTTCTGTTTTGAGTTTATCAAACAGCTGTTTTTGTTTTTCTGTTTAGTTACTAACAAACAACCAACGGTGGCAGACGTTCATCGCATCATCTACTGAAACACAAACTGGTATTTTTGACCCTGTGGTTGTAATTTATGTCAGTAGAGCAGGTCAGCAGGTTTCTGTTCATATTATTATTATCATTATTATAATAAGTATAAATAAACAACATGATGAGACACACAGGTCTGTTCCTCTACTCTTCATTAATTTGTGTTATTGATAATAAAGTAACAAAGGAGACATCATCTTCAACACAAACAAACTAATTAAAGTTCTGTTTTTGCCAATAGAGTCTGGTGGATTTAATATATATTTTACAATTTTACCAGTTTTTTCCTCAAACACTTGTTGAAACAAAAGCATCGGAGCTAATTCACGGACTCAATGTGACCATAAAACAAACTGGTTCTTTAAACAGAGTCAATTTGTCCAGAGTTCAATATCTAATATCCAGCTACAGAGTAAAGACTTTAACAAATGAGACAATTTCCCTAAATAAATATAAAACCTGTTTAAAACGAGGTCGACTCAGCTGAATAAACTGGTGGAAGTCGGCGTGACTCACCTTTTTGTATCCGCCGAGCCGTTTGACCACAGAGTACATGAGGAAGAGATCGACTGAGGACAGAGAGGATGAAACATGTTGAGACCACAGGTGAAACCAGAGCAGACATGCAAATATAAAAAACACAGAGCAGATTAAAAGTGAAGAGCAGGTCTGTAATCCAGAGATAAAACGCTGAGAGTTTGACTAAACAAATCCTCAGAAAACAAAACAAACCGACTGGTTCATTACGAACATGTTGGACTGCTGCTTTAAAATAGTAAAATAAAAACGATATTAATATGATTTAAACACAAAGTTTCAATCAACTAAACTTTATTTAAAATTCAACAACTTTTCTCTACATGTTGGAAGAGAGGTTCATTATAATATTATTAAGACAATATCACAGTTATGTTTATGCAGAATTAGTGAATAAAAAATGACTTTAAATAGGAAAAAACTAAAACAAAACAAAATAAAAATATATTTCTAGTTTTCGCACTAGTTTCAGTTGTGAGAAACTTTACACTTTTACGTCTGATTTGATCAAATTTGTCTTTTCGTCAGTTTAACTGGTGAAAAATTAAACACAAACATAAAAAGCAGAAGAACAAATAAAAGTGAGAAGAAACTGAAGGAAACAAACTGCGAAGCTGCTTTCAAACCACAACTCGCACACGATTAAAATAAGAAAGTCATCGTAACATCACACACACACACACAGACACACACAGACACACACACACACACACACACACACAGACACACACACACACACACACACACACACACACACACACACACACACACACACAGACACACAGACACAGACACACACACACACAGACACACACACACACACACACACACACACACACACACACACACACAGACACAGACACACACACACACACACACACACACACACACAGACACAGACACACACACACACACACAGAGTAGATGCACCACATCCTCTCAACCATGTCATCTACAAAAGAAAAAGAAGAAGCCGACAACGACAGAGTGACTCACTCTTCTTGAAGCCGAGGTTGGGGACTTTGTGGATGGGCGATCCGTGTCGGTCCATGAAGGCGTAGAGCTGATCCAGGAACAGCTGCTCCTCAGGATGAGGGAGCCAGCTGCCTTCACAGCCGACCTCCACGCTGCCCATCACGTTCTCCTGAGAGAAACACACACACACACACACACACAAAACCTGTTAACAGAAAGCAGTTTAGTTTTCACTCGACTCTTTGGTTGTTTTGAGTTTTATAAGAAACATCTGAGCTAGAAGACGAACTGAGGATCAGTCTCTTGAGCGTTTAAGTCTAGTTCACTCTAGTCGACTTAACCAACAATTTACAGTCGTCGCGTCTGGTCGACTTGGTCCTCTGATGGTTGGTGAATCATCAGTTAATGATCATAATGTGTGAACAGCCCTAACAACTCCATCAGAGGCCGTCGGGACCTGGTCTGAGACCGTGACTGGATCTGTCATGTTAGAAAACTGGAGTCGGTAGAGACAATAAATGGCTGTAAATCACGGTGAGAAGCAGCAGCTACATCCTGTCTAGTTCATGTGACCAGACGTAGAGTTTGGTGACGTCACGGTGTGATCGGGAGTCAATCACTGACAAGTCTTGTAGTGTGAACACTACAGGTCTCAGACCAGTTGTTGAGACTCCAGATCATGGAAACACAAGTCGCCAACGATCACACTGGCGTCTGAGACTCACAAATCGTTGGTGAAGTCGACCAGTGTGAACTAGTCTTTAGCTTTATCTTATGCTGTGACGCCACACGGACATAAATATTATAAAACTTGTGAAACAACAAACCTTCATCCTCTCGATCCAGGACTCTGATTGGCTGGAGGTCGGCGAGTCTTTACCGTCGCGTCCTCTCCTCTTACGAGGTCGACCTCGCAGACTGAGAGACGGACATCCTGCAGGAAAAAAAAAAAAAACAATCAAACAAAAAACACATTAAAACTTCACAACAACTTCAGTGTGAATCTTTCTGCAAACTATGATTCAAAACTCATCACTGTGACTGATTTGTGTGTGTTGCTTCAGAAGTAAAGAAGAAGACGACATGTTCTGGTTTGTTATTTCAGTTACATTTACTACAATGACACAAAAGTTTCTATTCTACACTATTCTGAGTCCTGTGAGGTAAAATTACTACTTTAGTTAGTTGAGTCTAGTGAATTTAGTTTTTAAATTTAACTCAATTTCATTTAAACAAAAAGAGAAAATAAGCTCCAGGTTCAAAAACCTGAAGTGAAATTTGTTTAAATGACGCAAATGTAAAAGCTGTTGTGTGAATTTGAGATCAAGTCTTTCACATCCTCATATTTAAAGTTTTTTAAAAACTCTGAACTGTGAAAAAAAAAACACACACACTGTGTTCATGACGTCGTGAAGACAGATAAATAAAACATGAGTCAGAACAAACAAACCCAGGAAACACTGACATTAACATAAACTCCAGGAACTTTTCTCACCACTTCATTAAAAACAAAAGCTTCATTCAGTCAACTGATGAATAAAGTGCTGACAAACACTAAAACTGACTGATTTACATTTGTAAAGAAAAAAAAAGAACTAGTTCATCCTGTTTCTGTCGCTGGCAGCCATGTTGTTATTGTTCCAACACACAGGAACATAAAATAGTAAAAAAACAAAAAAAACAAACCACTTCACTTATATATTAAAACAAACCTGGACATATTAATAATATATATAGAAAATATATATATTTTTAAAGCTCAATAAATTATTCTGTAGTTTCATGTTAGAAACGTTATAAAAACATTAGTGATCAGACGTTTGTGTTCAGTCTGAGCAGCCGCCAGCAGGTGGCAGCGTCACACTGACACAGGAAGCAGCAGTGAAGCTGTGATGTTAAAAATTAAATCTTTTGTTTCAATCTCACAAACATTTTGTTCAGGGTTTGTTTCTTATGATGTAATTAAGTCGATCTGCCCCCTGGTGGCAGAAGACGCTGATGAATTTCTTACGTTTAATTACAGAAGAAATTAAGAAATTAGAGGATAAATCAACGGACTCGGACGTCGAATCTTTTTGAGTCTAAATCGTTTGACGGTGTCACGACGTCCCTGCTGGTCCAGGACACTGACAAGTCCAGGAGGTTCTCAAACGCCATCTTGGTTGTTGGTGTCGCTAAAAAACTATTTAATAAAATGAGAAACAACCGATTCAACCGGATCTTATTCCTGAATGTTCCTTTAACATTTAAATTAAAATTAAACTAATTTGTTGTATTAAACTCCAGTCTCATCTGAAACAAGTTAAGTGAGTTCAAAGCAGTTCATGTTCTTCTGTGTATTATAACTTACAACAAAACATGAATTAAATGATTTAAACGTGAGTGAAACTAACACAACAACGTGATATTTTCTGTTTTCTTGAGGTAAAGTTAGAAACATCATAACTAGACGTTAATATCGACGTTTTTACTAACGTTCGTACAGAACTTAAAGCACTCGGCCTACAGAGCAGAACTGACACGAGGTAACACTGAACACTAGTTGTTTTTCTTTCTTTTTCTTTTTTTGTAATTTGAAATGGTCCCAGACCTTGAACATTTATAGACTTCAGTTTTGTTTTGATGGTGCAGAATTGTGTATCAGTAAAAACCGTCCTTGTGAAACAGCAGAGCGAAGCAGCAGTTAACGTCAGAGAAATGAATTCACTGAAACTTCCGATTCTAGAACAAAAACTGCTTAAATCGCTTTGTTTTGTTTTTTTTAATCATTTCTTTCTTCTGTTGTTTCTGTTTTTCTGAGACTCACTGAACTGCCAGGAGAAGCCAGTGTTGCTCTCCAGCGACGGGTGGTTGAACGTGTCTCTGCAGTACATGACCCTGGTGTTGGGCAGCGCCCGGACGCCTCCCAGCGCCAGCAGGTGAGGGTCCTGCAGCCCCGGACCTCTCGCCGCGTCCTGGATGCGCCTCTGCAGCGAGCGGAAGCGGCAGTACTGAGGGTAGCTGAGCACTTTGACACGTTCGGACACCAAACCGTCTGTGAAACACACATGACGAAACGATCA
Organism: Polydactylus sextarius; assembly: GCA_016801845.1. Classification (NCBI taxonomy): domain Eukaryota; kingdom Metazoa; phylum Chordata; class Actinopteri; family Polynemidae; genus Polydactylus; species Polydactylus sextarius. The sequence continues at coordinate 4,008,912 of CM028914.1, forward strand.
ATCAAGGATCAATAACATCGCAACTTGACTGCAGGACGAGCGGCCGCTGTTGTTGATTTGCTTTTTTTACTTTCAGTAAATTTTGTTCCTTTAGGCAGCGGCTTCATTTCACCACAGAAAAATCTACTTGACCTGAAAAATGAGACGTGTGCTCCATTACACTGAACTAGTTTCTCACTGTTAAGTCGTTTATTTCAGAGCTGCTGCTGCAGCTGCTGCTGCTGCTGCAGGTGTGAATGTCAAGAAAAATGTCTCAACATATAAGAAACTTTAACTTTTAATCTAAACACACCAACACTGACCTGATCTGTGACAAGAAAACAAGGCTCAAACTTCTATATCGAATGTTTGTTCTGATGTGTCACAATAAAAGGTTTCTACACACTTTTATTGTGAATGAATCAGTCAGTCGTACTTTCTGTTTTGTCTTTGAGCGGCTCGCTGTTCTTCTCTGGTGCGTCTTTGTTGTTGTTGTTGTTGTTGTTGTTGTTGACGGTGTTGGCGTCGCTGTTCTGTAGAGGTTTGTGGAGACCGTTGGTCCCGTAGAGCGACGCCCCCATCGCCTTCAGACCGCTGCTCCAACCTGCCGGCTGTGAACACGACCATTTCACCAGATCCTCCACCCGAACCACCATCTTCCTGGACACGGCAAGAACTTCATCCTAAACAAACAAACAAACAAACAAATACAATTTAATACAAGTAGAATCAAACAAGTGATGTGCACAGACAGGACCAGTTAAAAATAAAAACTAAAACAACTGGTTATTTCTTCTTGACCAGTTAAAAACCACTGAGATAAAGTTTCTAGTTCAAACTGGGATTCTTCATCCTTCAACATCAAAAGAGCCATTTTATTATTTTACAGCCAAATTGATAAATTCACCAATGAAGAAACGGTTTTACACTCATGTTTTACATTAAAGAACTACTTTGTTGCATCTCAGAGATAATTAAACAATGAAAATGTTTTTTTTTTTTTTTAATTCAATAATTAAATTAAAATAAGGAAAACATCAAACTCCGGCACATTTAATTCACTTTCAGGTAAAACACAGAATTCAGATTTATTTGAGTCGTATTTGTGAGAAAAAGTGACTCATTTCAAATTCGTCAATATTCACTTTAATAAAGATTGAACATAAAAAACAGGCCAGGTAACAGCAGCAGATACGGAAGAAGTTGAAAGAGACTAAATCTAAAATCTAAAACAACCTTGTGGTTGTGAAGTGATTAAAATTTGCTTATTAACGTCCAACGATCGTGTAGTAAATCATCAACTGACACTTGATGTTGTTGTGTTGTTAATAAAGTTGTTAATCCACCAACTGGTCCAGATGCAGTTGATTAACATGTGAATCCTGAATTATGGAGATTATTTTAGTTCACGTCAATGATTCTTGACCGTTCGCACCAAAATCTAATTAGTTTGTGTTAAATTTCTGTTTTTATATAAAATAACCAAGATTAAATTTATGATCTATATCATTTAAAATGACATGAATGTCTCAAAACGTTTAAATCAGATCTGAACGCTGCACTGAACACTTCATTTGTCTCAACTCATTCATATTCACGTCCATGTTCGTGATCAAACAAAAGAATAAAAAAAACGTCTCGTCTGGTTCGTCGACGAGGTCGTGAAGTTTAACGTGAGGAAATAAAAAGAAGCTGCAGAGTTTAGAGATAAGACCCAAAACAAGTCAGAGTCTGACTGATTTAATGTTCTAGTTGCTTCATGACAAACATGTGATTTCACAATGTTCACGTATTTACTGTTAAACCGACAACATTTATTAAAAACTCCTTTTTTTCTATTATTATTTGTCATTTTATTTTTCTATCATTTCCTCATTTAACTTGCAGATATTTATATATTTTTTTAACCAGCTTCTTTCACATTTGGACACCGAGTGATTGACATTTAATGTTAAAGTTTGTATGTTACGTGACACAACATTTAGAAACGAAAGAGGAAGTTTATGAAATGTTTTTTTTTTTTTTTCTGAGAAAAACTGCAGATCGCAGCTGTAACAGAGCAGCTACACTTCTTATCTTATTACGCTCTTATTTGCTTTTGTGCTTAAAGTAAAACAAACCAAGTCGCCTCTTTATTGGCCATAAACTGTGAACTCTCACAGCTTTTAACTGTCAGTGAACTACAAGCTCAATGAGACACTTGTTCAACATTTATTAGTCTATTTGCTTTTGTTTTTAATATTTTATCCACTTCATCTACAACGAATCACATTATAGTGTAAAAGTTCACCAGCAGAACAACAAAATGTAACAAAACTGTTAAATTTAAGTCTGTAAATACACAACATGTAGCTGAGCTTTAACTAAATACCTGTTTTATCAGACGGGTTTTGTGGTTTCACATTAAAATAAAACTACAGTAAATTAAACAGATGTTTTATCGAGACTAAAACGCAAAATAAAAACTGTTTTGTTTCAACGTTTCTGCCTTTTTTTTTTTTTTTTTTTTATCCAAATGAGACAAACAGAGAAATAAAATCCTGTTGTTGTTATTGTTCACAGTAATAATCAGGTCAAACGAGTTCACAGCTTCAGCTAATATTTCCTCTCACGGTGACACTTCCCCTCTGGGATCCAGACAAACACACACACCATTTATACAAAACTCATTTCTTCTTTTTTAAAAAAAATTTTCAGCTTCAAACAAAAGAAATGACAGAAATATTAAATATATTCTCGACTCCAGCAGGTTTTACTCAGCGTGAAGCACAAACGTGAAGTTTATAAACTTTCCTTCAATATAAACAGCTGATGTTTGTTCAGTGTTAAAGTCTGAACTGACGAGACGACGGCGTCTCCTCCTATTCCAGTTTGCGATCCTGTTTAGTCCTCAAGGCGTTGACGACGGAGCCCAACCCCCATCACCAAACCTTCCTCCTCCTCCTCCTCCTCCTCTTCCTCATCCCCAGGGCTGCAGCCAGGTGGGAGCTTCCTCACATTCCTGCTCTGCAGCCGCCAGGTGTGAGCTCATTAACGCCGCAGACGAGGATTCACAGAAAGAGGCTCCATGGGAAATCTCTGACAAATAATCTTTAATAATCTTTAAATAATCAAACGAACACTTTTCAACTCATCAAGTCATCGATTTAACTTTGTTAGATCCAGTTTTACATCATAGTAACAAAAAACGAAATAATTCTTCATTACATTCAGTATATTTTGGGAGTATCTGTACTTTACTTGAGTTTTTTTTTTTATTTAATTCTGTCAACTTTCACTTTTACTTCACTATATTTTCTAACTTAATGACACTTTCACTCTGATATATTTTCAGTGTTGAGTGATGAAAGTAAATGTGACTGTTTAGACACATGAAAATAAATATTTTAATTTTTATTTAGAAATAAAAATAACGGTAGTAAATAAACATCAAAAATAATATTTTACTGCTACTGCTATTTTTAAAGTTTTTTTTTTTTTTTAAATAATTTGTCAACTAAAATATGCGTCACATCAACGTCTATAGCCAGATGCATTTGCCTTCACCGCTAAACGACGCCAGATTACCTGTGAGCTTAATATTTGACGAGAAATTACCGAACAACAAAAAATGTAACGTTGAGAGACATTTTCAAAACAAGCATTCAGCATTCGCCGAAAAATACCCAAGTGAAGATGAACGAAAGAGAGCAATTTCGGAACTGCAACAGAAAGTTGAACAGAGCAAACATACTTTCAAGAAGTGGATCACCTCTCCACAGTCAACAACAGTTGCTAGTTTTGTGGCAGCTAAGGAGATCGTAAGGAGGGGTACGCCGTTCACAGACGGAGAATACATGAAAGAATCGATTAAAACTTTTAAAATTTTATAAGCTGTTATGTTTTGCGGCTCCAGACTATTTTTCTTTTTGGATGAGGGGGCAAAATGGCTCTTTTGATAATGAAGGTTGCCGACCCCTGGTTTAGACCATCAACATGAGGCTCCATCTTAAAAGGTGGATGATGGACAATATCAATATCCATCCATATCCTACCTCTTTACCCCAGGGGGGGGCTGGAGCCTACCCCAGCTGCTTACAGGTGAAGGCAGGGTTCACCCTGGACGGTCGCCAGCGGGGCCACATACACACAAACAACATTTATAGACGAACAACAATTCGCACTCACATCCACACCTACGGGCAGTTTAGGATGCTCAGTTCACCAATGTTGCGTGTTTTTGGCGGTGGGAGGAAACCCACGCAGACAACAGCGCTAACCCCAATATAGCGCTGCCCTCCAATATCAATATCAATCAGAAATTTACATTTAGTGAAAAAAAAAACATTAGTAAACATTAGTGGAGGACATGGAGGAGATGCTGTACTTGTTTCTGGGTTAGCTTACGAAGAGGTCGGCTACGACCACTTGATATCACTCTTGTTTATAAATGAAGGTTGATTATCTTGTCGACGCTCTCTCAACTCAACTCAACTCGTCTGGTTGCACTTGTGAAGACGCTCGCTCTGACCAGTCAGCGGCCGGTGTCTGTTCACATCACGTTTTAGTGGCGACTCGAGGACAAAAAAGTACCTGGTACGAGGAACTAGCACCAAGTGGAAAACCCTGTAAACCGAGTAGATTCAAGTCCAGTACAGCCCATAAGTTATTTTTCGGTCAAGTATCTGTACTTCTACTCTAACAAAAAGTAGCTGAGTAGATTTACTAAATATTATTCTTGAATAATAAATACTTGTATTTATTATTTAATAGTTAATACATGTATCTAATGTATTTTATAAACATATTTTCTAATGTTTTTTCATGTGTAAATGACAATCACTGTCAACTGATTCAACTGACAAAAACAGTATTTGTATTTTAATCAAACAGTTGTTTAGTTTATGTCACCGTGTCGTGAATTTAATTAATTTAAAAAGTGGAACGATAACACCAGTGCTGGAGACATCGTTGACCGGCGACTGTTTTATTTGAAGGTAGAACGACTGTTTTTGTAAATGGAGTCTGGTGTTGATTTAACATCTGTTTCTAGTTTAAACTCTTTAATAAAAAGCTTCATAAAGTTATAATAACAAATCTGAACCCGTCAGCGGCAGAAAAATATTCAAATATCACAGAATCGTTCTTTAAAGTCGACAGAGTTTTGATAAAATTTGAGACAAACGAGATGTTTCTAGAATTAAATCTTCATAAAAACTTCACGTTGAAACTTCCAGCAGACTCGTTTCTCCTCCAGGAAAATTTAAACCTCGATAGAGCGGCTCTGACGCTGGAATATCTCTGTTCAAAATGTGGAAAATTTCTTACTTTCAGACGAGTCATGGGATTTACATTTGGGTAAAACATTAGTCTGATTCCCAAAGTGGGATTTTATTTTTTCAATGTGAAGGCCGAGCAGCAGCCTCGACGTGAACCGTGTTAATCAGAAACACTCGTCTGACGTCAACGTTTTAACAAACTCGCTTCGCTGATTCTCTGAGCTGAAGAGGACGATTAATAATTCATCTGATTATCAAATCACATATGCGACAACGTCACTGTGTCGATAACAGAAAAAATGAGGTCACAGATGTTGAAGTTGGGGTTTAACCTGTTTAGATTCCTGCAGCAGCACAAGACGACGACTGGATGGAAAAAAAAAAAAAAAAAAAAAGTGAGTTGGTCCGTGTTCCTGACGAGGTTATTAATAGACGTTCTTAAAGTGTTCACCAGATTACATTAGTGAGACGTTCACTGACCTGAGCGGAGATCACGTTACACTCAAACTAAAACTGTTTATGAGGATTTTATTGTTATTTGTTTTACGATCGGTATGTGATTAATGTCACAAACTGTTCCTTCAGTCGTTAAATACAGTTATAAAACACCTCCGGTTTATTCTGTATTAATACATATTATCCCTTGTGATGCTATTTATTTACTTTCCAGATTCTGATTAATCGACACATTAATTATGAGGTTATTATGAGTCTCTATTGATCCGTGGGGAGGAAGTTAATAAGCAGCACGAAAGTAACGTACAGATGAATTCATTAATAATTAAAATCCATTAATGTGATTTACATCGTTGCTTCGCTACGTCCAGAACTCAGGCTGGTTTCTGAGGCTGAAGCAGAAAATCCTCATTCTTTTATTTTATATTCGTTGTTTATTTCTTGTTTATTTATGTTGTTTATCCACCTAATGTGGTGATAAAAGGTCAAACAACAAACACATCAGGCTCTGATCCAGACCCGGTTTATTTCCTCTTGGTCGGTGACGTCGTCATGGTGATAAACATCTTTATGTTTCTGATCAGTTTGGTTTGATTAGTTTTGATATAAAAAGCCTGACTCCTGATTGGTCGAACTCTATAAAATGGTGGCGATCGTATCTGAGACAGTTTGGGTTTGTTTCTGTTCAGTGTGAGGAAGTTTTATCATTTGAACGTTCAAGAAACTAAAGCGCCACTTAACCTCTGATTGTTTTACTTCCTGATTCTTCTCTGATGCCTGAAATTTACTGTGAGAACAAAAGTTTCTCTTCTGTTGTGTTGTGTTTTTTTTTTTTGATGAATTTCATGTTGAACTATAAACTGAAACACTTCACTGATGTTTCTTCTGGTACTTTTACACCTGTTTTCACCAGATTATCTATTGATGTGTGATATTTCCGATATTGTGCTTTTCTATTGACAACTCAAGATAAAAATCAGTGATGATTTTACTTAATAAAGCTTCCTCAAACTTGTTTTCTATAAAACCCAGAACCTGTTAGATCTAATTCTTTACTTTTTTTAATGTTTGTGGCATCAGAGAAGAGCTGAGACAGAAAAACCAAAGAACTAAACTGTAATAATGAGACTTTGTGATAAACACACGTCTGTTGACATCAACAAAAACCGTCCTCAACACATCAGGAAGCAGCATCGCTAGGTGGCTAATGTTAGCATGTTAGCATGTGATCCTGTGTTTGTATTTCCTGTCTGACATCAACCAGGAAGGTTTATAACCCCGCCCCCTTTTCTCCCCAAACCACAACACGAGTTTGTTTTTGTCTTTTTATATAACCTGTTTATTTCACTGTTGTTAATACTGTGTTTATGATGCTTCTACTGCTGCTGTCAACATGTAAACATTTCCATGTAGTGATAAATAAAAACTATTTTATCTTATACTATAATAGCAAAGAGGGAATTATTTAACTTCAACATCACTGAGACGTGATGGTTTAATGTTTGTTGTCATTAGAGTCTGTTTAATACCAGTCTGGTTTACTTTACTAAAAGGTTTATTATTTTACATTTGATAAATTGTGTTTATTTCGCTAGTCTATATATTTTTATAGTATAGAGAGAAAAAAAACAACCATCCATCAACCTGTGCTTATAAAAACTGTGACTAATACTGAAACATCTTTTTATTTCTCCACCTCAGTCGTTAAGTTTCACTGCAGCTTTTTTCACCAACAACCACGGGGATCAGACATGTAAATGAGCGTCACCACTTCCCGTCACTTTCCTGCCATCGTTCAACCGACCAATGAAAACCTCTCCCACTTGAACCTCTGGTCGACTGTAAATCACAGACACCAGATTCACGTCCGTCACCACGACTGTCGTCAGTCCACAAACAGAAAACACCGCCCCGGTGTTAAATGTCAGGAAGAGGAGCCTCCCTCCCCTCTCTTGACCTTTGACCCACCTCTCCGTGCTCCCTGGTCCGGCCCTTTGGTGTGTCTTCAGGTAGGAAATAAAGTCTAGCGCTGGCCAGCAAGTGGCGCCGCGTCTGGTCCTCCCATAGCAAGGTCACCTACGCATAAAAGAGAAAAAGAAGAGGCTGGAGTTAATATAAATGTAGATGGTTCAGAAACAAGGCGCCATACTCACAATCATTTCCTGTGAAACTAAGACTTTTCTTTTTCAAGGACAAAGATCATTAGTCATGAATCAGCTGTTCTTATCTCCTGGCCACGCCCACACAGGAAACAGGAAGTGAGAACTATTTCAAACCCCAGGGAGACGCTGTGTAATCAGAAAGTTAATAAAATTCATCTGCAGAGCAAAGTTTTTTTTTTTTTTTAAACTCACGCCAGGTAACCAGGGGCCTGTTTCAGAAAGCTGGTTTAGTGAAAACTCAGGGTTTGTTGCCTTAGATCCTGAGTTTTGACTAAACCTGTTTTCTGAAAAAGGCCCCAGGCGTCAAATCAGATCCCTACATGATCATGATGTTTCCTTCTATTAAAAGAATTATCTAATTGCAACATATAACTGATAATATTAATCTTAATCACGCCGCCTGGTGCAGAACGTGTTTCTTTTGTCCATCAAGATGTTTTTTTATAGTTGAAATCCACTGTATTTTTTGTTTTGAGTTTAAACTTTGTAGCAGAGTTGAAGTTTTAAGTATAAACACAGATAAATAATAAGTGAACTGAACTGAACCAAATCAAAGCAGAAATGATCCGCTACTTCAGTTTTCCAACTGATCCAGTTCATGTTCATTAAAGCAAAACTCAAACAGTTGACAAAGTCTAAACAGACGTCACGTGACGAAAATGCTGCGAGATTATTGGTCAATACGACAACGAGTCCTGACAATCTGCCGCAGGATGATGATGAACACTGAGGTTCTGATCAATAGACGCTGATGATCCAGATATTGATCTGTGTTTATTGCTTCACAATAAAGAGTCACAGTCAAAAAGTCGTCAACAACTATTGCTACAGAAACTTTAAAGGTAAAGTTGCTGAAGACTACAACAAACTACATTTCTTCCTCATGAAACAATGACGAACAAATCCAGTCTAAAGACGCTGTTACGTTCCAGACACGGTCCAGTTGGTCAGGAAATAAAACGTCTCATCACGCGACTGTTTGTGTCTCATGTGTCACAGTTTCTCACAGGTTTGTTTCAACTTTGCACAGACGACGCCAAAGAAGAAGAAGAAGAAGAAAAAGTTTCTCTGGGCTCAGACGAATACATTAACCCTCAGTTGTGATCAATCACTGTCAATCCGACGCGATCTCATTAACACATGTTCTCACTTTCTCAGCTCGCGACCTGGATCCACTAAATTTAGCGTTTTGCCGTGGGATGTAGGCTCCGTACGAGGTGGTGTTCGTCTGGTAGTCTGGTGTAGTTCAGCTCGTGTGAGCAGAACGACCCATTTAGGCTTCGAGTCGCTGCGTTGAACCGATGCTGCCGATTCAGTTTGAGTTTGTTAAAGACGACGTCACTAAACACAAAGCAGCAGACACTCAAGTACCTTTATTTATTGATCAGTTTACTGATGATCAGCTGGAATCGAACAGGTGCCCTGTCAACTTTTTAGAGTTTGACCAGCTGTTTGTCCACTAAACCGTAAACATTAGTGGAGGACGTGGAGCTCGGTTAGCTTCCGACGAGGTTGGCTACGACGGTGGCTATCACTCTTGTTGTTGTCGACTCATTTGCGCCTGGTAACACTTGTGAAGACAAACCCTCTGACCAATCGGTGGCCGGCAGTCTGTTAGTATCGACTCAACTCGCTTGGTACTTTGGCTGAGTAGGTACTAAAAAAAGTACCTGGTACCAGGTATTAGCAAGTGGAAAACCATACAAACTGATTAGAGTCAAGTCGGGTAGAGCTGAGTAGTTGCTAGTGGAAAAGGCCCATTAGTTTCAGTTTGTTGTCGATCTATTTACTGCCACGTTTCACTCTCAGCACATTGTTTTCAGAAAAACAGCAGCTGGTGAAGACAGTGGAGCATTTAGGACCAGATCTCCACCAGTGGAGCTGGTTTGCTAACACGTCATCCTGAGCAACTTTAACAGCTCATATGACCTGAAAATCTGCATCTTTTTACTGAAGCTATTTCCTGTTAGATTTTGTATAACAATGGCCGACGGTATAGCTCCGCATAAGTAAAGTCAAAACATCTTTATCGCCTCCTGGTGGTTGGCTGCAGTGCAGGTCATAAGCTCCGCCTCCTCCATGTTAGTAGATTGGACGTGATCCAAAATAAATCAAAGTTAAATAAATGTTTCTCTCGTTCTAATCAAACCGATGTTTGCTCACATCTTCATGTTTCTGATCAACGTGGCAGCTCTCATATCTGTGATATTTTGGCTTCATCTTTGTTCACCGTTATTATTTTTGCTAATTCATCAACCCTGCAGGTTATTTTATTATTATACAAATGTGGATTAATGTCGCGCACGCTTCTTCCTGCTCGTCACACCGGAGTCGTTACTGGAATCAAAACGCTCCGTGTCTCACCTCAGCGATGCACACCGGGTCCTGCGGTCCACAGCGGATGAAGTAAAACTCCCCGAGCTTCCAGACCTGGACGGGCCCGTCGGGCTGCGCTCTGCTGCTCACCGACTTGTAGAAGGCGTAGCTGCCTCGCTGGCAGGAGGGAGCACCCAACCACTGACGGAGAAACACAAGACAACACACAGATGAGGACGAGGCTCAAACATTTAGAGACAGAAATAACATCTAGGCTCAGAGGGAACAGCTGAAGAAACAAGAGCAAGAGGAAGGAAACAAGGAAACGAGTTAGAGATGAGGAGGTTTGACTCAGACGTCAGGAAATACAAGTCAGAATCTTTTATAATAAAACTAATTACAATAAATCCAACTGCAACAACAAGAATGAAAATCATCCGCAGATGGATCCATCAGTTTTAAGCCCCAAGTTATATTTCTGTTTATCACAGACACAACAAAGAACAAACTAACGTTGTTTAAGTTTTACAGCTCAACTGAAGAGACAAACAGACGATTTGAACCGACTTTACAAGATCATAACGTAAAAAGTGGATCATTAAAAGGACTAGAGACTTTTCATGAAGCTGTGACAATCAACCAATCAGACGCCTGAAAAGAGCGAAAACAACAATGACACTTTTATGTTTCAGAAACAAAAATAAAACATCTGGAACAAAATATTGACTTGTTACTGGATCAAAAGTTCAGTTTATCCTCATACTTTATTAAAAATGTATTTCGTTAATTTAATATAAGTATATATCTATATAAAAATCCATCCACTTGACACAATATTTACACAATTAATAACAAATATTCAGTTATAAACCAGCTTTATGATCCAGATCAAGACGTTTACAGCTCGACTGAAGAAACAAAACTTTATAACAGTCGATGTTAAATGGACGAATTTATATGAACTAACACAATTATCACTGGTAACAACCAGTCATCTCATCAAACTGGGTTTTTAAATCTTATATAAGTATATATCTATATATATCCATCAATCAGACAAACCATTTACACAGTTACAGTCACAAATATCCTGTTTCAAAATTGATTTAGTCAACGTCAAATGTGACATTTAAAACAGATAAATCAAAGTCTGAAAATCTTGTGTTGAATCTATCATATGTAAATTTAAAGGTCTGGTTGTTTTTTCTCCCTGTGTTTTTGTTTTTCTTTTGTTTTGTTCTTCGGTGTGTTCGTCTGTGTCGTGTTCGTCTGTGTCGTGTTCGTCTGTGTCGTGTTCGTCTGACGACACGTCGGCGGCAGCAGCTGAATATTACGACACTGACGTTAAAATATAAAGTCTTCAGATGTTCAACATGTTGAAGGTTTTAATACAAAGAGGACGACGTCTGACCTGGAGCTTCAGACACGTAGAAACCTGTTTGATTAAATCATCACTGGAAAAAGCATCACACTTGTTTTGTTTAAACCTGCAACACTTTGAAACAAAGACGTCAGTGTTTAAAAAAAAAAAGGTAAATTAATAAACTTTATTCTGTTATAAAACTATCACCTCAGCAGCTCAGAGACGTGTCATAAACTCAGCGTCTGTTGTTAATGATTCAGCTTCTGATTCATCACAAACACTCCAACGTCTGAATTAGTCATTTTATTCTGAAATTTGTTTCCTCATTTACACTTTTTTACTGATCTGAAACAAATCAAATGTTTAACTGTGTAATGTTTATGTTTTAATAAGTCATGTGACATTCGACAGAACCAATCAAAAGGCTCAATTCTTTACTCTCTGCTGCTTTTATTTTGGTAAATTTGGCATCTATTTTTTTTATAGCAGCAGTTAATTAAATTAACATCCTGTCGGTTATTAACTGATGCATCTAAAAGCCTAATTTAATAAGTATTTATACTCAAGTTTTACTCAAGATACAAACTGGCTTTTATTTTGAAGCAGCTACACCCGTTTTTTTTTTTTCCTGCAAGAACTTCAAAATAAAAGCCAAATTTTCAAATCTAATCAAGCCTCCGATCATTTGTTTTTACACACAATGTTCATCTTAAATTAGTTTTTTGTTTCTTTGAACTTGGTAACAAGTGTATTGTTAAACATTACTGTTATTTATTATAAAGTATAAAGTTGTTGGTGAAAACTTTTATGTGTTTTCTCATTTGCTGTTCAATAATTCATGAGGTTTAAAACTTTAAAACCTAAAAGAAAAAATAAATAAATAAATAAATAAACAAAAGTCCAGAGAGACGACGTCAAATCAATTTAAGAGTCGGAGCTGAACAACGAATCGTCACAGACGGATTTAAAAACAAGAATAAACTGTTACTGAGTCAAACTGAAACAAACAGCAGCTTTAAAATGTTTCGGTGTAAAAAATGAAGCGTGAGAAATCAGAGCTTATATAACTCTGACTAATCACACAACAAACAACTTATTTTATTTACAGAGAGCGACCGTAAGAGATGTAATCTCATTTTTTTTTTTTTTAAACTCTGATCCACTGTTTCAATGTGTCGACAGAAACAAAAACGACAGGTTTTTATTTTCGTAAACGAGGAAATCGAAGCGGTAACGGTTCAGAGGTGTTAATCTTGTGAAACGAGCGTCGTTCAGGCTGAAATGAGTTTTATTAAAAAAAAAAAAAAAAAAAATAAAAATAAAGTAAAAAAGGCATGAAATGAAAATAAAATAAAATAAAACATGACTGAAGGAGCATTTTATTATTTTCACAGTTTCCCGGGAGACGTCAGGATGAAATGTCAGAGATGGTTTTTGTTGCTTTTTTATTCTCAAAAAAACAAAAAAAAACAATTAAAGTCTGAGCTCAGAGAAGAGATTTCATCCAGTTACAATAACTGGGATTTGTTTTCATGTTTGTAGCCGTTAATGACCAATCAAAATCTACCGATTAGGAAACAGCTGTTGTGTAATCAAACATGGCAGTCGTCCAATGAAACGCTAACGCTTCGGATTAATATAATTAATATAAATGTGTGACATTATGACGATAAGAGACAGAGTTTGTGTTAAAAAATCCTTCTGGTTTTAACCAGAAATTTGACTTTACTGAACTAAACACGTAATTACACAACAACAGAGCAGGAACGATGAGTCGATCAACAGGAAACGAATGTTTACACAAGAATTTACCAAAAACATTTCACAATGAACCTTAAAGTTAACGTCATCAAATCTTTTTTTATCTGAAAAATCATTGGAAAACTTAAATATGTTCACAATTTTTGAGCCAAAGTGTTTTTTAACTAAATTAACGGTGATTTAACTGATCAACTGAAAATAAATCAATAACTGACGCGATGATGACGACACAAACTTCTTTGTGATCACGAAACGTGATCACGTGAGACACACGTCGGCCATTTTGGAAACTAAACAGACGAGCTGATTGGACAGAGCAGCTGCTGCTATCGACACGTTTTAAAACTAAATATCACCCGTCTGATATAAAACTACTGATAAAACTATGAGAACAAGTTGATTTTCAGCAGCTTAATAAACTGATTTGCGACCAGGTCGAAGTTTAGCTTCGAATCATCGTTGTGTTTGTTTGTTTTTGTCCCTAAAACGACGAGTGTTTTATTAAAAAGTGCAGATCGTCTTTATTTAATCTGTAGTTTAGTTTAAACGAAGCATCTTTTCGTCTTCGCGTCGTCGACGACGTTGTTCTTAAACCGTCAATCTCTGGGATCAGCTTTTAAATATAAATAAAACTTGATCTCACGAGGGCGTTTTAATCAACGGGGACAATAAACCGAGCGCGTTGGTTCATACGACTGAAAGCGAACACCGTCTCTGCTGCTGCTCGTGAACAAACCTGCAGCTTTGATTTCACCGTTTTGTAACAGGAAGTGTGAGGAGCCCGGGGCCACGACTCCCTGATGAGGATGAGGAGGAAACCGCTGAAACGAACGGAGAAAGAACGGAGACGAAGCTGCTGGAATTCAGCGGCCATTTTGGATCCTGAGTCACAGTTTCATTATTCTAACAACAAAATATTATAGAAATGTGACGGATGAATTTCTTGTAGCAGATTCACAGTTTCTGCTCTTTGGGTCAAATCATCTTATTTAGTCAAAACAGGACTTTTGTTTTTGTATAAATACGACAGATAAGCTCCAACACAGCAGATTAATCTGTTTCCTTCTTGTTCCTTTAACTGAAGACGACGACAGGAAAAACTACAACGTTGCAAATGTAATATTCACAAATAACGATTGATTTCATTATCAAATAAAACTGCAGATGATTGAAATAGTTTCAACAGACCAGAAGTTAAAATAGCTACAGTGGTTAAAATTAGGGTTTGCTAATGCTACGCTAACATTTCCTGAGTGTTTGTGATCTGCTAAAGTGGGTCAACGCTGATCACTGATCAGTTTTAAATAAATAAAATAAAAATACCAGAGATCAGAGAGACTTCTTAAAAAATGAATCATTGTTTTATCATAAACATCTGGACGGTCACTGATGAAACTTTAGAGCAACAACAACAGATGCACACATCTCCCATAATGCATTTCAAACAACAAATATAATAAATAAATAACAATAAATCCAACTTTACTCTCAACTTTTATCTTTATTTACATTTTATCTAAACTTTTCTATATAAAATATCAACCAGCTCCTTCAGCTTCGTCTTTGTTTTCTTTTGTTTTGTTTTTTTCACGTCAAAGCCAAGAATGTGTCAGTTCGTCTCACGACACTTTCTGTTTCCTACCGAGGAAATAAATCTTTAAAAGAAAAACACACAGGAGCTCGGAAAAAAAAAACATTGTGTGTGTATATTATAAAATATGAATAAATTAAAATGTTTATCTACACCTGAGATCAGATGGATTTAACGACCTTTAACAACCTGAATATCAGCTAATAGATTAAAGACAACTTAACTTGTTTTATAAATATAAATAAAAGTCTTTGTCTGGACTATTTTCAGCAGTGGATGAATCTGTGTCACATCTCAGTGATGAGTCTCGATGACTCATGAGGAATCAAACTGAACTTGTTCAGTTTCCTCTTCACGTTGAGGAAAAGAAACTATTTTTTTTAAAGATTTTTTTTTTTAAACCATCGTATTCATCCGCCGCCATCATCGCCATCATCACCCGACGAGATAAAAATCAGAGACGACCCGACGGTGAAACGACGGCTGCTGCTGTTTTCTGACACATGAGTCCGTCGCAGCGCAGCCTCCGTGATCCCCCATGATCCTTTGTTTTGGAGCTGGAGGCGAGAAAAGACTAAATTACAGCCGTTTCACACGAAACACGATCCTGAGACGCAACAGCTGCAACACACCGGCGCCGAAAAACAACACGAAATATTATTAAAACAATAAAACGATATAAAACTCACAGCCGATTCGATTTAGTGACGAGTCGATCGATCGGCGACACTTTGAGTTTTAAATCATTAATTATCATTATTTCACTGATGATCTTTTTTTTTAATCAACGTTAAGATTTGCATCAACCTGGTTGATCGTTGATAAAAGTTATTGATCACCACAACTTTTTAATCCAACTAACATCTCAGAACTGAACGATATTTGACACAACGTAGCTTTTTATTATTAAAGATCAGAAACTTTACGATCACGTTTTCATCGTTGGATAATTTGACGACGTTCTGATCGAACCGATTGATCTGATAAAACTGAAACCCAAACCGCCACGTTTTCTCTGATAGACAATCAATAAATACGTAAAAATGTTCAATTTCTTGAGAGTTAAAACGACGGACGATTAAAAAATTTTTAATTTAATATAGAATTATTGATTTCTTTTCTATCCTTTAGCTCATTGATTAATAGAATCGACTCAAAATGAGTCAAAATACATTTCACGTTTGTTAATAAATCTATTGATCCTCGTAACGCGGTTAAACGATCCGATCCTGGTCGATTTTTCTTCTTCGTCGTCGTCTTTTTCCCGGCGACGACGTCGAGCTTCACCGTTTTACAGTCGAAGGGGTTTTGTTTTTTTTCTCCTCTTTCTTTTATATAAAGTGAATTCACATAAAAAAAAAAAAACAGACTCATTATCCACATGAAATAAAAGACTCAGTGTTAAGACGCGGAGGGTGTGGTCGACGCTGCAGCTGCTCTTCATTTACTGCTTCATAGACACGACGAGGAGCTTCACTCATATGTTACATACATATATTATATTTATATATAAATAGATGTGGAGCTCTAGATATATAAATATATACAGTGTGTGTGTGTGTGTGTGTGTGTGTGTGTGTGTGTGTGCAGCTGCTGTGATGTTTGACCACAGTCGCTCTCATCGACCATCACATCATCACCGTCTGCTGCAAAAGAGAAATATTCTTAAATATAAAACCTCACTCTGGTGTTGATCATCTCACACAACCCTGCTCACTTTTTACCCACAACCCCCCTCTCTCTCTCTCCCTCCCTCCCTCCCTCCATCCCCCGTCTCCCCCACCGCTGCTGTAGCTCTGCAGACCAGCTGCAGCAGGACCACGATCAATTTTTAGCAAAGATACCGAATAAATGTCACAGCGGAAAAAATAAACACACAACAACAGCAGCAGCAGACGATGACGACGTTGTCGACAGACTCGGCGACGTTGCGTTTAATGACGTCATCTCCAAAAACATCTATGACACCAAAACTGATCTGAACACACACACATACACACACTTTGTGAAGATGGTGTGTGTGTGTGTGTGACAGTGACGAGAGGACAACACTAAATCACACAAGGTCACAGCTGAATGTCAGAGACGCTGCGTCCACTTCGCAATGCAGGAAGTAAAATTACAGCTTGAGAGAGTGTGTGAGTGTCTGTGTGAATAAAACACATTTAAAATAAAAGTCATGACTCAGTGAAACGCACCACAAGTCTCTATAGAAACATTACAAGCAGCATATAACATTAAATTATCATTAAAAGCCTCCCGACCGAGGCCCAGAGGCTCCGTTAAAGATATTAAAGATTCATTTTGGAGCCGAAATAACGGCCGAGATAAATTATAACACACCACAGATTTAATATAGACTCACACCGCTGCTGTAAATACATCTATATGTGCAATATTACACTCACTACACTAACACTGAGGACTGAGAAGCTCATAATAATAAAGAAGAAATTACCCACCGTGGATTTTACTTTAAAGACAATGTTAACACCTAAAGGAGCATTTATGGATTATTTAATTGGTATTTTATGAGAATATAAGTTACATAAATGATTATTTTACTTATTATGATCAAGTCTCAGTTACAGTCATCGACTAGATACAAGATATTACACATTAACTCAGTGATAACTGTACATTTATATTTAACTAGAGTCTCTATAGGAAATTCACGTTATTTAAAGAGGATTATATTGAATAAAACAGTATAAAATCATAATCTCAGCCTTCATAAGACCTAATGTTATTGATCAATACTGCTATATTCATTTAGTTGTCTTTTTTTAAATTATTTCATAGAATCATCACAAAACCACACAGTTTCCTGTAGAGTTGTTTGTTCTTAAAACTCGACCATAAATAACTTTGTCACCACAACACACAAGTTAAATAACAGACACTGAGATGAGATGAGAACTAACAAACTATATATTTATGGGCAGTTATAAAACTATCTGTACTGATCAATAAACAACATGAGATAAGGGTAAAAGAATAAAATCAAGTGGTTTAAAAATCAATTTGTCGACAATATCGAAGATATTTTCAATTAATATCAGTTTATATAGTTTGAGAAGCGACAATACGACTGTATCTTCTACTTTATTTATGATTTTTTTAATCAGCATGTGACAAACCGAGCCTTGAATTTAATATAATACGAATATTATAACAGTTTTAGTTTGGAAAGACGTGAAGAGGAGGAGATGAGTTAGATATCGAGCTTTAAAGACGTCGTCAGAAACTTTGACGTTTTGGTAAAATAACAAAAGTTAGAACCTCAGTCTGCGTATGAATCACTGCCGTTACAAATGAGATGTTTTTAAGAAATGATTCAAGTTTTATATGTTGTGAGAAAGTAAGAAGAAGAAGAAGAAGAAGATCGGTGAGATAAAAGCAGCGTTGAGCTCAAAAACAACGACACAATGTTAGTTTCATTACAGTTCAACGGCATAAAAAGTTCAGTTCTCAAATTTAAACTTCTTACACTTATTTTTGTTCGATAGATCAATAGATATACAGGCAGACTGTCACCTTACTGTCACAACAGGAAACTGTGATCAACACAAACTTTTGTTATTTTTGTTTTAAAACTGATAAAAATCAATTATTAAACCGCAGCAGATTCATTTTCTGTTCAACGATCGTCACCTACAGGTGAGTTGTGAACAAAAAAATAAATAAAAAATAAAACAGTAAAGTGATTAAGTCACTAACTTTGTTCATATTTAACAGTTTAAACAACAACGACGACCGGTCTGTTGTGAACTTTAGTGGTAGATCAACTGGACGTTCGGAGGAAAAAGACAATAAATCTGTGATCAAAGCTCAAAAAAAACAAATGTTTATAAAAACATCAGCAGGAAACAGACTTAAATCCACCATCTTGTTCACATTTTACAACTGGAAATAGACATTTGTTGCTTTAAAATTAAAGCTGATTGAATAGTTTAGAGAAACTAACTAAAATAAAAAGCTGGAAAATATTTGGTCGACTATAAAAATGTTGTGAAATTCTGTTTTGCCCGTTGAGTCATCACTGAATTCTTTTAGTTAAGGAAAAAAACTACTACAAAGTGAAATAAAAGTAAAAGTATTCTGCTTTTAATCAATAAACTGGGACCTGAGATAAAACAATTTATTGCTTAAAACATTGTTGATCATTTACTTACTGTCACTTCTTCCTTTAAACTGTTGATATTTACACATACAGAAGCAGGAAGGTGTAACAATTTTGATGTTTTTTTGTTTCTATTTGGGGGCAAAATGATTAAATTAAATCACTGTAAAAAAGCTTTAGTGATTCATGTTGTGATCAATAAATCATGTGATTATTAGATATTATTGGATATAAGGGCAGTAAAGATAGAACAAAGAAAAGTAACACGTGAATGTGAGATAAATTCACCCGTTTGCTTTTATTATATATTTTTTTTTTACAAGATGGAACAAGTCGATTCACTTCCTGTCTGTCGACCAATCAGCTCTCGCTTTATACTATAGTTACTGAGAAGAATGAAAGCAGGAAATACGACATTTATCTACATATGACAAACTACAGACGCTGAAATGTTGATTTAAATGATTAAATATGTGTAAATGTTTATAAATAAATGCTTTATGCACTTAGTGGTCAATAAATCTTTTGATTTTTACTTATTTAGAGCAAAAAAAACAAGTTAAAAACTACATTAAAGTGAAATAAAGTTGCTGCTGAGCTGCAAAATGAGACTTTAACGTGTGTTTAACTTAATTATAGAGGGAATATGTGATAATTACAACTGTTATCTGCTATAGGAGAGGTTATATGAATATCATAGATCTCTTTTGTGTGTGTGTGTGTGTGTGTGTTAGTGTGTGTGTGTGTTAATGTGTGTGTTAAGGGGGGGGGGGGGGGGCAGGGCCATGTGAAGCAGTGCTCCAACCTAGTGGTGGAAAAGGAAGGAGGCAGGGCTGAGCAGCAGAGCAGGAAAATAAAAGCCACATAATATAATCTGAGCAGAGAGAGAGAGAGAGAGAGAGAGAGGCAGCGCTGTGTCTGAAATGTGAACACACACTAACACACACACTAACACACACAACAAGAATTTAAAATGGAAACCCTTAATCTGCACCCTGCCTACGTCAGTTCTCGTGATATTTCTGGGAATAATGCAGTTTTTTTAACATTCAGGAAGGAATAAAAAAAAGCTCTGACAAAAAATATCAATAATGAAACAATAAATAAAGATATATAATAAATAAATAAACAAACAAAAACTGTATTGACCTTGGTTATATCCTGTTATTGAAAAAGCTCACAAGTTCAATCCCCCCCCCCCCTTTATCTTCCCCCTCTCAGTCCTCACAACACTGCTGCAATAAATTAATATTTAAACGAAGACTCTATAAAAATATACAACCACCGCTGGAATATTAATACACCCCCATACACCCCCCTCCTCCATATGCCACACACACACAAACGGAGTTATTCTACCAAAATAAAAGACTTTGTTCTGTTTTATATCGACCAAATTAAATATATGAGAGTGTGAGTGAGTGTAGTTTGGAAATCAAGTAACAAAAAAAAAAGAATAAAAAATAAAAAAACTACATTTAGCCTTCAAACACGAAACAACACACACAATATTAACATTCCTCCTTAAACTGTAGCAATTACAGCGGAGACAAAATGTCGGGGGGTGTAAAGGAGAGGAGAGGAGGGGGGGGTTGGATTTGATAATAATATCAATATGCTTCCTATTATGAACAACAACCACAGCTGCTCCACCTAGTCTCTGTCGAAAAATTAAAAAATAATTTAAAAAAAATAATTAAATATCCCGGATCCTTTAATATCACGTCGGTGTCGACATTAATTTTGAAAGTCTGCGGTTAGAAATGAAAAATGTCGAAGCAGATTCGACATTTTTTTTTTTTTTTTTTTTATTTTTTGTATTCGTGTTGAACGATCTTAAGAAGTGAAAAGTTTCCTGTTAATTTCCTGACATATTTGATTTTTTTTTAATATAGATATATATAGATTTTTTTATATTTAAGATAATAATATGTTGAGGCTTTTTTTTTTTTTTTGTGTGTTTTTTTTTTTTTTTTAGTGCCGGGTGTGGGGGTTGGTAAGCCAAGAAGGAAAGAAGAAGAAGAAAAAAGAAAAAAAAAAAAAAAAAAAAAAGCTAGGACTTGTCGACACGACACACAAAGAAATTAATCATTAACGTCGCGAGGAAAATATCAGAAATATTAATAAAAAAAAAAAAAAAGTAGGAAATGTAACGTCTATCGCGCGAGGCGACAGCTCCAGTTCGATGTCACCACCGAACGTTCCACTCTTCAAAGCGCCGGTAAAAAAAAATGAATAAAATTAAAATATCTGCGGTTTATTTTCCACATTATACACGAAGGAGGAAGAGACACGGTGACAAAAAAAAAAAAAAAAGTTGAGGCCGGTTGAATAAAGTTGTAATTGCGGAGTCAGACTCTATACTGCCCCCCACCACCACCTCCTCCACCACCACCACCACCACCACCTCCTCCTCCTCTCCGGAGCCTGGGCTTTGGTTTGATATGTGGGGGGAAAACAATCAATACGACACAGGCAGAAGTAAAATGAAATAAAAAAAAACACCGAGTCCGGCTGCGATCCGCGGCGACACACGGTTAAATCATAATATCTCCGTCAACAGGTCACAATAACAAGCGGCGCCGAGCGATAAAAAAAACATATTAATATAGAAAATGATTTAGTTTTTTTTTTACCTGTATTGCATTGTGCTCCATTGCAGTCCCTGCATTCCCTCTCTGAGGCCCCTCTCCGGTTACACCGCCGGGACTCGCCGACACACAAACAAACGCACCAGAGAAAGAAAAAAAAAAAATAAAAGCCTGCCCTTTTTTCTCTTCTTTTTTTTTTCTTTTTTTAGTGGAAATGGGACAGGATCTAGGTGTGGCCAAAGTTTGCCACAGAGTCCAACTTAATGTTAAAGTGAAACGGCAGTTGGAGCATCTTTAGCTTTGGTGTTGTGACGTATTTCCGCCTGAAACGGAATACGAGGCGGGGCTTAACCGCGGTGGGGGCGGGGCTTAGAGGAATGGCACCCGGGAAGAAGTAAACACACATATATATATATTTTATACTTTAATTAAATTATCACAAGTACTTCAATCATCAAAGTATTACCACTAACATACACATATGATACCAAAATAAAAGCATCTGTGTGACTTTCACTTTTAATTTGCGGTCGGTTAATTTAAATAGGCAAATTTGTTGCAAAATAGCAACAGTTTGTGGGTAAATATATAAATATAGTGCAGTAAAAATATAAAATATAGATGACATATTAATATACCCCAGTAAATTAAAGTACATAAACAACATACATCCTTAAATGTATATTTAAATAAAGTCTCACAGATTAAAGTATTCAAATATTTTATGTATTAACGACATAAACATAACAAAAAGTACAAAATAAGTGTTTATTGTTACATAGAGTAGTATATTACACAATTAAAACATAAGTAATATTACTGATTACATCATATATCCTCCAGGAATCAGTCAAAATGCATATGAGTCTATAATAACACATGATAATTGATTTGTTTATTGTATTATTTTATCACTTTTCTGAATTTGAAAACTGAATAGAGATAGTACAGCCAGTAGTACAGTAACTAGTACTGTCTGAGCAGTAAGACAGTGCAGATACTATTCTTCAGATGTGGTGGCGTTTAGATATAAAGTAGATCAAAGTACAACTTCCTTAGAATTGAGCATAATTGCAGTAAATGACTAAATGTTCGATTCTACCAATAAATAAAAGTATTCAAATGTTTTACTTAAGTAAAAGTAGCATTACCACGATATAGTCATGCATTTTAAAAACAGTACTAGTTATTATGTCGTATAATCACTTTATATTGTTTCCAGGAATCAATCAAATAAAGTAGTAAAAAAAAAAACTGAAACACTTCAGTAATTTATCCCACAATTGTAACAAAAAAAGAAACATGTGTTGAGACAATAACCAAAGTAAAAGTAAAATGTGTGTTACATTAATGTTCCAGCTTCTTAGTTTTACTTTCTCTTCCGCATGAATAGTAACATCTGATATGATGTATTTGTTTATTATATATTGATGTATAAAGTACATGAAATAAAAATACACAGTACAAAGTACAAATACCTCCAACTATCTATTATATTGATATTTGCTTTGTTTAATGTTGTTGTTGTTCATGAAACAATAAAATCACTGAAATAAACTTTTGACTAATAAACATCTAAGTTAAAGATGATTTAAGATGAAATATTCGACATTTTATAGGATATTTAATAAAAAGTGATGATTGTTAGTTCATGTGTGTTTGTTCTCATAAACATGAATTAAATAAACCTATAATTTAATATGTGTGAATCAGTTTAATCAATGTTTGTTGTTGTTTTTTAGAAATAAACTGATTTGGCATCAGTTTGTAATGACAGCATCCAACCACTAGGGGGGCGAGGGGGAGGTTAAACGACTGGTGACGTCATAGTCTTTTATACTGTGGTCAGCACCACGTGGGGGTGCAAGACTTCTGTTATCACCTTTCATCTCTCCACAGGGAAATATTAATTGAATGAATTTGAAACTATGTAAATATAAACATAAAGGAAGAAAACAAGAAGTAGCTTTTGTTAATAATGTGTGTAGTATTTCATAGAAACAAATATAAAACAAATATTTGACCAAGGTAAAGAGATGTTGTTGTTTCTGTGTCAAACTGGATTTCAAATTAAAACTTCACTGGAAATATATGGAGAATTGTGCCAACAAGTCATTCACTTTCTATTATGATTTGATTAAACGTATTAAACATAATTGTAATTAAACGGTGATGACGTTGGTTCGTTTAAACAGCTTTCAGTATCTTTCAGTGTATATGAAAAACAATCAGCAAGTTGCAGCAGACTTCCCAGCATGCATTTCTGTCAGAGCGGAAACTCCCCAGAGGCTGTTTTATAGTTTGAATAAAAAAATGTCCACTCTCTGGAGAGTTGATGTAGCTGAGTAAATCAAAATATGACATATCTTTTATATATTTTATTCTCAGTATTGTCTCTTAGAGAATGAAACTACACTTTGTATATTGTTTTATTTGGTAACAATAAATTATAGTATAGTAATGTGGCCGCTCTTTAATCAAAATCACAATCAGAAAAATCTCATCAGCACGTTTTTCCTCAAGGTCATACAATGTTTACAAAATGAGTTATTCCAGTTCTCTCAATCTCCCCAATGATCCACTGTTTCTAAATCTAAATAGCAGCAGGAACAAGTAAATATTTTATCATTACATTAAAGCACCATTAAACTGGTCTGATGGGAACGTCGATGTGTCGTTGGAACAGAAACTGAAGCTCGTCTTGCAGCTTCAGTCTTTGTTTTGTTTTTACAGTGTTTTGCAGTTAATCTGTTTGTCTCTGTGCATTAGAAGTGTCATATAATGAAAGTGTGGCTTCAATTTGACAAAATATATGTGGCAAAATGTGTTAAACACACAAATAAATAAGTACTAAAAGATCAGAAACAATCGAAATCAACAACTTTTTTTTTTCGATCTTGCTGAACCTTAGAGGTTTGTAAAAGACCTGTAGAACCTCCTTAATGACCTAATATGATTCTCCTAAGGACGACTAAGAGCTAGGACGTCTTACAAAACCACTGAAACCTCCTAAAGCATCCGTATGGATCATTACAACTTATCAACATCCTCCAAAATGTTAGGATGAGAAAAAACATGGTTAGACTACTACTATGACCTTCTAAAAACACTGATAAAATCTTCAGGAGAACATCACCACTGACTTGTAAACAACTTCAACCCAAACAACCTCAGGAGCCTTATCACCAATTCCTAAACCTCCTAAACCTCCTAAAACATCAGTAGAATATCTTCAATGATTCAAACATTTATGTTACCACCATAACAATCTAAACAACAATCTAACAATCTTCTAGATCCATGTCTGTGACCACCAAAACTTCCCAAACTACAAGAGAAAAACAGTAAAATATTATCATTGACCATTAGACCCCAAAAAGTTCACTAGCTAAAGCACTACTAGACCAGCAGAACTTTCTTCATGACTAATAAAATCACCCAACATCATCTATCAAACACCTAGTCAACCACTTAAATGTTTTATAATATCCCTAGAGAAATCTAAAAGGCCTATAGAACTTTCTCATTGATCACTGAACCTCAAAAGACCTAAAGAAACTAACAGAACCCCTAAAACCTCATCATCACTTAAACCTTGAAAACAAACTTCTAGACTACGACCCAACTACAGCCCAAACAACCCCCAGAACCTCATCATTAACTACCGAAACTTCCAAATCAATAAGTACAACCTAATCATTGACACGCAGAACCTCGAAAAGACCTCTAGAAACTCCTTACGACCACTATTAGACAACCAGAACCTCATAAAGGACCTTTCCTAAAGGAAGATTTTATAACTGACCACTAAAACTTCTAAAACAACAAACAGAACCTTGTGATTGAACTATATAACCTCCAAATACCCACTAATGACTACAGAACCTCATCACCAACCTTTATAACCTGTTTAAGAACCTTGAGGATCTTGTCATTGACCATTAAAACTACATATGATAATTACATCCAAGACCTAGAGGACCGCTACAGCCTCTTAAAGGGACACCAGAACCTGTTTAATGACTTATAAATCAAATAAAACATCTAAAGAACAAAAAAAACATCTGTGGAACATCAAACTACATCCACTAAATTATAAAGAACCACTAGAACCTTATCACAGATCACTAAAACGTCCATAGACCTGGACCTCTAGAAACCTGTACCTAGAAAACCTTCCCATCAACCCCTGAAACATCCTAAACCATCTTAGAAACATCTTAAATAAACTAGTTCTCTGTTCTGTAAATAATTTATTGATGTGGTGACTGAAATAAAAGGAACATAAAGTCAGTGAGACATTGAATAAATGGTATATTATGCAGAATAAAGCAGTTGTTTTTATTAATACACAGTGTTTGTGAACAGTTTGTATTGTTACAGCTGTTGACTAATATATCAACGAATTCATAAATATGCAATAAACATAATGGCTCTCAGTGAGGAGGGGGGGGTTAGTGTATATAAAAACTGCTGTTACCAGCTGTGTCCAGCAGGGGGGAGGAAGCACGTGTCAGTTAAAACCTCCACCAGGCTGAGCTGACCCCCCCTCTACCCACCATGAGGCTCCAGCATGACATTCATGTAGCGGCAGGCCCCGACTCAAACCCTTGGATCAGACTCTGCAATAACGAAGTCGGCCTCGTGTTTGCTCTGCTCCACTTTGTTCCACAAGCCTGAAAACTTGTTTTGATTTGGTGAAACCTCAAGGTCAAAATAAACAGAGGCTCATGGGAAACAAACGCAGAAATGTCAGCTGTTATTAAGGCGGATTTCAGGCTGGCAAACAGGCGTGGAGATGTTCAGAGGCCTCACTCGTAAAAGAAAACACGATACGAGAAATAAAATTCAACTGGAAATAAAAGTCTCACTGAGGATTTATCATCCAAATGTGGTTAAAGTAGAGAAAGTAAAACTAATAACTAATTGTTAAATAATAAATGTATTCCGCTAAAAATCCCTGAAAACTTTAGTATTTATTACACTGGTGAAAATACAAAACTACATTCAGAAGAAAATGTATATCATGTGTATGTGGGTGGGGCTGGTTTTGAACCACAGTTCATCCAGTCCGGTGGTTCCCACCCTGAGGGTTGTGGCCCTTCACAGGGTCATCAGATAAAACTGAGGGGTCATCGGGTGATTGATGGGAAAAAAATAGAAGAAAAAACAAACATTTTATTTGTGTCTCAATAAAAATAAAATGAAATTCAAATGAAATTTAATAATTTTTTCCCAAGTTCCACAAAATTTCAGTGAATATTCTGTCGTTTTCTTATAAATATGTTGAGTTGAGATGTTATTTGAGTGTTTTTTTGTCGTATCAACATTTTTTCTAGACGTCAAATATTAATCTCAGCTCTAAAAAGCCGTCACACTTTTCTCTAATCTTTGTTTTTTTTTTTGATATAAAATATTTGGACTGAAACATTTGTTAAAATGAAACACGTCAAACGATTGGTTTCTTGTGAATATTAAAAATTGTACCTGCTGCTTTGATCTATAAGTTTAGTCTAAGAGTTTAGTTTTATTTCTGAAAGTTTTTATCTGTACCAAAAAAAAGTGACAGAGAGATGTGATTTGTGATTTTACACACAAACGATGGGACAACGAACGGATCAAACACCACAAACCAACCAAACTCAGCCCAGAACAGAGGATGTTTGTGAATAAATAAAAATGACAACTGGTCTAAACATGGAGGTCAACAGAGACTGGTTCAGAGGGATTAGTCGAGGTTCACTCATCTCCACATCGACGTCAGTGTTTCACAATAAAAGCCTCTAAACAGATGGAAACAAACCGTTTTCTGCTTCAAACCACTATGAGGCTTTTAATGTGAAACAGATGGAGGAAGCAACAAAACAACAAATTCATTAATTAATCACAGCCTGTGATTTAGAGTCGAATTGTGTTTTATGAATCAGGGCCAATAAAGATTTAACTGGTTCTCACTGGTAAACTGGAAAATAAAAAGTAAAAGATAAACTAATAATGAAGCAGTGAAGTTTCACAGCAATTATATGGAAACTTTTATAAAATATGTTGGTTATTTTCTCAAAATGGCGCCAGGGGGAAGAGTCACGTGTTTCTGGAAAATTAATGACATTAATATAAACGATGAGTTGTGGTGCAGACGCTTCATTCAACGCTGATTAAGGTGTTAATCCCACATGAGGTCAAATTGTTTCTCTCATGTTTCCCATCAACTTCGACCACAGAGATTTTTTCGTTATGTAAACGTGTAAATCAGAGGCTGTGCTACAAAGTGTTGCTGCTGCTTTGTCTCACATTCAAAGACCAGAAACGGCTCATTAATCGGCTCTGGCTTCAGGCCTCGCAGCTCTAGCTGCTGTTTGTTTACTGAGTCTCATTTGCAGCAAACGTTGGAGATCGTAAACATCTGACATCTCGCCAGCACCTTCCTCTTTATTTCTCTTTTTTTTTTTTCCTTTTTAAAAGCTGCAGTGCACACAGGCGAAGCGTTAATAAATATTATATACTGCTGCTGCTGCTGACTTTCATCATCCCCCTCCTCCAAATAAAAAGTGAGCAGCAGCAGCAGAGTGTTGGTCGGACGCTGCAGCAGCAACACGATGACGCTCTGCAGCAACACATTGAAGCTGCAGCTGCTGCACTTTGTCTCCTGCATGTGACTCAGATTGATGTTTTTCCTCAGTGGATGTGACGTGAGTGATTAATCAGCACAGGAACTATTTACGCCCTTATTCTGAAAATCATATAAGCAAGAAATAATCTGTTTTACATACAGTCACACAGATGCTGAAGGTCGACACTGTTGTGTCTGTATCATTAGTATCATGTTATTATGTAGTAAGTGTACTATTATAATCAAAGGTTTTTCACATTAGAACAATATATTTCCATGTTAATGTGACATCTTGTTAATATGACATCTTGTTTCAAAACAACTGGTGGTGACGGGTGTTCCAGATCAGCATATTCATCATTTTTTCTGAACAACAGGCCGAAAATGATGAATCTGCTGATCTGAAACCCTTCATCACCAGTTGTTATAAAACAAGACGCTGGATAAGTCGTGTGAAACAGTGTTTTTTAATAAACTCTCAGTTCACTTGTGCAGACACCCTGCGAAGTCTCCAGTCTGTTCACACGCACAGATTAATATGATTTTATATCTCTACATAATTAAGAAAAAAAAAAATACAGGAATTCCTTCCGTTCCACCCAGACGCCGACTATTTCCTTCGATCTCAAGTCATATTTATTTTAATGTTGTTTTTTCCAGTTATTTCAGATTAAAGTGTTGGTCTAGTAATTTGAACTCAGAGTCTATTTCACCATAAATACAAGTCAAACACACCCTCAAGAGATATTTTACGTTGGTTGAGGTAATATCGAGTTTGACCAAATAGTTAACAATGAAAGTAAGTGGGGCAGTCAACCAAACGTATCTAAAGTGTCATGTTTTAGCAGCAGATTCATCATTTTTCTGAACAACAAGCCGATATGTCCATGATAAACGAGGAAAATGTTGAATCTGCTTGTTATAAAACCAGACGTTTGGGTAAGTCTTGTAAAACAGTGTTTTTAATAAACTCTCACTTCACTTACTAAGTCATCAGTACTTCAGTTTATGTGTAGGGACCCTATTCATGCTACTGCTGAAGTCAAGTGATATTTTGAGCTTTATTAGTGGTTAAAAAATGACAATTTAGATACATTTGGCTGACTGCCCCATTTACTTTCATTGTTAACCTGGTTGTGAAAACAAAAGACGGTCAAACTCAATATTACTTCAACCAACGTAAAATATCTCTTGAGGGGGAGTTTGACTCGTATTCATGGTGAAATAGACTCTGGGTTCAAATTACACCAGACCATTACTCTAAGAAACAAACACAGAAGAGCCTCTTTGGGGCCCCCTGGTGGCCACACAATTCCTTCCCAAGTATTTATTCTGTGAAACCCTCAGGGCAGGTTCTGCTAGCATTAGCATGCTAACATAGCCTCTTCTACCTTTTGCAACATATTTATTTACATTAAATAAAATCCACCATCTTCCCTCAACATCAACCAATCAGCTGCTGTTTCCTCGAGCATAACAGAAGCTGATTGGTCGACTGCTGCATCTTTTTATTTCAAAGGTAAATATATATACTTTTAGTTATTTATTTTTCTAATTACTGTATAAAATTGTATATATTTTCTCATTTTATCAAGATAACAAATAAACAATCTAACGTTTTAATGTTTTTATTGTTTCAGAATAAAACCAAACCCTCATCAGCTAAATGTGTGCAAATCAAAAACATGACCTGTGAGGTCACAGTGACCTTTGATCTTTTTATCACCAAAATAGAACAATTTCATTACTTGAATCTAAATGAAGGTTTGTAGATAAATTTGAATAAAATCACTAAAAGTCTAAGTGAGATGTTACAAATCATGAAAAGTGGTTGATATTGTCAGGTGATCTGAACTTTTTAAAATGAATTAAGACGTAAAATTAATTTAACAATTGAATTTATCACATAAACAACAACAAACACTGGAGGTTGTTTACCTTCAGTGATCAACAGAACATACAATTGTTGATAAATGATACAACTGTAAAATAAAAACTGTTTTTGTTTCATGTTTTTATATAATTTGTATTGTATGTATCATTTCACCATGTTTGGGACTTTTCCTGTTGTTGTTGTTACAAACTAACACAAACTACTTTGCAGTTTAATAACAAGTGATTGAGTAAAGTAATTAGCTGCACATTTTAATGCCTCAACAACTATAGTCCGGTGATAAAATGTATATTATTAATCATGTAGATCAACTTTCACTGATGATAAAAGGAAACAATGTCAATATTTCAATTGAAAAAACAAAAAGAACTTTTGACCAGTGCTGCAGATGTTAGCATGCTAGCCAGCTAGCTCCAGAGTGTATTCAAAGATGGCCGACATGTCAGCTCCCACAAAGTGAAGCCAAAGCACCTGTATCGCCCCCTGGTGGCCTGATACATTACATGTCATAAACCCCAACCCCCTCCTCTTCAGCAAATGGGCCTAATGACATCAACTCTAAGATGTCGATGATTGTACCTGAAACATTTTGACACGTCTTTCATCTTTATAAATACTGGTCCTCTCTTGAAATACCACTTTCCACCTCTAGAGGCAGTAGTGAGTCTCAGAGGACATAGTCAAACGTCTTGTAAACAAAAAACAGGAAAGAAAAATGGCAAGTGACCGTCACCACCAGCAGGAAATCACGTTGGACGGCGAAGAAAACGAGCTAACGTTGATGTTGCCTTCCAGCGTTTGGAGAAGAAAGGAATTCATTCTGCTGTTGAACTCAGAACATTTTGTTATTTATGTAACAAGAACAAAAATACAACATATGTAAATTCTTTTTTTAAATTAATTTTCTACGCTATGTGCATTTAAAAAAAAACAAAAACAAAACAAGATTTAAAACTGTTTCTTTGAAGCCTAAATGTCCTCTCTGCTTGATTATTTATCTTCATCCTCGTCCTCGATGTCTTCGTCCTCACCGTCACTGTCCTCTAACAGTCGGGACTGAAGCGCCAGCCGTTGGGCCACGGCCGTCACCATGGCGGCGCCCTTCCCGCTGCCGTCCTCCGAGACGAGGAAGCTGATGGTGCACTTGGGGGCGAGGATGCGCACGGTCTCCTGCAACTCCTGGCTGAAACTGTGAAGACAGAGGAAGAAAAATTAGTCCGACTGAAATGATCTTAAAGCATCTGAATTTTATTTAAAAGAAATTATTATATATCATATTGATCGACAGTAGCTTAAAGGGGGCGTGTCCGATTGTTTAATTGACAGTAACAATTTACCATGAAACCAAACAAAATAAAACTAAACTAAACTCAGAGCAACTGATTCACGGAGCATTCGTTGTCTAATATAATTTAATTTCAGTCAAACTTTAAACCTTTTACATCCTGGAAAAATGTATCACACATTCAAAAGGAAATGACACAGGAGGAAATAAAGTGACGGGACTTTTAAACAGTGTGATGGTGTTTTCTCAACATTCTGCACAAAGGCAGGAAGTGTGTTAATGTGTCAACACCCTGCGAAGTCTCCAGTCTGTTCACACGCACAGATTAATATGATTTTATATCTCTACATAATTAAGAAAAAAAAATACAGGAATTCCTTCTGTTTCACCCAGACGCCGACTGTTTCCTTCGATCTCAAGTCATATTTATTTTAATCATTAAATATGGAAATAAATTCACTGTTTATGTTGTTTTTTTCAGTTATTTCAGATTAAAACGTTGGTCTAGTAATTTGAACTCAGGGTCTATTTCACCATAAATACAAGTCAAACACGCCCTCAAGAGATATTTTACGTTGGTTGAAGTAATATTGAGTTTGATCAAATAGTTAACAATGAAAGTAAGTGGGGCAGTCGGCCAAACGTATCTAAAGTGTCATGTTTTAGCAGCAGATTCATCATTTTTCTGAACAACAAGCCGATATGTCCATGATGAACGAGGAAAATGATGAATCTGCTGATGTGAAACACCCTTCATCACCAGTTGTTATGAAAACAAGACACTGGTTAAGTCTTGTAAAACAGTGTTTTTAATAAACTCTGGGTTCACTTACTAAGTTATCAGTACTTCAGTTTATGTGTAGGGACCCTATTCATGCTACTGCTGAGGTGAAGTGATATTTTGAGCTTTATTATTGGTAAAAATGACAATTTAGATACGTTTGGCTGACTGCCCCATTTACTTCCATTGTTAACTATTTGACTTTGAAAATAAAAGATAGTCATATTCTATTTTGCTTTGACCAATGTCAAATATCTCTTGAGGGGGAGTTTGACTTCATCCTCTGTCTTACTTGGGATGTTTCCTGTAGACCGTCCCGTCCACCCCGACCGTGGTCTTCAGGTGGTCCAGCCCTCGGTTGACACGGATGCGGTTGGCGAGCGTCACCAGGGCGGCGGCGCAGAGTCGAGCAGAGCGTGAAGAGATGGTGTCACAGACCAGACGCACCACACGAACGTCGACTGCATTAAACTTCAGACCCAACGTGGTCAGAATTTTCTCTCCGTTTGTCAAACCGACATCCTCCCTGGAACAGAGACGCAGACAGGAAGTGAGGACAAATACTGGGAATAAAAACTTCCTTTTCCATCAAATAAAAAAATTTTTAAACATCACATCAGACAAGACTAGTTGGATCACTCACTCTTCTATCTCAGAGATGAATTTCGTCTCGAATTTACCAGGCGTCTCCAGCATCTCTGACGTTTGTCCGTCAAACAGCAGCTTGTCTTTCGTCATCTTCAGCAGCACCAGACGAACAATTTCTCCCAGATACATCCCACTGATCATCTTCTCAAAGCTGCAGGAGGAAACATGATGGCAAGATGATGAACATGATGACAACATTTGCTCTGCCCCCTGGTGGCCAAATATTATTTAAAGCAGCCCCAAAATTACAAGGCTTTTATTTGTTCAATTTATGTAAAACTGTACACAAAGATGGCTGTCTGAACGCTCCTCTAAAACAAAAGCAAAACATCTGGATTGCCCCCTGGTGACTGACTGCGGGGTAGGTCTGAAACACAGCACTCTTCCATGTTGGCAGACAGGACAGCGATAAAATAGCAGTGTTTGTATCTGGGACATTTTTGTTTATCTTTGTTTTTGTACAGTGGGAGGACGTGCAGTTGTGTCGACCTTTATATACAGTTATCAACCAACTTATTATGACTTGTTTCTACAAATATTCAACAATATAAAACAGAGAAAATTAGCCAACCCTGAAATTTATTATTATTCAAGAACTATAAAAGCATTTTTTCCAGATGATCGTCATGCGTACGTGTGGACGCCGGGGTTGATGGACGTCTTGTCCACCACCACATCAAACTCAGTCTGAATGTCTCTCAGGGAGCCGTCGTCTCCGAAGCCGCCCCACTCCGTGTTGATGCACATCCGCCCGGCTTCACCCTCCACACGTTTTACGTTCTTCATCTCCTCCATGTAGCAGGCGTTGGTTCCCGTTCCTGTAGAGAAGAGAAATACGATGGGATTAAACCAGAGGTTTTCTCTTTGGCTCAACTGACGTCTCGACATGTTCAAACTTGACAAAACCTGTTTTTTTTACAGGGATCTAGAGATGACTGAGGAAGATACTTGTGATTGTTTAAGATGTTATAGTTTAAGATGTTTTAGAGGGAAATTTCTAGACGTCCTTTAGTTCGTTCTGTATTATTCAGTCCTAGTGGTTCTTTAGGAGGTTGTGGAGGTTTTTAAAGGTGTTTTAGAGGTTTTAATGACCACCAAGAAGGTTCTACGTGTAGTTATGGAAATTTTAGTCATCAATGACGAGGTTTTAGAGTTCCTTACAAAAGTTCATGGGGATGTTAGGAGCTTTTAGGAAGTTAAGAAGTTTTAGGGCCTAAAAAATCCTGGTAGTCCCTCAGAAGATCTCTAATGGGTCTTGAGGAAGTCCAGGTGGTTCTGTAGTTTCTGTTTGTCTCTGTTTTCCAGCCAAGGAGATTTTCAGAGAAAAATAAAAACATTAAAAAATTGTGTCTTGACCATAAGATGAGATATGTAATAATAGATTAAAATGTTAACACACAAGAAAAATGTCTAAAAATGGCGTTTTGACACGTATCAGGTTTTGCCCCAGTGTCTTATGGGATTTTTATCATATGTTAAGGCAGAAATAAGGACACAACAGTCAAACCTACTTCCATCTCCAACAACACATACAAACAAACAGGTGTGATATCATTTCCAGAGGGAGGGTGTTTTTTTATTCCAGCAAGATCTGGAAAACAAATTATCTCAGAGAGAGAAGTGAACTGTGACAAAACCTCTGATTTTAAACATATGATGTCCTGTGAAGCTCAGTAACATGAGAGGATACTGTTCTCCAGAAGAGAGAAGAACGGCCTTGTGGGTAATGAGGGTGGGACAATGAGGTGGTTTGTTTATCTTAGTGGTTGTATTGTGTCTCTTTATGCTTGTTCTGTACCTATTTGTTGTTATTTTGTGCCTCTTTGTGTTTGTAACATGTCTCTTTGTGGTTGTTTTGTGTCTTGTTGTGGTTATTTTGTGTTTCCTTATGGTCGTTTTACTCTGTGTAAAGCAGCATATGAAACATGAACAAGCAGTGAATCTCCATCCTGAAGTTTTTTTTTTTATTCTTCTTACCTATGATCATGCCAATCTCGCAGCTCTGGTCCCTGTAGCCGCAGCTCATCATTGTGCCGACTGTGTCGTTCACCATAGCAACTGAACCGATCTCATAGTCCTACAAAGACAGAGAGAGAAAGAGAGACGAGTGTGAAGTGTTTGTCTTCATTTCATAATCTGAACACCAAATAACCTGCACACACACACACACACACACACACACTCACTGGACGAGTTAAAAAAGCTTAATTAATTCAATCAAACTGTTCAATGATTGATAAAAAAAAAAAAAATCTGCTAAATATGTTTTCTTTAAAATCACAACATATCGTGTTTGAGACTGACTCCTCTCCTGTGAATCGCCTCCTTCAGCAGCTTCACCACATCTTGTCCTTCCACACCGGAGCAGTTGAAACCTTTAGTCCAGCGGATCAGGATGCTCTGAGTGAAGAAACACACATTTAAATATGAAAATGAATCAAACCTGTTTCAGCGTCAATGACGTCAACTCTGGGCTTCATTCAACAAACTTTTCTCACATGAGCGATTTAACAAACTCACGTAATAAATCACTCGTTTCTGCCTCGTGGGTGTTGTTCTTTGCGTTTGTGATATTTGATTGTTTACATTGTGACTGGTCTTTAAATCAACATGTAACATGTAATGAACATGTGGAAGTTTCATTCAGAAGATTTTCATATTTCATATTTAAGTGTTTGTTTTTGTGGTACTCATTTTGGCCACAAGATGGCGAAGTCAACTGACTTCAGTTCAGTTTGATGTCAGATATTATTTCTGTTTTGTCTTCAGTGTTTCTCTCCCTGAAATGAGTAAAAGTCTGTTGTAGTTTTATATTTTATTTTATTTTGTTCTGGCTTCATTTTAAAGAACCTTTTTGCCTTCGTGTGACTCATGACAAACAACAACAACAACAAGAACTAAAACTAAAACAAACTGAACTATTGAAAGGTTTGATTCCCCTGATGCTGGAGTGTCTGTTTGTGTGTGAGACCTTGTCGATTTCTTTTTGTTCGCAGGGGAAGGAGAAGGTGAAGCCCAGAGGAAGAGTGTGTCCCTTCAGATCCTGAGAGTCGAGGAATTCGGCGAGACAGGCTGCGATGTGGTCGAACAGCTGGACAGAGACAAACACAGATGTTTCTTTTTAAAGCTTTAAAATCCAGAAACACACGATAAACCTCACTCACTTTTAAAAAAAAAAATTCCGTCATTCCCTGCATTTCTCTACAGTTTCTACCTGGTCTCCGGTTCCCAGCATGATTTCCTGTGGGATGGGGCAGATCTGACTGTCCATCTTCAGCACCCTCTGCTCCTCTTCCACCACACGAACGTGAAGAACACGGAAGTTCGTTCCACCGAGATCCAGAGCCAGGAAGTCGCCTTTCTCTGCCAGAAGAAACAGCAAACATCAGTTGGTTCAAGTATCATGTAACTTCCCGTCTGTTGTTTTAGAGCGTATCACTCTGACTGGTTCATATAAAAGCTTCTTACCTGTCCCGTCCGGCGTGGCCCTGACGAAGGTGGGCAGCATCTTCACTGGTGCCCTGTGATGCGAATGTTTCCCCAAACCTCGGATCAGATCCCTCCTCAGTCGAGAAGAAATGTCCTGCAGTTTCTCCAGAGACAGATGGAAAGGCTCCATGTATTTCTGCACCTGTAGAGACAGAAACACAACACAGTTAGTTCAAAAGAAAAGTATAAAAAAGAATCATATGAATAAATAAGAGAAAACCAAAGTGAAGGAGACACATGAAATGTCATGTCTTTGTCCACAAGGTGGTGATGTTTCCTCAAACTCAGAAGGTGGCGCATTTGGTTCAGACCACAGTCTGAGCATGTGTGAGCAGATATAAATTACAATTTACACACAATTTACTCTGTGAGGAAATAATTTCACAACAATT
Source organism: Polydactylus sextarius (assembly GCA_016801845.1). Classification (NCBI taxonomy): domain Eukaryota; kingdom Metazoa; phylum Chordata; class Actinopteri; family Polynemidae; genus Polydactylus; species Polydactylus sextarius. The sequence goes on from CM028914.1 coordinate 4,045,611, forward strand.
TGGGATAAATGAAAAGAACCGCAGACAATCCCTTGTATGTGTTCACATACTTGGCCAATAAAGCTGATTCTGATTCTGATTCTGAAATATTTGAAGCCCTGGTTTTTAACAAAGACAAAATGTAAATTAAGATGTTTGATTTTAAAGTTTGACAGAATGTTTGTTTGATGTTTTGATACGGTTTTTAATCTTTGTTGTAGTTTGTGATCTTTTTTGGTCATTTTGAATCTATCGTCACTTGAGGCTTTAGTTGTTACGAGTCTTTGGTTGTTTTGAGGGTTTGTGGTCTCTTTGAGTCTTTCTGATCATATGAGTCTTTGGTTGTTTGAAACTTTGTGTTCATTTGAGTCTTTGTAGTCACATGAACTCTATAGACTCGCTGAACCTTCAGCCATTTGTATCTTTGGTCTTTTGATAATTCAGAGTTTGATACAGTCTTCTTGTCATAATGTATTCGCCTGTTTTCCCAGAATTTCACAGTCTGTTCGTATCAACAGAAACTCAAAGATTGTGGTGTTTACACCGTTGTGTTACTAATTGTTGGATCGTGCAGGAAGAGGCCTGGCTGGTACAGCATGTAATGATCCTCTGGAGATGGCAGCAACAATTCACATTTCTCTTCCTGTTTCCCGCCTCAGTCGAAGCTGGAAAAATACTGACGAATTTTTTTAAAAAGCTGCAGCCAAACGACGTTTACAGGTGATACAGTAACAACGTGATCACGCCTGCAGAGCAACAAAACAAAGCTGCTGTAGAAACATTTTTCTTCTTCTTTTTTTTTTGTTTGTTCTGGTCTATCTTCACATTATCTGATTACAGGTGTTGATTTGACTCAGATCATTTTACACATTTTATTTTTGATGACACACGTTTCTTAAATAATCCTCTTGTTCTTTCTGTTGCTCAACAGCCACAAACATGTTGCCACATCACCGACTAAAGGTAGAGAATCACATTTGAAGGTCGTGACTCAGTCTGTTTCAATGGTGGAAAGTTTGAATTTCTACTTCTACTTCACTAATGAACTCATGACTTCATCCTTCTTCTTTTACTCACATGAAAATGTCGTAAAGTTCATGTGTCACGTGACACATTATAGTCAAATATTAAGCTAAATCTTTAAATAATCAAATCAAATAAAGATCAGTCTGACTTTTTAGATGTTTATCTCATTACACATATAAAATATCATAGATACGATGCTGCTGTTTTCACACCAGTGACGTAATTTCTAGCTTTGATATTAAAAAACGCGTCACTCACATGTCAATCATGATGTTTTTATGATATAAATAGAATTATAATTAAAACCAAACTAATCAGAAACATCAAGACTTGAACAAACATCAGTTTGATAACGACCCAAAATGACAGAAATAAAATACTTATTTAACGTTAATGTTGATGTTATAATGCGATAAAGATGTTTTTAACTCTAATGTCTAATGTAACATCTTCAAACATGTTGTTTTGCCTGAGAAGTTGTTCAAGTGCTTCTCTATTGATCAAGTAAATGTTGTTAATCCGTGTATTTGTTTCGTTTATTCATTATTCCGTTTCCAAAACAAAAACAAAAAACAATTACTTGTTTTTTTGTTTTTAAAACCAAAATGAAAAAATGAAAAATCTATGTAGGTATGTAACTTCTCTTATCTAACGTTATGTCTACTGAATGTCAACGTTAATATCTCTTACTTTATGATAACTTCTTATCTACAAACACTTCTGACCTCTTCTGACCACACACAGTATTATATGTTCACACACTTCACATTCAAATTAAACTGAATGTCAAGTGTTTTTTTTTCATTTTGGTTTTAAAAACAAAAAAACATTTTTGTTTTTTGTTTTTGTTTTGGAAACAGAATAATAAATGAACGAACCATAAATAGATTTAAATCAAACTAAACCCTCGTGAATCCAGTCTGAGCTGCTGAACACAGATGAATGATGTGTTTATATGTGAAGTGTGTGAAAGAAGATGATTTCAACATGGAAACTTGGATAAACAGCAGAAACTGTTTCATCATCATCAGTGTGTGTGTGTGTGTGTGTGTGATTGTTTATGTGATAGTGTGTATTTTCTTTGGCAGCTGGTTTTTATCTCCATCCAACATGTTCTTTACTGTAAGACTGAAATTCCTCAGACGTGTTTCAACAGACCAGCAGGGTTTATGAGGCTAATGTAACAGAGCGTATCAAATGTGCAAACTACAACCTCACCACTAGATGTCACTACATCCAAACCATTAGTCCTTTAAAGTTTAACAACTGTACAAAGATGTAAAACGATCTTAAAGAGTAAAAGTCTTGAAATCTCGAGTCGACTGGTCCGATCTCACACGGACCGGACCACAAACTTCGCAGTGGTGGACGCAGGCGACTGAGCCAGGTGGTGGCGCTACGTCGAGCGAACCAACAGTGTCGTCAGCACGAGAGACGATACTTCCTGTACAATGATTTTATAACCGAGCCATGACCAGGACCAGGACCAGGACCAGGACCAGTGAGGGAATGTGTGATGATAAATACTGTACCAAACAGCATATTGAGTTTTTCGTACAAAATGTTTCTGCAGGAAGTGTTGGTTTAAGATTTACAGTCTAGTACCAGGACCAGGACCAGGACCTGGACCCGGACTAGGACCATGAACAGTCTTGTTTTGTTGTTTTTTTAAAAAAAATGTTTCTGCACAATTTTAGTCTTAGACCTTGAAGACTTTGAACTAAATATTAGTCTGGTACCATGATCAGGACCAGGACCAGGATCAAGACCAGCACAAGGACCAAGACCGGGACTTGGACTAGGACCATTTTGTCATATAATGTTTCTGCAAAAATTAAGTTTTAGGTTGAGACCTTGAATTAAATATTAGTCTAGAACAAGGACCAGCACAAGGACCAGGACCAGGACTAGGAGCAGACCATGTGATGTGGGCTGACTTTTTTACATGAATTTGCATTAGGTTTCAGGACCTTGGAGACTTTTAAATTAAATGTTAGTCTAGAATCAGTATCAGGATAAGGATAATGACAAGGACCAGGACCAGGACCAGGACCAGGATCAGGATGCTCCTATAAAGTGTGAACACAAACACCACCCTTCTTTATGTTTTTATGTCTTTTCTTCATGAGTCGCAGTAATTTTCCAGAGGCGTGTTCGCTCAGGCCTCGTCTCGTTCTTCTTCCCTCTGATCTTCACACTCTTCCTCCTCGTCTTATTCTCTCTCTCTCTCACTGTGAATAAATCTCGTGCCCTCACATGTTCACTCCTGCTCTGACGTCAGCGGAGGTGTGGCCGACTTCATTCCTGCATCATGACTCTGATCTGTTACTTTAAAGAACTGCTCGTCCTATTTTATACAGTAAAAAAATATGCAGCTACAGCTGCAACAAATGAAATAAAACCAGGATCTGGTCACAAGATTTGACAAGTTTGATCAACTGGAAATGAATCTAATCAGATAATACGTGTTTATCTTAAACAAATATTCCAAATATTCACTGTTTTGCAAGATGTTTACAGACGGTACACTGTTCTGTGACTGATTATAATAAACACTTTTCATCATTTCCTGCATTTTTAAAACTAAATATTCAAATGAATCACGGAGGAACTAGTAGAAGATTAATTTACGAATAAAAAAAGTGCAGGGGAAGTGATTGTGGAGAATAAACCTCCAGAAATCTGCAGAAATCTGCAGAACTTAAGTCAGAGCAATGATGTTTTTTAGGTTTTAAGTCATAAGATGACATTGTACACCAGTAATAAGTTAATTTTTTACTCCCCCCTTTGATTCAGAAAAGGTGTGAGTTGTTAAATATGATGATAATCCTCCCAGCATCACGCTGGGTGGAGACAAATTTACAGGTTTACCAGAAATAAGTAATAAGAAATAAGAGTTTTCTGATATTTCACCAAGATTTAACCATAGTGAGGTCACAAGGTCACAAGGCAAAAAACAGGAAGTCATCTGATCCGCTTTGAAACTTGTACCAATGACAATTCTGATTTCCTAATCTGAGACACTAATTGATTTTGTTACCAAACAGAAATGGAAGACGTTGAGTCTGAAACAGGTTTTTTTTGTGCTTGAGGGTTTTAGTCCTTGAACATTGAATTTGAGTCAAATGATCCTGGTCCGGACCATAACCAACAAACCACAGACCGGCTGCTGCCTCTGATTTGGGGGATTAAACCAAATAAAACCGTGTTTCCTTATTCAGGTGTAACGTACCTTATTGCGCGTGTCGGGAGGGATCCCGTCCAGGTGCTGGGTCGAAGTGTTTCCGCTCATCTTGGTCGTCTTAGAAAACGTATCGCTGTCGGATTATTGTGTTGAGGATCTGAACAGAAGAGGTTAAAATAAAAAAGGTCACTTCACTAAAATAGAAACCAAATCATCACGTGTCCCAACCTCAGATTTCCTGATTACAACACAATTCATTATGTATAATAATCTGTGACACTTTTTTTTACTTCAGTACAATGAGATTACAGGGTTTGTAGGTCTGGATTGTGTCAAAGGCAAATAAACTAATATAATCAAACAAAAAACTTTCAGAGAAGAACAAAAAAAAAATATTCCTGATATTGAACTTTAAAAATTTGGACAGTATTTTGAGCTAAATGAGCTATAATGTTATATTAGCATGTCAACATGCTAACATTTGCTAATTAGTACAAAAATGTCTTAGCCTACAAAGCCAAAACACGGCATATATGGTTAAAATTTAGCAGCCACATTTTACATTTTACAAAACGATTAAACCATAGAATTCATTTCCAACATAAAACAAACTAAAACATAAATTTATAAATTACATAAAATATCCTGGAACATGTTCAGAATATCTTCAGTTAGCTGGAGTGAAGTTGAAGCTAGCTTTAGCTCACGCTAATTTACAGATTTGTTTTGGTTGTAACAATATTAACATGTAATAATCTAAATGTTGCTTTTCCAACATCTTGATAATTTAGTAAACTTTGAATCATAATGGAGAAAAATGTGACACCAAAGAAACTAATATCGCTTAAGCTAACTAGCCTAGCTTAAATGGCTTGTCTCTAAATGTCTCTGTAGTGTGATAAATACATACAACTGTGCTGGAGGATAATATTATTAGTTTGACACGTTTTTATCCATAAACTAAAATATCTAAAGTTTATCAAAATCCATCTGTAGCAAACACTGACACAAAAAAAGATGTGGCTAAATACAGCCTGCTAATTTTAGCCGCTTAGCTAACGTAGCTAACACTACATGCTACTGAGGTTAGCTGCTCTGAAACCTGTTATCTACTGATAAAAAGTTGGTGTTTAAAGAAATATATTTTATTATCATTCAACCAGTGACATGCTAACAAAACCTGTGGATGGTGTAACAACTGCAAAACATACAAACCTCTGCTAGCTAGTTTAGATAATCTAAATACTTCAGTTAGCTAGTTAGCTATCTTAGCTACTTAAGCTAGCTGGTTAGCTAGCAAGTTAGCACCTGCAATGAAATGTAAATATAAAATGTTTAATAATGTAATGTTTAAAAAATATCTGACTTTGATATTACTACAGATGACTGTCAATTAAATTTTCCTCATATAGAAAATGTGACTTATGTATAATATTTATTAGTGATGCTTTTGTCCTGTTTTTATTCTTAAAACTTAAGATAAAATCTAATTATTTAATCACAGCAAAACTGTAGCTACAACCAACATTATTATCAATAATAATTGATTAATTATTCAAGAAATAGAGGGAAAATATCCATCCTACACAAAGACTGATTGAGGATCAGTTTATTGTCTTGAAAATCAATGAAAAGCAGCAAATAATAATATTTGGGAAAATGTAAACATTAAAAAAATGCTGATTTATAATCTATAATGTATAATTTTAGATGTAAAAACAGTTATATGTGAGATTTATAATAAATAATAAGAGTAAAACTTTAATTTATCAGGCAGTGAGCTCAGTAAGAACGGCTCTTATTCTCTTAAAACACCCTGGGTGGGGTCGTTGTGTAAATATGTTTGTGTATAATGTTTTTTTTTTTTTTTTTAACATTGCTTTATCAGTTAAGTCCAAAATTTAGACATTTAGCAGGTTGAGAAATGTTGCTACACCTGTGTCTCAGGTTGATGACATCACTCAGTTATTGTTGTTTTTTTTTTTTTTGTTTTGTTTTGTGTGTGTGTGTGTGTGTGTGTGTGTGTGTGTGTGTGTGTGTGTGTGTGTGTGAAGCGTCACTTTAGGATCAAGTTACAGTAAAGAAAATGACTCCACCAGGCAATGACAGAGACGATGAGGTGAATCTGAGCAGACTCCACCCAGGACTCGGCAATGTCACACATCCTGAATGAAAACCTGAAACACTCACTTCTCCTGGAGGAAGGTTTGTGTTTGAGTCACACACTCGTCACAGTCAGAGACACTATAAGACTTCATTTTATTTAAAATAACTACATTATAATCTGTGTTATAATGTCACACACGTCAGGTCTGGATTTGTCAATGTGAACTGGTTCTGTTTACACCGATACTACATCCAGTCCACATTAGTCCACGAGTTCAAAGCTGCTGCTGCTGCTGCTTCACCATCAAATGTGTTTTTAAATCCAAAAAGTTTAAAAAAAAAATGTCTTAAATAAAAAGTGTCTGAGCCAAAAATAGTTTAAAAAAAAAAAGTTTCTGTAAAAGTATAAAACCAGAGAATAAAGAGAAGTCACTCACCTCTGCGTCCTGCTGCTACACCGACACTCACACTGACAGGAGGCGACTTCCTTAATGAATAAGTATGTGTGTGTGTGTGTGTGTGTGGGGGTGTGTGTGTGTTGGGGGTGTGTGTGTGTGAGAGAGAGAGAGAGAGATTGAGTGTGTTGATTTGCGCAACATGTACTGACACTAAAGCTGCAACTTTAAAACAGATGAATGAAATGTAAAGATTATCCAGTGAAGAAAAAAGAAGTTTATATGTTTATAAACTAAAGAATTAATTTATATCATAAGATAAAATAAAACTTAATTTGTCCTTAAAACGGAAACTGGGTTTACATGATCTGCCTGACGCCCCCCAGGACGTAGACACACACGACATCAACACAACATCAATAAATAATTTAAGAACTTGTATCAAAGCTAGTATGTAATATGCAAAATGTGTTTGTTTGTTTGTTTCCTGCAAAGCTCAGGAGGAGCCTCAGGATCCTGTTCTTCAGCTGCACTGAGCTTCCATACAACAGCAGCACACTTTAAATGGTGGCTGAGTAAAACTGATCCAGGACAGTACTGGCTCCAAAGGTTCAAAGTCTCCTAAGAAAGTAGATTTTTTGCTGCAACTGGCAGCACAGATGGTCCACATGGGTCCACATGAATGAGTCAGACTGTTTAACCTGATAACTTACTGATGTATAAGAACTGGAGCTATGTTGAATGGAGGTTGGACCTCCTCAGTCTTAGCTGAAGTTAAGATGAGTGTGTTCTGGTTGAACCACTTGACCAGGCTCCTAACAGTCATGATACAGACCCGGTTGTTCCTTCTCTGATCGTAGTGTCACCGACGCCGTCATCTGAAAATTCAACAAGATGATGGTTTGGTGGCTCAGTCATTGGTGTAGATGATGAACAGCAGAGGGGAACTTAATTTTGACCAACTGTAGTCTGTTTGTGTCTGTGTGTGTTTATGTTCCCAGTTTTTTTTTTTCCAAAACAAAAGTTTGTGTAAAGATACAGACCCCAGATTCTGGTCCAAACAAAAACCTGGTCTGACATGTTTAAACTGCTGCTTCAGTTTTTTTTACTTAAATTAACAGAAGAAACTGGACAAACCAGTAACATTTAACTAAAACGACCTTTAAGTAAAGTCAAGTCCTGTGAAGGATTCATCTTACGTAGACCAGACTCAAACCTGAACGCTGAGTTTATTTGCATATTTACGTCACAAACTCGACCAAATTGCAAATGTCACTTCAACTGCAGTGAATCTTGAGATACGATAGGATCCAACCTGTGGTGAGAGAGAAGCCTGGACCAGCAACTTGACACATTTTCTAAACGTTTTCTCATATTTTATATATTTTTTTATGTCTGGTTCTGTCTCTCAAGTTCCAAATAAACTTGTCTTATTCCTCCAGTTACTTATTTCTCATTCCTCTTTTATGACTGTATATTTTTATGTGTGTTTCTTTTTTAATGATTAAATTTATCAACAATTTAAATGAGATTGTCATAGTTTCATCTTTCTGACGGCGATGGATCAAGACTTTGATGCTCAAATTAAATCGAACTTGTTCCGCAAAACATCATGAGACACACAGAGGTCACTGTCATCACTTCCCATGATGCATCCTGCTGCCACACGTGGTCGAATCATCAGACGAAACTCACCGTTGTGTTGTTTTTCGTTCACCACAAGTTAATAACAAAATAAAATAATACACGATTCATTCATGTGTTTTTTTTAATAAATCTGTGAACATTTTGTTTCCATTTTTATTTGTCATTTGTTTTTAAACCGTGTTGTTGTTGAATTTGTATCTTTCTGCTGAAATTAAAGCTGAGAGTTTGTCCTGTAATAAATTATCTGTTTTTTTATTTCAGACATGTCTGAAGAACCAAAACAAAGAAAGTGTCCAAATATATTTTTGGTCTGGACTGAAATTTCTCCCTGAGGTAAAAATAAAGTCCTGACCTTTTCTTGAGAATTTACTTCACACAGTTTGGTGAAAGACGACGTTGTGACAGCGTCGTTACGACACGTCGTTCTGCTCGTTGCATCAAAATCTCGCAGGAAACACGATGTTCGTGTCGTTTTGAAACAAACGCAGAAAAAAAAAAAAAAAAAACCTCTGTCACCTGAGGCTTCGTGAACAAACTGCTCCTCAGTCGACGTTTCACTTCAAAACGAACTGAAACGTTCAATTTTTTTTTTTTTAATTTGTTGCAGTTTTGGTCAGAAAGTGATGAAAATGGTCCACGTTGAAAAAAAACACAAAACAAAAGAAAAAATAAACGATTTAAACACAAACTGAGACAAAATGTCTGAGCTGCTCAAGTTTGAAGTAATTACAGTTAAGGCTTCGCTCGACAGTCTCAGACTCAGACTGAATTTTCTAATAAAGTGTCGGAGATAAAAACGTGTCGCCTGCAGCTGATGGTGCTTTTATTTAGTTTTATTTTTATTTTTTAATTTATTTATTGGTTTCAGCTGTTGTTCTGCCGTAAATTCGAGTGTTTTCTCCATCAGGAAAACTCAGAGCATCACGTCTGTTCGGTCGTTACATCAGTGCGTCACAGCGACTCGTCCGATGTTTCAGTCATGTGACGAGCGACGCCGAGCGACGAACAGGAAGAGGTAGATCTCGTCTGCAACGTCTTCAACAAACATAAATATATATATATAAAAAAAATTTAAAGTTTAGTGGCACAGAGACGAGTCAGAGTCACGTGACCTGAGTGTCGTCGGGCTGCAGGTCTGTGGTTTTAGTTAAGGCTCCAGTTGATTCAGTCAGTGCTGCAGGTGAGGAGGAGGAAGATGATGAAGGTCGTCCGTCCTCATCTTCGTCTCTGTCTCGGCCTCTTGTTTCGCTTGTTGTCTCCTGAAGTCGATCAGACAATCTGTAGCCTCCGAGATCGGAGTGAACGACCTGATGGGAGAGTTGGTTCTCAACGCTGAGACGTAACCGTCTTCATCTACACGACCGCCGCCGTCGTCATCATCGTCGTCGCCATCGTCGTCGTCGTCGTCGTCATCACGAAGGTCAATGACCTCTCTGAATATGAAGGAACAGACAAGACATTGTAACTTCATCTAATCAGACAGTTTCAGACGTCAAACACAAAACATTTATTAACTGTAATTTACTAAGAACAAAATCTAGAAACTGGTTCAGGATGTGAACTGAACAGAGAACGTTGCTGTAAATGAAACACTGTGTTCGATCGTATCTCACCCCGGCTGTAGTCTGGATCCAGACGGGCCGGCCTCTGTCAAAACAACAGCGACAATAATAAACACGTCAGGAAAATCTGATCAACTCAAGTTTGACTCGACGTTCGTGAAGTAAAAATTTTATCTTATCTCTGCTCACTCACCTGAGGTGCTGTGGTTTGGTTTCAAGACATTTTATGCAACATTCGAATTTTTGTTGAAAACGACACATTTTCCATTTGGTCATAACTTTGCAAAAACTAAATCTGAAAAATGATAAACTGTTCTCATCTTTAGTTTTACATTGTTACATCCATGAATTTACGATCGTCATGTTTTTAAAACGACAAGAACAAGTTAATATTTGTCGCGTGTCTTTTATTCCATAACAACAACAAAAAAAAGGTACAATCAGAGCATTTTTGTTGCTTTTTCTTAAAGAACGACAGACACGGTTTCTTCAGTCTTTCAGACTTGAAACTTTTTCAGTCGAAGGAAATAAAAGTCTGTGCTGCAATCAACTTATACAGACACTTCCTCAAGATGGCGTCGACAGGAAAACAGATACAGTTCATCTGACACTTGGTTTGTCTGTAGGAAACTTCTCCTCACTACCATAGAAGTCATTCTGAGTCTTACAGTGGTTTAAAAAATAGAGATTTGTCTCGACACAACCAACACTGTAGACTCCTCCCACATTACACACCTGAGGAGGAGCTTTTGTTTCGTTCAGACTCACCTGATTCTCTCGTCTCCGTTTGCTCCAGAGCCGACAGGAGTTTCCCTTTCTGGAGGATCAGAAACATTTGTAAATGTTATAAACAACCAGCTCAGACCTGAAACTATAAACGTCTGTGGAGGAAGTGATGTCACTCACCGCGGCGGCGTTGGACGCCTTCTCCTGCAGGATGCAGCGCTCCGTGTGGCGGCCGTAATCTCTGAGAGGAACGACTTTCAGACAGATGTAACACTTCTCCTGGTTCCTGAGAGAAACGAGAGACAGAGACAGAATCAGACGAGAGGAAACGATTCGCCGGGAAACGGCGACACATCGCAGAGACTCGACTCGCCTGCCGATGCCTGACGAGTCGTTGGCGTCTTCGTCCGTCACGTCGGCGCGTCTCGTTCTCTTCCTGCGAGGCTTCAGTGATGCTGTGAGGACGAGAGCAGATGACGTTTAAAAAACAGAGACGTGATAAGTAGAGAAATGACGATCCAAAGTGAGAACATCATCTAAAAGAAATTAACGTGACACATCCGAGTCACTGTTTCACTGCCGTGTTTTTTGATGGAGTCACAGAAACAGTTTCTGTCACCTTGGAAACGGTCGACCTCCATCCTCTGGTCTTCCATGACGGCGACCTCTCCGTCGCAGTACGCAGCGTGCAGCTCGATCTTCGTCACCGGGAACGAGCGCTGACAGATCGGACAGTCAACGCTGGTTTCTAGACTCTGAGGGACGATGGCGGCGGCGGCGGTAGTGGCGGTGGTTGGCAGCTCCAGCTCTGGAGACGTCGACCTCTGCAGCGCTCTGTAGTCGATCTCCTCCACATCTGGCTCCTCCATTCGCTCCGTCACCTCCTCTCTTATCCTGTTGCTGCTGCAATTTCCCTTTGTCTGTTTGTCAACTGACGCTGGAAACCAACAACACGTTTTATTTACAGCCGTCACATCACACAGCTGGATGTTGTTGTTGTCGTCCTCACCGTCCTCCTGAGGCTCCTCCTCCTTCTGCTGCTGAGGCTCCGCCCCCACGGCGGGAGAGTCGCCCTGCAGGATCATCTCGAGGTTCGGACTCTCGGGTTGGAAATCTGGACTCTGAGGTCGACGCTGTCGGAGAAACGTTGTGTTGTAACTTCCAAACGTCGTCTCAGCGTCAGAACAGACTCGGAGTGTTTGAACTCACCTCGGCTCCGACGTCGGCGACAATCGTCAGCTCTGGTGTGCGGTCGCCGTCGCCGTCGTCGATGACGCTCAGTTGAGTTTCTGTCGTTTAAAAAAAAAAACACAACATAATTTTACTTTGGAGTTCGTTAGCTCGTGTGGCTGAGTCAAATATGGAGTAAAAATGAAAAAAATGTGTTGAATAATTGTTAAAAAATAAAAAAATAAAGACTCTAAATAAAAATGAATTAATTGATCATCACAAGATGCGACGTGAAGAAGCTCCACGGTTCATCACCTGGACAAACTTCACAGTCTTCGACGTCCACGTGCTCTTCTTCTCCTTCGTTCTTCTTCTCCTCTTCCTCCTTCTTCTCTCCTTCCCTCCTCTCTCCCTCCTCCTCCTCCTCCTCTTCGTCCTCAGCTGGAGGAGTAGCAGCCTCCTCTCGCAGCCTTTTACCTCTGAGTCTGAGTCCGTGTCTGAAAATGCGAAACAGATCAAACTACTGACTCCTGGTGGCAGAAACACGTTACTGTTCTGAGTCTGTAGCTTGTGACAAAAAAACATTAACAACATTTATTTAACTTATTTAAACTGCGTCTTTCTGTTTGGTTTGTTTGATATTTGTTTCAGTGACAAAAAAGCAACAAAGAGAAAAAACCTTTGAACCTTTAAAATGATCTTTTGTTCTGCATCAATTATCTTTAGTGTTTGACTGAATACACCCAACAAACATTCACAGAGCAGCAGGAAACACTGAACCTATAGATTCAACAACCAGTCGAACCTGCTCAGACCAGGTCCTCAGCAGATGCGTATCAGACCAGTTTTCATTCAGAGCCCACAGCTCAGACCTCTGAGGTCGAACCAGAAGCTGAATTTCCTTCACACTGACGTTGTTGTGTCAGAAACGTGAATCAGCTCCACTGATTCATCTCAAGCTTCAGCTTCTTCTTCACTGATGTTGTTGTGGTCGTGTTAACAGAGCGCCCTCTGCTGGAGAGAACCACCCAGTCTCTGTTTGACTTTAACTGACACGACTCCTCATGACGCCTGTTTCACACCAACAGTCGCCTTTTATTTACTTACAGCATCAATTAAATTATATCACATTAAATAATCAGTTTTACCTTCGAGGAACGTGATGCTGAGGTGATTCAGGCTGCGGCTCTGGTGATGGAGATTTCTAGAAAGACAAAAAAAAACAATAAAACGAAGAATAATAATCCACAGCTGTTAATATAATCTAATTTAATGTAATTCTGTCTAAAGAGAGCAACAACTAATTATTGTGATTTAATTCTGCTGAAGCAAAACAATGAATTGTGTAAAAACGTATTAATCAAGTAAACTTTCTGACGGGAAATGACACGAGAAGGTAAAAAATATGACTTATTTCTATATGTTTTTATATTTTGACCAAATCAAACCTGTCACAGACTTTGAGAAAATGTTTAAACTTTCATATGATCATAAAATGTTGTTCATACCTCCGGCTGCGGCTGGATTCCCTCTCCCCAGTCCACCTTCCTCATCAGACGCCTCTGGGCCTGTTTCAGACTCGAGGTGTAAACTTCCATCTGAGCCACGATCACCTGAGGAAACACAGTGAAGATGTTTCCTACCGTGTGACGTCTAATAATCAAACTCAAACACTTTTCACGGACTTTTAAGGTAAATTATCAAGCTTTTCCAGCCACTCATGCAGCCTCACACTGGTAATTTCACAACAAAATAGTTTCCTATTAAAGTGATGAGTCTGTTTAACCACTAATACAAGTCAAACTCCCCCTCAAGAGATATTTTAATTTGTTCAAAATAATAGAGTTTGATCGTTTTTTTTGTTTTCACAACCAAATAGTTAATAACAATGAAAGTAAATGGGGCAGTCAGCCAAACGTATCTAAATTGTCATTTTTTAACCACTAATAAAGCTCAAAATATCACTTCACTTCAGCAGCAGCATGAATAGGATCCCTACACATAAACTGAAGGACTGAAGATTTAGTAAGTGAACTGAGAGTTTATTAAAAACACTGTGTAGTGACCCAAAAAAAAGACAAACAACTTTCAACCAATCTTTTTTTTAAAGTATTAATTAAACCCACCCATGTTAATGAAAACATGAAAATACTGTAACGTGTTGTGTTCATGTTCTCAACGTTTACTAATGTGGGTTCCTCGGCACCTGTATGAACCCTAAACAAAGTTGTCACATTTACAAGATTATTTGTCGTTTCTTCTTAGTAAGTGTCAACAATAACTCACCTGTGTGTAGGCGTCTGGGTCGAGGCCTCGTGGACAGAAAGGAACCCCCCAGTAATAATGAACCGTCGACCCAACCGCAGGTTCACCGCCGGGAGTCGATGCTGCGCCGACCGTCGCCGTCTGGTTGCCGAGTGGACGAACCTCCTGCTCCGAGGAGATGAGCTGCTGACGGCCGGTGAACGTAGAAGAAGACGAGGGTCTGACAGAGACGTGTTTGTTGGAGCTGAAATTACACAGAGACAATTATTCTAGAGTTCAGTTATTTAGAGTCATCATTAAAAAGGAGATGGTTCCAGTTTCCTTAAGGAGACGTCAGAGATGACGTGAGGAGGAGGAGATTTCTAACGATCTTTTGCAGGTTTTAATGATGAGTGAGAATGATTTACATGGTTCTTGGAGCATTTTATCATCAATAACAAAGCTCTGAAGGTGATTTTCGGTTCTACAGGTGATCTAGGAGTTTCTAGGTGTTAGGGAGGTTTTATTTCTTCAGGATGTTTCCACTGGACCTTCAGGAGGTTCTGCTGGTCAGTGATGAGGCTCTACAGGAGATTTAAGGACAGATGCAATAACTGTGAAGGTTCTGATTAGTTTAGGTTGGTAAACCTCTTGTTCCCTGACGCTCCCGGTACTGGGGGCAGAGTGGGTCACATCTGATTTCACAGCATATGACGCCAGCTGTTCTACATTAACATCGGGATGTGTTATATCCTTAGAAACGTCAGAATTTCAGCTAAAAGCTCAAACAACCCATTTCCACAACCACCAAACACAGCTAAAGCTACAAACAATTAAAAAAGCAAGTAAACAAACTCGACAAAAAGACGTCAACATAAAGTGCAACCCCTCCCTCTACATGGCGCTTTGTAAATTAACAAACAAGGTCCAAAACGAATCCTGTCGTACTTTTGTTGTGTTGTTTATAAATCTAAATCCACAGCGATAACAGCATATTTCCTAAACAACTACATCTCCCAGGATGCTTTGTGAGAAGTTTGGGTGAGATTATTAGCTGATTCATAAAAGAGCAAACAGTAGATTTCACTTTGAGAACTGTCCTGTTATTTTTCTTTCTGTCTGGTTTAAACTTGAATTTAAGCAGATGAATTAATTTGCAACGACCGGACCAGCGACAGTGAGGTGCAACTAAACAGAAATGTTTTAGAAATCAGTGTTGATGTTGATGTAATCCTTCAGTTTCTGTGACGTTTCCTTTCTACCTGCAGTTTAACGTCGTCGTCCCTGGAGACGCTGCAGCTTCGTGGTTCAGAGATGAATCTTCGTGAATCGTTTTCTCCTCTGGGAAAACTGGACTGGGAGTGCCGAGCATCTGAGTCAGACAAAGTGAAACAAAAACAAATACACATGGAAAAACTATTTAGAAATGATTTGGTCTATTCGGTTTTTAGCAGCTTAACATGTAAATAAAGTTGAGAATATGTCTAAATTATATAAACAAAATGTTTATTTATGGTATTTTAATAAAAAGTGCTTCGTGTATTGGATGTTTGATTATAAATAACAAAAAAAGAACTTCTGGTGATCGTCTGTGTTTTTCTTCTTTAGTAGAAAACAATTAGATTCATGCACAGGAGCAAAATTAAAAAATAAAATCACTCATATTTGAGGAAAAAACAGTTCACTGTAGTTTCTACAAAACAAACCATTTTGGACATTTGTTGGGGACTATTTTCACCAGTGGATTAATATGTTCATTGTGTCATAAAATCCAGATATTATTCATTAAAACACATAAAACTGAACAGAGGTTTAAATTTCTGTTGGTCTTTGTACCGTCACGTCTCCATCGTCGTCCGACCACAGCAGCTTCATGTCGCTCGTCAGCTCCGTCTCGTCTGAGGTCCAGTCTTTATTCGTTTCCTTCAGCTCCTGAGTGTCATCTAAAAACAACAACAGCGGAGCTGTTGATCAATCTGGATCTTAAGTGATGGAAACATCTGACGCTGTGCGACGTTTCACTGTACCTGACATGGACAATGTGTTGATGTTCAACCTCAGATCTGTTTCTCCGTCCTGGATTTAAAAGCAGAAATAACAGAGATACACATGTTTATAAAACATGAGTAATGATATTGTAATAAAGGATGTGGACTCCTGAACTCACCGTCCTCTGAAGATCAGGGTCCATGTTGCTGCTCGAAGAAGGTTTTCTTTCCTCTTGCAGGTCGACGTGAATCGGTCGTCGTCTGGTGCAGCCGAACACGGGGCTGGAGGAGCTGTTGTTGCTCTGCTGCGTCCGTTTCCATCAGTCTCTGAGAAAACCAGACTTTTACATCTTATCGAGGTCTCTGAAGGCGGCAGGTTCCTCGGGGGGGCGGGGCTCTCTGGGAACGTGGGGCTCTGAGGACATCGAGACGTGGATCTCACAGATGAAGTGAAACTCTCCTGAGTGGAGAACGTGAACCCTGAGTTTTTACAGACGTTGGCGTCAGGTTTACAGGCACCTGGAGATGTTTCCCTTTGGGTCGTTTTACCAAACACAGGACTTTTCAGACAATCTGGACTCAGCTCCGTCTCTTCTTCATCATCTCCCTGATCCGTGTCTGAGAAGATGGGACTTTTAGAACGAACCGTCTTGACGTCATCGCGGCTTGTGGAGCTCTTGGGAAACGTCGGACTCTGAGGTCGAGCGGGAAGAGACTTTAGAGTCGAGGTGCAACTGTCCTGAGAACACAACACAAAGCCTGACGTCCTGCAGGTTTCCAGCAGCTCCTGACTCAGACGTGGGACGTGAACCTCGGCTTTGCAGCCGGTCAATGGGAAGACGGGAGATTTGAGGAGCTGACAGTCGTCGATCTGAGTCGAGTCGGAGCTCTGTTGCACAGAGAAGAAAACACAAGTGAGTTCATTATATTTTTTACATGTTTGAGAACAACTGAAGATGTTTCGACCGTCTCAAACATGACGACTACAATCAGTGTGTTAGGATTTTGACTACATTTTGACTAGTTTTCTTTTTGTTCTTTGAAAAATGAATCGTTTATAAGCATCTCTGAACTGAATCTAGTGAGGAAACTGTTCTGTTGTGTTTGATGGATTATAAATTAAATTAATCTTATAAATCACTATAAAAAGTAGCGATCATCATAAAAAGTGAGACATGATTCAAACCAACCTGTGGTGAGTCCAGAGCCACTGATGGAGAGCTGGACCTGCAGGGTGAAGCCTGAGTCTGGGACAGATCGGGCATCTCCAGCAGAGGACTTCCTTCTTTCCATTCCTGCTTTTTATTTCTGTTGTTATCTTCACATCCAGTTCCTTTGGATTCTGGCAATAAAACACATCATGTTTGTCACAAGTTTGTTTGTCATAAGAGCGACAGCGACAGTCGAAGTGATGAAATGTTGTGATGTCAAGAAGTTTTGTCAGTGTCAAACCTCTCAGGTCCGTCTCGTTTTCCTCTGACTCTCCCTGGTCGACGGCGGTCATTCTCTTCCTGTAGAGGAGTCTCCGTTGGGGTCGGAGCCTGAGCGGAGCTGCAGTGTCTGCGAGAAGACTTTGACTTTGGGAAGTTGAACACAGTGTCTGACCGGCCATCTGTGAGAGAAGAGAGGAAAAAGATTGTAGAGCTTTTCCACTACACCGTTCTAGCACTACGCGATTCGACTCACTTCTTTTGGTTTTCCATTAGGGATTGTACCTGGTACCTGGTGCTTCTTTCTGTTCTGTCAAGGTACCAATCGAGCTGAGCTGATACTAAAACGTGACAGGAATAGCCGGCACTAATTGGTCAGAGGAAGTGTCTTCACTAATGCAACCAAGCACAAGCAAGTTAAGAGAGTGTCAACAAAATAATCAAAATAATCAACTGCCGTTTTTAAACACCGGCAAGAGTGATAGCTGTCGTCGTAGCCGACCTCGTCGTAAGCTAACTGAGCAACAAGTACAGCGTCTCCTCTTTTAATGTTTACTGATGTTTTTGTGTCGCAATGTTACAAACCCAGTAGAGTGGAGTCGAGTTGTGCTAGAACGGTATAGTGGAGATGAGACAGTAGACTCAGGAGGAAGAGACAACAGCTGAGGAAGTCTCAGCTGACTGAGGTGAAAGACTGTTCTCACACTCTCTTGAATGGCTTTCATCATGGCCTCCTCTTCCTGCTGCAGCCTCAGAGCAGTGTCACTGGCTTCCTGTTCGCTCAGACGCAGAGCGAAGTCCATCATCTCCTCCTCCGTCATCTCTGAAAACAAACAGAGGCAGATAGTCAGTGAGATGATGACAAGATTAAAGACTCATAACACTGAAACTTCAGCACTGATGTGACAAGACGGTGACAGTTGAATGTGACGAGTCTCCCATGAACCACACTCCTATTTTGTTTGTCTGTCAGATTCTGCCTGATGGTGGTGACATCGTGTCACTATTTGATATGAAATGAATCATTAAATTAAAATGTTGTTTTACCTTTGTGTTTTTTTCAATACTTTATTTTTTATAGTTTTACAACATGAAAGGACAGAAAATAGTGCAGACAAACAAATGAACATTTAGACTCTTTTATGTCCTTATCATTTATGACAGATCCTCCTTCCATTGTCAACACCACACATCGAAATGTCCGGGCAGATTATCTATATAACAGTACAAATACCCAGAAAACAAAAGATAGATAAATAAATAAAAATAAAATCACTTCTGGTTCAGGTAATTCCGACAGTTTTCCCAGAAATATTCACATTTCTTGGATGCCAATCTCAAGGAAAAGGTCAGTTGCTCCATTGTGTAGATTTCCTGAACTATTTGATTGTTGGAGGTTCCTTGTTCAGTCATTTCCTGGTTATGGCTTTTTTGCTGCGTGTTAGTAATATCTGTAGTAAGTATCTCTCTCGTTTTTCCTGCCCAGTTGGTAAGTTTCCCAAATACACAACACTGAAATCAAAATCAAACTTGGGGCTGATTATTGTTTTAATTGCTGTTAATACATTGTCCCAGAAAGAGGATATGTTAGGACTGTACCTTTGTGTTTAACTTTGTTTTCTCTCTCTCTCCTGCGTTTTCCTCTCGTTGATGTCGTTGCCAGAAGTGAAGCCGAGAGTTCGTCCTGAGAAAAACACATAAAAAACATTTCATTTTTCTTCTTTTTTTTTTTTTTGTTACAATCCAGCTTGGATAGAAACATCAGATCTGCTCTGAGCGCTCGTAGTCACTAAGAGGAAAACTTTATTTAATAACTTGACCCTTAAAGTGATGACACAGAGTAACAAGAACCCAGGGTCTATTTCACCAGGAATAAGAAACAAACTCCCCTCAAGAAAATCTTATGTCGGTCGAAGTAATATCGAGTTTGACTGTTTTTTGTTTTTGCAGCCAAATAGCTAACAATGAAAGAAAAAATTATAATTTTTAAACACTGATAAAGCTCAAAATATCACTTCACTTCAGCAGTAGCATGAATAGGGTCCAAACACATAAACCGAAGTACTGATAAATTAGTAAGTGAACCCAGAGTTTATTAAAAACACTGTTTTACAAGACTTACCCCAACCTTGTCATCTCTTTCATCAACTGCGTCGTCCTCCTGTGTTTTCTCGTCCGTCTGTTGTTTCAGAGCCATTTTCTTCTGCTTCTCAGTGACTTTAACCAGCAGATGAACAAAACAGTTTAAACTCAATATGTAATAATATTATTACTTTATTATTATTATCATCATCAAATATCGTCACAGTTTCATCACAGGAAGACACACAAGGAGGACACATTAATGTGAACGGAGGGTGGACAAAATAATAGAAACACCTGTCAACATAACACACAGTAGCCTCCAAAGTTTTAAGACCATTAAAATCAACACAAAAGATAAATATTCACACATTGATGAAGGAGGGTTTAGTCAGGTTTCCCAATAAACTGACAACTAGATGTTTGTGACGTGGAGAGGTTGATTCAACGACTGATTTAAAGATGTTTATGGATTAAATCACAGCAGCCATAATACAGTTAAAGACAGAGCACGTGACTCAGCTTCTCTCACCTAAACTCACGTGATTTACCTGATGATGATGATGAAGACTGTCCTCCTCTTCCTCTCATCTACCCAGCGGCTTCAGTCTGAACCCAAACAACGATGTGAACTCTGCGTTAAAAGTTGAATAAAACAGAGTCAGAGTCAAAGTCAGGAAGCGACACGAAGGAGATGAAATGATTAATTAACGAGTTGAGTTCGTTTTTTTAAACGTCACTCTGTGTAAAAACAAAACAAAACAAAACAAAACAAACAAACAAAAACCGCTGGGTTAAGTTAAAATGAACATGAACAACGACAAAACATCAACGGTTTATTTGGAAACAAACTGGAAACCAGCGACATTAAAACCAGCGAATAAAACCCCGTGTTTTAATGTCACAGTTCCGATAAATACGTAATTAAATTAAACAACCATGTTTTTGTTTGTTTGTTCGTCACCAAACAACAACAACACAAACATTTCTTTAGTTTGAAAACACTCACCGCTGAGTTTTCCTCAATTTCGCGGCGCCATGTTTGTTTCTGTACACGCAACCACGTGACCGCTGCGTAACGTACGTACGTAAGACGACGCTACGTTCACGAACTGTCGGTAAGTGCAGGTTTATGGTGCGTTTACGGGCTCAAAATTAATCTGCGTTGGTAAAAAATGATAAAGCGACTTTTAATCATTTTTTTTTTCATGAGCCTGAACACAAACAAAATGTGACTGAACTATAAACTATTAAATAAATGAAAAATTATTATTATTACTACTACTAATCATTATTATTACCTATTATAGATGGTTTATACATCTGTCAAGATGTATAAACCATGTCATATATATATATATATATATATATATATATATATATATATATATATATATATATATATATATATATATATATAAATGCAGCAATATATATATAAATAAATATAAACTTTATATATATATATAAATGCACAATGTCACCAAGATTGGACAAATCTTTCGGGCCAATCTCATACTGTGTTGTGCTTCATAGCTGAGGTTTTGGGGAAATATTTGTTTCTCTTTACACACTAAAGACATTGTTATGTTTCTCCGACTGTGTACTATGTATGACCTGTAGGAAACCCTACGTTCCACCATGGTCAAAGCCTCACATCAGATAGCATAAAGAATTATTATTTTTTATCTTATTTTTTTTTTTTTTTACTACTAGACATTACATGTCTACAGTCGCAGAGGTCACCGGGAGGTTGAAAAACGTAGAAGAAGAAACTTTGCACACTAAAAGTGACATCAGATACTTGGATGAATTAATTACTTATAGCAAACAGTGATGGACAACCACATCTGTGTGCTTGTTAGTGAATGGAAATGGAGACAGTGGCCAGGGAGAGATTATTGTGATATTTTTACAATTTTATTCAAACTTTAGTGATAACAGGGGAGCAGCAAAAGGGTCAGATGTTCTGTGATGTATACCTCTTTTCTGACCGTTTCTATACAAACCTTAAAAAGCAATTGCATTAAAACGCAAATGCAGACTGTTCAGTAAATAAAAGCAATGTGTACTTAAAAAATAAAACATGTTAATAGTAGTTCATGTCACCAATGTGAGTTAAAAAGTTGCCACTGTGGCTGAGATGTTAACTAGCCGTGGTAGCTATCCCTCCGCTTCAAGCCACAAAATCATGACATAGATGTAAACATCCGGGTCAAAAGACAGGCAAGATGGCGGTACTGTAGTAGGTCCGAATTGTGCCAACTACTGGCTAGTTTGTATGTAGTAGCTACTACTGCACTCAGTAGTCCGCAGTGCGTACTATTGAGTGCATTAGTGGCAGTAGTGGCTGAGTGGATTCGGATGCAGCCTTGGTGATGGCTACAAGCCGCAACTGGTTTTTATTGTGTATGTCTGCCCTAGTTTATATGGTCTTTAACTGTAATGAATAAATGTACAGTTTGAAATCCTTTCACATCAAACTCCTGCCTCACTGTTTTACCTACACTGAAGCCATCTATGTGCTGAAGCTAGCAACCGCGGCTAAGCTTCCCGTCAACTCCACGTTACAGTGTCTCCAGAGTGAATCTGACTCTGTTGTAGGTGGTTGATGCAGCAGGCAAAAGGAAAGTGCAAGAAGATTTTAGGTGAAAAAGATAGAGCTACCAATGGCACTTAAGGGCACTCCTCGTTAGTTTGGTGGTCAGTATCTCCACCAAGAATGGGGTTCTTAACTATCCCTCGAAACAACGGAGAGCTCATGGAGACCACATAGCTCTTATTGGTCCCCTAGAATTACCTCATTTCCGGAATTTCGTGTTGCCGGTAGTATTCCTTCACCCCAGCCGTGAAAACCGGCAGGAAGAGCTCACAAATAAGCGCGCATTTATTAAACTGCATGTCATTTTCTTAACTAATTGTTAACTACTTGTGACTCTGCAACTGAGACTGGATATCTGTCAAATATCTGTCAACAGAGCAACAATCAATCAGAGGAGGGATGTGAAATAAAAGACTGACGTTTTTACATTTTTTTTTTTTTTTGGTCTTATTTTCCATTTCTACAAACTCCTCCCCGTATCTGATCAAAATGTTTCCCAGTACCGGGGAGGTCCGCCAGTGATTTCAGCTCCCACTGTTTACATGATAGCTGGTTTAGTCTGTGTCGGAGGCAGTGTCTCCACCAGCTGGCACTCACTGGTTCAATGGTTTTCATCACCAATAAACGTCTGTAAATCACAATGAGATCATGTGATACAGTATTTTTAATGATCTGGGATACCTGTATTACATAAAACAGTATCAATGTAATAGGGGGTGGTTGCAAATATGTGAAGTGAACCATTTTCATTTTATATGTTGCCACTTGTTAAGACAGAAGCAGAAGTTGTTTCATACTCATACTTTCGTGTACGTGGCTGGATGACGCCGAAGAAAGGTATGAGACAACGATCAGGTTTCCCAGTTCACCTTGTGTTTATTGTGAAAAAAACTCATTGTAACAGCCAGAGGATGGGAGACAAAGCATCCGCGTAGATCTAACCAGCAACACACACTGATCTTAACTGGCGCCTTATATACTGTGCCACTGGTCCTCACCACTGGACACCTCCACCCACAGGTACTCCAGAACTAATATCAAATCCTATCCTATCCTGCCCCTTGGTCTTTCCGGGAACGTTTATCAAAGTGCCCATGTCCCTGGGGGAATCCTTTTGGCGACACACCCTGGAGCAGACACCGGACCAGACAGGTAAGTGTTCACACCAACAACGCACTTGAACTACAGCACTAGCTACAGCACTAACACATATGTTTACCATCAGGTCTTCCTCTACACATATTTACCATCCAGTCTCTGCAGACTCTATTTTACTATAATTTCCAATAATTTACATAGTTTGATCAGAGCTAACATCACTCTCCTCTTACAGGCGGAGCCAAGTACCTACTCCCACCCCAGCCTGAAGATGTGCAACCACCCGCGGCTATAAGGTTCAATAAACAGCAAATTAAATATCCAATAAATAGAGTCCTTCAAATATCTATAAAAAATGTGCAAAATGTAACGTGCAAACTTTGGTAAATAAAGTGCTAGCATAGCTAAAGTGCCGTCTTTTTTATAGTCAGTACGTTATTGTGCAAATAATACATTACTTATTTGTAATATTTACAAGGCCAAAGCCATCAGTCTCAGGTAACGAAATGCACTTCGTTACAAGGAGGGTTACTCAACATGTGTCTGAATAGTTGGAGAAACCGGAGTAGAAAACCCTACATTTCACCACGGTCAATGCCGCAAATCAGATAGGATAAATGATTATTATTCTTTATCTTATCTTTTTTGCCTTTGTAATTTTTACTATCAGACATTTTGGTTGTATTAATGAGAAATTTAGAATTTCAAATTAAACAACATGTGTCTGGACAGTGGGAGAAACCAGAGTACCTGGAGAAAACCCAACATTTCACCATGGTCAAAGCAGAAAATCAGATAAGATAAAGAATTATTATTCTTTATCTTAGCATTTTTGCATTTGTATTTTTTACTATCAGACATTTTGGTTGTATTAATGAGAAATTTAGAATTTTAAAATTATCAAAATGTGTCTGAATAGTGGGAGAAACCAGAGTACCTGGAGAAAACCCAACATTTCACCACGGTCAAAGTCGCAAATCAGATAGGATAAAGAATTATTATTCTTTACCAGAGCACTTGGAGAAAACCCAATGGACTAATGTTAAGGGAAGATGAAGAAGAAAGAGAGGGGAGGTGGGTTGGGGACATGTTCTGGTGGTGAACTGTCTTGCGACACCCACTAACTGATGGAGAACTTTGAAAGGCTTTTTGCGGCTCCTCTAATATGATTGCATACCAACGTAGCATTTAACTTTCTAATAGCCACTTTAATGGTGGTTTAGTTGGTGTTTCAGAGGCACTGATCCAAATTATGGCGGCAGATGTAAACTACTCCCTCTTAAATAATTGTTTGAACCTCTTCCACAATGAAGGCTTCTCCTTCTCCTTCAATTCAGGTATAGGTGCTACATTGCAGTCCCTTTCCTCTTCCTTTTCTGTGAATTGCTCTAGCTTTTTACGTAGTTTTTTGGTTTTTTGTTGTTCAGCCTTCAGGAGGTATTTTGCTTCTTTATAGTTTTTGCGGAGTTCCCTGACTTCAGCGAGCAAATTCTGGATTGTCTTCTGCTGCATCTTGATGTGAAAGGCTTGAGACTGGTTGTTGCTGTTGACATTGTGCTCAAACCTGCTGCTGCTATTTAAGTCCTCACTGGGGGTGATGGCAATAGCATCTACACTGCTACTAAATATAACTAATTTTTCTTTGTCGTTGTTGTTGACAGTTGAAGTTGTTTGCCTAAACTTCTGATCATCATCTTCATTGATTTCTCCAATATAGCCAGGTAAATGTTGTACAGGATCACCTGGTTTTTCTTCCCGTCTAGCACGATCTATGTTGTCTTCCATTAGGGTTCCCACTTGTTTAATATTTAAGGAAGATGGAGGTAAAACGATCTGGTTGGATGCATCACTAACAAAGACATACTCCCACTCACTGCTGCTGCTAGAATCTATATTGTGACTACATTCAGTAGATGTTGCTGCACAGACATTGAGGTTGTAGTTGTTGACTTTTTTTTCTACCTTCTTATGCTCACTTTTACTGATTTCTCTGGTATAGATAGGTAATTCTGGTACAGCATCACCTGGTTTTATTTCAACTGGATTAGCACAATTTATGTCATCTTCTTCTTCTTGTTCATTATCAAGGAAAGGTAGAGGGGAAATGACCTTGATAGCTGCATCACTAACAGGGACATAGTTACTCCCACTGCTGTTGCTTGAATGCTTATTGGAGATGACACAACATTTACAAGATTTTGATCCATCAGCACAGCAGTAGAAGGAGCTGTTGGACTGTGAGTCAGATGATTCTGAATCAGTAGTTTCTGTTGGAATCTTGACTATGTTATTGTCATCCGAGGAAGCTTTATGTGTAATAAACTCATGCTGGAGGGCTTCTTCGACAGTGATTCGCTGAGCTGGATTAACCTCTAGACATCTGCTGAGCAGATCTAGAAATAAGTGTTTTTGTGAAAGTTCATCCTGATTTTTTGAGAATAGGACTGCCTCTCTGAGTGTGTCACAGAAGTCACTCAGACTCACAGTAGGATTAGTTTCAATTTCAGCTAAACTCTCAAACACCTCTGGTGGCATGAATTCCCAGACTCCATCCTCCCCTCGTTTGAGAAACAACTTAGTGTTAGGCGCGTTTTCAAGCAGACGGTCACTGGGTAAACCGAGCAGTTTTACTATTCCCTTCATGGCATAGTAAATGCACTCTCTAGGAAAGAGGTCCCACTTGAAATAGAGTTGGCATATGACGCTGGCTATTGCCCATATATCTACAGCTTCTGACAGCGGGAGTGCGAGGATTACTTCAGGTGCCCTGTTGACTAATGGGTAGACTTGTAGCCCCAGTTCTAATTTGGACATGTCGATAGCCAGTCCAAAGTCGATTAGCTTGATCTTAAAAGGCTGATCACGGTGGTTGACAAGCATTATGTTATCAAGCTTGAGGTCACAATGCATGATGCCAATTGACTTTAAGCCTTTGAAGGCAACCAGAAGTTGTTCCATCACGTAGCTGATTTGGCTAAGTTTCAACGGCACCCAATCTCTCTCGCTCATTAGGTGCCAAAGACTCTTGTCCAGCATCTCAAATGCAAAAAAATACCGTTCTCTGAATTCGAAGTGATCTATGAATTTCACTATGTTATTTTCTTCTGAGTCAAGAGCACTGACTTTCTGTAACATTTCCAGCTCGTCCCTTATGTCATCCTTATTGTTTTTACAGTGAACTTTCAGTGCCACTTCCTTTTTGGCGCTCAGATTCAGGCATCTGACCACTTTGCCAAAACCACCTCTACCAATGCAATTTAATACCTTATAAGACCTTTTGTTGCCTATTATAATGTCACCATTATTTACCTTATATGCTTTTTTTGAAGCCATTTGTCAAAAAAAAAAAAAACTGCTGGCAGAAATAACAAAATAACAGTTAATATCTGAGTTCAGTTTCAATACACAACTCGGTTCTTACTTCACTCACTCGATCCAATGAAGATTCAGTTGAGAGGTACTCCCTAATACACCGTTGAAACATAAAAGGAACAATTAGACATCAAAGGTCATTGTTGTGGTATCCATGACAACCAGTGACATCATCAGTGACATCATCAGTGACATCATCAGTAACATCACACAATATTGCTCCGCATGCACTAAATTTAAAAATAAATAAATAAGTTTACGATTAAATCAAAACACACAAGAAAACCAAGTGAACACGTAAATACATTATTGCTGTGATGATTTGAGCCTGTTTATTTACTCAAAATGCCTAGGTTATATCTCAAAAGCAAGTATTTGTTATCAGAATGATAAGTTCCTAGTTGCACCATTTCTTATTGACCATAAAACAAACTCCTTCACCTTTAGATTTTCTAGAGCAAATGATTCATACAGTGTCAAAATATTATCTTGGACCTTGAAAAGATTTAACCACATCTTGTTAAAATCTCATTGTAACCCAGGTTATCACGTCCTTATTAATAGTCCAGTTCATTAGTTTATTTATTAAATAAATAGGGTTTGATTTAAAATTATCTTAAAAAAATCAAATTTAATAATAGTATTTTTTTTCTCTTCATTAAAACCTTAAATATGTCGATAAATAGGAAGGAAAGCAAGTGTACACAATTTATTTATATCTGCTAAAGAGAAACAGGTGTTTTGTTATTCCAAGCAGGACGAATGTGTCTTTCTGAAAGTGCACAAGAAGCACAGTGAGTTCACGTGATGAAAGTCGACCAATCAGACGCCGTCAGGGTGTGCGGGTTGTTGTTTTCTTTTCCGGTCTCGCTCTCTCTGCCGGACCGATGTCGCGGTGGCTGCGCGCTAACTTTTTTGCTGCTGATATACTTTGTTTTGTACGAGAGAGCAAGACATTTCCATTTTTTATTTGTCACTGTCATCTTTGACGCAGAGAGCGGAACCTTTTTGGCTTTTTGGAGGATTTATTGCCAGGCTGTGTATTTTGCGGATGAAACGAGGAAAAAGAGTGAGTAAATGTCTAATTTAACAAGAATCAACCACAGCTGAGTCTAATTATTCATTGCACGGGTGTCCAGCAGACAGTTGACTATAAAAGAGTTTTACTTAAAGAAAACCCCTTCCCATTTCATGTTGTCAGCAATGGCACCACATGGAAGAGAAATGTCACAAGACCCGAGAACAAAAATAATTTCTTTACACCTCAAAGGTGAAGGATATAAGAAGATCAGCAAAGCTTTACGTATCAGTCAGAATACTGTAGCAAAAGTGGTACAAAAATACAAAAAAGGTGGAACTGCAACCATCTCACAGAGACGTCCAGGTCGTCCGAGGAAGTTAACACCTCGACAGGAGCGTCTTCTGATGAGAAGGGTTGAAGAAAATCGGTGTGCAAGTTCCCTGCAGTTATCTAAAGAAGTAGAAAGCCAAACTGAGATGACTATTTCCCGTGACACAATACGCCGTACTCTGCAGAGGAGTGGCATGCATGGGTACCGTCCAGGAAAGAAGCCTCTCCTAAAGCCCAGGCACAAAAAAGCCCGCCTAGAGTTTGCCAGGGCCCATGCTAACAAAGATGAAGACTGCTGGGACTCTATACTCTGGAGTGATGAAACCAAGATAAATATTTTTGGAACTGACGGCTTCAAAACTGTATGGCATCGCAAAGGTGAGGAATACAGAGAAAAATGCATGGTGCCTACAGTGAAACATGGTGGTGGCAGTGTCCTTATGTGGGGTTGTATGAGTGCTGCTGGTGTTGGGGAGCTGCATTTCATTGATGGCATCATGAATTCACAGATTTATTGCTCTATACTGAAAGAGAAGATGCTACCATCACTCCATGCCCTTGGTCGTAGTGCACATTTCTAACATGACAATGATCCTAAACACACATCAAAGGCCACTGTTGGATTTCTGAAGAAGAACAGGGTGAAAGTGATTCAGTGGCCAAGTATGTTTCCTTATCTGAACCCAATCGAACACCTATGGGGAATTCTGAAGAGACGAGTCGAACATCACTCTCCATCCAGCATCCAGTCTCTAAAAGAGGTCATTCTCTAAGAATGGAAAAGATTGATGTTGCAAAATGTTGCCAACTTGTTCATTCTATGCCTAGAAGACTTGGTGCTGTCATTAAAAATCATGGAGGCCACACAAAGTACTAGATGTACAGTTTTTGTTGTGGGGTGTACTCATTTTTGCATCACCCTAATTTGAGTAAAACTGAAAAATGTGTAATCTAAGTTATATTGTAACCTTATTTTCATGTTATAAGTTAAACAGATGTTATATAAAACTTATTCTTGTCAACATTTTGAAAATGGTTCTTGTGTTCATTGAGATATTGTTTAAAATGTTACTTTTCGAAGCGGGTGTACTCATTTATGCTGAGCACATTACAGTTGTTTGTAGCAACGAACAAGCAGCTAGTAGTACAACACTGCTGATTTTCACCGACTCCAACTTTTTTTTTTTTTTTTGGTAATTTTCTTAATTTTTAAACTATTAGCACAGTTGAACTGAAGCAAACAATAACTCCACCTCTCCTCGTTAGTATAGTGGACAGTATCTCCGCCTGTCACGCGGAAGACCGGGGTTCGATTCCCCGACGGGGAGAAATATGCTTTATTTAATAATTGTTATTATTTAACAATTGTTATTAACAACTGTCACCAAATACTATTATTCATAATAACTGTTATTAATAATAACAAGC